>JAMCCL010000154.1:0-64307 GCA_024516035.1 Bactericera cockerelli
GGAAAAATACATAGAAGGCCAGCCTCAAGAATATAGTAGGGTTAGGAAAAATACATAGAAGGCCATGCCTCAGGTCTATATCAATGATGCCTATTAGGTGTTTCGATTATAATTTTTATGCTAGGCCTAAACTATGTAGGTATAAACTCAGGTTAACATGCAAGCGACGGGAGACAATGCGGTGTTGATAAAAACCATGAGCGGGAGAGAAACTGGGTGGTGACGTCCTTTATCAATACCTCACGAGGTATGAGTGTACCCCGGACATGATGAACAGAGAAAAAAAATGGCCTGAAGGGATCGAAACCAAGTCATCGTGCGTGCAAGCTTTGTATGCTACCCATGATGTCCAAAATCAATCTCGTAATGCCGCCACAGGTCATTGCCCAATTCTGCAACTACTACTATTTTCCTCGCGAGGGTAATGGCTTCGTCATGAAGATCAAATATAAAGATCGAAAAACAAAACAACGTTAAGCCCAAATTGAAAAAATAGAGCTAAAAAATTTCGCCCCCGCCAGGATTCGAACCCGTTCTGTCCGGGTGGCAGGTCGAGCATGCTACCAATAGACAAAGTTGTCTTCTGAAGAATTGGGGGCAGAAATGAGCTAACTAAATTAATACTTGGAAACTAAAACATTAAAATTTTGCAGACAGAGAGCGAGGTCTTCTCGAAAAATACATACTGGCCAAGATCTGACCACTGTGCTAAGGATTCAAAGCTACCTACCCGCCAAAGAAAATAAAAAGGCCACCAGGTGCCACCCAGTGGACCGTATGAAGGAATAAAATCAATAAATTTGGTATCTGCTCATCAAGATCTTTCATTTGATACCACTTAAGATTAGTATTATCCTTCAATATCCCGATTTGGGCTCCCAAAACCCGAGGCCGCCCAAATGGGCCCGCCCGCTTATAATTTAGAATTTTTTTTTGGTCCGGGCTCATCTCCATTATATCTTGATCACTTTAGACAACTCACTTAATCTTCAGTGCCAAGTTAAAGACACGAAGTCGGGTCTCAAAGGATCCGTATGAAAAAAAAAACGGAAAAAAAAAAAAAAAAAAAAAAATTATGAATCTTTTCATGTCTTTCACGATTGTTGGGGCGTCTCGAAAATAGGGTTCCCGTTGGCCTAGGAAGTCAAACAAAAAGTCAAATCAATTTATTTTTCAACGTAGAGTCCATTTCTGCAATAAAAATCGCAATTTTTGAAATTCATGTTGCACTTTTCGCTGGCTGAAAGTACATGAAATGCATGGGAACTATGTTTTCCGTAACCTTACACTCTGCCGGGCTGTCTCTTTCTTTGTATAGGCGTTCTTCACACCTCGGCCGAGGTGTTTGATTTAAAAAGCAAGTCACCTCACAGTTATACGATCATGCTCATGATTGAAAAATGAGAAAACTCTCTCTTCGGAATTGAAAGAAAACTGCAAAAATTGTGCAATGCCGTTGAGAATAATGTGCTTCTTTTTAATAAAAAGAATATCATATTTGTTTTGAGATGCATTTATCACAGGGGCTCGAGGCATGGGCTGTCATTGCAATCATTATTAGCGCTGTTGTCGCAGCTTGTTATTTTCAGTGCATTTCAAACGTGACGTGTATCCCCCTGGAATGAGGAAACAGGCAGATAAGCAGCGGGAACAGCTCTGTCTTTCCTTTGCGACAAGAATGGTGAAATATCGGATTATTCCCAATTACCTTGTTCAAAGAGATCACAAGTAACGTCTACATTTTGCACCAAGATTAAGTCGAGGGAAATATTTTCCGTTCATTTTTTTATTTTTTAAATATAAGCTGTTGTTTTATCGGATGGTATAACGAATGAGTTGTTGGAATATCCAACAATAGACATTCTATGATTAATATACATATTGTTACATACTAATATACATTAATATATAATACTTTGTATGTATAGTTAAATGTGTGTTCATGTTCATATACCGGAATACCGGTCACAAAAAAAATTTATAATTAGTTTTCTTTTTAAAATAATATGAATTCTTCCCTACCTGTAGGAAAATTTTCACAGATAATTTCCACAATATTTTCTCCATGTTTCATAAAATATATATCCAGTGGGTAAATAAAGAGGCATTTTGAAAATCGAGGTTTTGCGTAAAGCTTGTATTTTTAGATATTTTGTTTTTCAAAGGCCCATAATGTAAACGCCACGAAAAATATTGTGATGAAAATTTCAGGAAATACGTGAAAGATTGTTGAGAATTGATAATTGAATGGATTCGTAACTTAAGAGAAAAAGTCATAAACATCGGTTATTTTGGACACCCGGTATACATACGTATATGCATTATGTATAAAAGGTAACTCTACTAGAGCCATTCCACGTGTTCTCCCCTCGCAGGATGGGCAGGAGATCAAAGTTTGGTCCCCTTACTTTCCCTCCCTGGGGACAAGAGCTCCAACCCCTGATCTGTGAGGCTTTCTGGACAGCCTGACCAGAGGAGATTATTGATTGCTACTTATACGATGCTGAAAACCTGATGCATGTTGATGATCGTTGAAATTTCTAGTGGTGCATGTTTCTAGTGCATGTTGATGATCGTTGAAATTTCTAGCGTAGACTTAGGATGGTGCACTTGGTTTTAAATTTATATTTTGAAAACGTCCTCTTGATATTAAAGACAGAAATGTGAAGTTAAAACCTCAAATTTTTGCTGGTAAAAAATACAGCTATAAATTCTAGATCAGTAATTTAAGTTCTATAAAGAACCGAAAGGTTTATATTTCATGAAATGGAGAATAGTGGAATTTACCTTGAAAGATATAAGAAACATATTTCAAAATATGTACCAAGGATTTCTTCCCCCCACCTGTTCCACACTGCTGAAACCCTCGTCTTTTTTCCTCGCATTCATCAACTCTTCCATTTTTCTTCTCCTATTTCACATCCAGCCACTTCTCATTTCCCTCCAGAGCGGAGGATGCGGCTGTGGCATCATATATGAGGAACGAGGAGGAGAAATATCATTTCCAAAGTGCGAGACCTAATGTTTTATTTACATGACGCCGCGCAGGGGGGTAGGGGAGACATCCTGTCGCAAGCTGTCACACGGGTGTGCGTCTCATACATCACACCACTAACTGGAGGAGACTGACACTCAGCCACTCCTCCAGGGGTAGAATCTCCCCTTCAATTCGTGGAAATAACATAAGTTCAAGTGCTGTATCTCCAAGCAGCAGCCCATTTAGGAATGTGAACAAATAGTAGATCTTGACTAAAAGACATATAGTATGATGGTCAAAACTAGTTGATCGATATCGTAAACTTTTTGATTAACTTCTTTTTAAGTCACTTTCAACAAATGCATGGTCATATCATGGTCGAAATACTCAAGAGAGAAAAAAAAGGGGAAAATGGATAAACCTTCTCGTCAAAAAATGTACCTCTTAATATTTTGATATTTACCCCAGTCAGTGGTCAAACCTACGAACTTGTGCGTCAAAAGTACGAATGCTACGATACGACCGAGTGTTGAAAGTTCTTATTAAAGATAGCATTGACAGCTCTGGAAAGTACATAATATGTATATGCTACGGAGTCCCATGGCTGCCAATGGGAAAGACACAGTGACCTACATAAATACAAAACTTCCTACTCACCGGCTACTTCAGCAGGGCAGAATATCTCTTTAAACACAACAGACAAAGGAAATTTCAAGAGGCTCATTTTGCCGACGTCTATGCTGTGCTGAAATTTCAAGACACGAGAGGGTTTACTCGGGGTGTTATTCTTACAGATTAAGAGAAGAGCACCTGTTGAAAATGTCTAGGGAGCTTTTAGAAGCATCACGTGACCTAAATAATAAAGGATATATACCTATTCAGGAGACAAGTTTATTAATCTGTCTTACGTTATGTGGAGGGTGGAGGTAACTGAAGGACGAGAGAGTTCTGGAGAGGATTTAGGTGTTCCTGAGTTCAAAGTTTAAGAATACTACCGTGAATCTCGACCCAAAAAACCCAAAGGACCAGGTCCTATGTCATAATAAACATACAAGTTATGTATAAGTTCTTACACCGGAAATTGAAATTTATCATAAACTAAGTACATTACATTATTTCTATTTAGAACTATTGCATATCATTTAGCTCACTCTTCACTTTAAAACGTCCGCTGCGCTTGAAAAATTTAGCAGGTGTTTTATGGATTTGGAGTGGATTGTTTTAGCCTCTTGTCCTGGGTATCCAAGAGCTTGGATTCTTATGAGTGCTAAGCACCCGAGTAGGATGTGAGAGGCTGTTTCCTCACTCTCATCACATTTCCTAAACTCAAAAATAATTGTGCCAATGTATATCCCAATGGTGTTTCTCAGGAAACAATAACCTGTTAGTAGTCCAACTATTTCTCTGATGTTTGTTCTACTCAGACTAATGAGTTTCTGGGTTATTGTTTTTTATTGCTTCTTTTTTCATTTCCTTAGATTGCCTAAGTCCTATATCCAGTCTTTTTTATGGCTTTTACGGATCTCGACAGCTATTGCCCCTATTGCTATACATTTAGGTATAGCAAGGGCAGGTTCTGGTCCGTTGTAGTGTTTCTGATCCAGCTTTTGCAAGTTGGTCAGCCTTTTGACTTGATGGCCGTTGAGTTTATTTGATAACGATATTCAATGACCTCTTTGTGCCTAGAGAAGTAAAGAATTGCACTTTTATGAGGAGTAAGCTGCAACTATTAAAAATCAACTAAGGATAATTCTGTTATTGTAGTTCATTGTATCATTATTTTCATTAAATAATGAATAATTTAATGCTAAAATACACAGCACAAATGAATTGATTCTTAATTTTGAATTGAATTTATATTTATTTATGTGAATATGCATTCCTACAGAAGAGCTGAATGTTTTTGCAAAGATAAAAAACATCCGCCGACTTGCATTCACACTCACAATGTTGTTAAATTGGAAACAATAATAATAAATTGTACCAATATTAAACCAATTCGTCAGCGTCTGACGCTTCGATTGGGGACCCAGGATTCCCAGAAAGCAAGGCTAAAGTCTTGCAACGCATCGTGCAAAGACTTCCTATCGAAAATACATTGTCTCCTGTACCTAGTCTGGTATTCCAGGTAGCGTAGGAATTCGTTGGTTCAAATCCCACACAATGCATGAATTTTTCCTCGTATATTTGAGTTTATGACCCCAGAATAATAGAGTCTGAGGGTTAGTCTGGTATTAACCTCGTCTGGTGGTTACCTTCCACTAAAGATTATTATCATTATTATTATCTGTGGGTGGTCGTGTGGCCTGTGAGATGCAGACGCAGCCGCGAGACGCCTACAGGGAAGTATTGAATTAAAGGAACTCGAGTTCTGAACGCATTTAACGAGGGAGTGGGACATAAGAGTCCAAAAACAAAAGCCGGGTGGAGGGAAACCATCATTTCCTCATAACTTGTTTACGTTATTCCGAGTTCAAAATTAACATTTTCGAATGGAATTAAAAAACAACACAACAAATGATCAAAGCCATTTCTTCTTCGAATGAAAATAAAAGTCGGAATTAAGAAAGTTGGGGAACATTGCCGCAAAGACTTTTTGGAAATTAAAACCGAAAGCCTCCCTTTATTATTACCTACTCACAGAACAAGGAAAATAATTACGAAATAAGGTAGAGCCATAATTTTTTACTGGAACATTACGTTAGGAATAATTTTGCTAATATAAGATGAACTGTAGCTTTTGGGGCATTTCGCCATAATACATATATCTTCACGCCTAAAAAATGTACTGTCAATGATGTACAGAATACTTCCTCGTGAATGCTACACATCGCTTGCAAGTTGGCGATTTTTTTATTTTATTTATTGGCGACTTTCTTCCATGGTCAATATTCTGAGTTCTTTTTTATCAACTTAATCACTTGTATCTCCAAATACTCTCAACCGAATTTCTTTTCTTTTTTCTAATTTTTTAGCCTTTTTCTACATATTTAATTCGACAGAAAAATTTCTGTAGCGGGAAAATAGGGACATTGTTTATGAACTTTTTTTGCTCTAATTTTAGATTTTTTGAAATACCAAAGCTGAATAATGTTTTATTTAATATTGTTCCATAAAATTTTATAAATCTTTTTTTAGAACTTAAAATTTTATAAATCTCATTCGAGCCACGAATAAATTTCGACTACCACGAATTTGTCCGCTCCCGAAAAATTTGTAAATTTTTCTTCCGAAATAATATATTTTCACAAAAGTGTACTAATTTTTCTCGAAATTCTTTAGTTTTTTTCACTATTTTTGCTATTAAATATGCCTGCAAACAAAAGTGACAACTTATCAGACAGAGAATTGATGTTGAAGATGAATAAAGACCTTCAAACTCTTCTTCCTTTGGAAGAAAAAATGAACTACATCATTGAACTTGTGACTGCCCAAAAAGAAAAGATCGAGAACTTAGAATTAGAATTGAACAAACAAAGAGAAGAAAATAAGGAATTGAATAAAAATTTAAAAATTGCCAGGGATGACATCAACGATCTCCAACAACGATCGAGACTAAGCAACATCATCATCAATGGGATTCCGGAAGCTAAGAACGAGGATATACATAAGCTGGTAGAGAACTTGGGTGACAAGTTAAACATCCTTAACCCTGCATCACACATCCAGGTGGCTCATCGGGTTAAGAGTATGAATACATCAAAGACTAAGCCCATTGTTGTCAGACTACTAAACTCGAAGACGAGAGACATCTGGACCAAAGCATTCCGAGAGCACAAATTATGGAAACAGAAAATCTATATTAATGAACATCTTACTAAAAGAAACCAAGATCTGCTATCCGAGACAAAGAAAATGAAGAAGGACCATTTGTTCAAGTATGTGTGGGTTCGAGATGGCAAAATATTGGTGCGAAAGAGTGATACGTCACGTGTGTTTGTAGTGAGGAATGAAGATGACATAGAAAGAATTTTTGGAAGTCAAGTGAAGAAGACCGAAGAAATCAAGATGAAAGAATCGACACAGGAAAAGGAAGAAGAGTATCATGAAATCATCAATTTGGAAGATTCTACTAACTCTTCAAATTTTACATAAATTCAACTCAGATGAGATTTGATGTTTATCATCAACCATTTATACTTCAGACAATTATCTTTATATACTCAATGTTCATCAATTTATTTTCAACAATTTTAAACAAAACAAAAATTATATTAACACTTTATTTCAAACCAATATCAATATAAAACAAATAATTACTACAGATATCATTACACATAATTTACTAATATTTTTTACAAGTCTAATAATATTTCTCAATATATACATTTTTTTAAATAATGATGACTAATACAATAACTGATGTAATACCTAATATTATCCATGAAAATAAATGTCAGATTTTTAAATTTTTTGATGAAACTAAAGATTTTTGGTCTATTAATGATCTAACAGTTTTTCATATGAATATTCGCAGTATTAACAAACATTTCAACGAATTTATTATACAGATTACACCTTATATCTCTAAAATAGATGTAATAATTCTAACTGAAACTAGATATAACTCATCCTGTCCCTATTCTTTCTCAATTAATGGTTATTCTGAATATTTTTCTTCTCTACAATTTAATCAAAACTCAGGAATTGCTGTATTTTTTAAATCTTCCTTAAACGTTGAAATTGAAGAAATAAGTGACATAAAACTTACCAATTGCATAAAACTTACTATCTCGACTTTGAAACAGACTCTTACTATTATTGCAATTTATCGCTCACCAGAAAATAATACTAAACTCTTTATAGAAGACCTAGACCAATATCTTACACTAAACAATCATAAAGAGACATTACTAATTGGAGACATGAATATAAACATACTAAACGAAAACATCACAGAGTTAGGAAATGACTATTTAGACACATTACACAGACATAACCTTATACCATTTGTAACTGAACCAACTAGAATACAAATTAATACACGATACAATACTCAACAAAACTATGTAACTACATCCTGTATAGACCAAATCATGTACAAAAATACTATATTGAACAGTCAACCTGAAAACAGCAATAATTGAAACAAATATAACAGATCACTATGCTACTGTAATAAAAATAAAATCTAACAAATTAAACCTAAACGAATCAACAGTCACAAAAACTTACAAAAAAATCAACTATGACCAAATTACAGAACAAATATCACAAATAGATTGGAAAGTAATAACAGATTCTATGGATTTAGATTTTTGTTCACAAACATTGACGAAAAATATACAGAATATTGTTGAATCTTGCACAGAATTGTGTACTTACACAAACAAACTTACACCTTTGAAGCCTTGGATGACCAAAGGATTACTAAAATCAATTCGTAATAGAGATTCTTTAGCAACAAAGTGTAAAAAATACCCAAATAATCAGAGTCTTAAAAATTATTATAAAAAAGTAAGAAACATTTTGTCTAAAGCAATTAGAACAGCAAGAAATCTACATTTAAAGAAAGAAATTGATGAAAATAAAGATAACAAACAAAAAATTTGGAAAATATTACATGACTTTATGAACAAAAATAAAAAAAATAATGAGATAAAGAAAATTAAATACAATAATATAGTATATAACTGTGAAACAGATACTTTGATTTCATCAAATATTATAAATCAATACTTTAATGATATTGGCAAAAACCTTAGTGAAAAAATTGAAAGTAACACAGATTTAACATTAAACACAATAAACACATCTGTAATAAATAACACTTATAATCAAACATCCAACACACAAAATATCTTACAGAACAAATTTGGAACATTTTCTAGAACAACAGAGAAAGAAACATTAAAACACATTATGAATTTAAAAAATAAATGTAGCTCAGGACATGATGAAATTCAGAGTTCAATATTAAAAAACATATCAGCATACATCATTAAACCCTTAACTCATATTATCAATCTCAGTCTCACAACGGGATTGATTCCTTCTAATTATAAAGAAAGTATTGTTGTCCCGATACATAAAAGAGGTAAAAAAGATGACATAACTAACTATCGACCGATTTCCTTACAAACTAACTTCAGCAAAATACTAGAAAAAACTGTTAAAGAAAGACTTGACCATTACTTAACAAAAACTGACAAAATAACCAATAGACAATATGGCTTTAGAAAAAAATTAGGAACAGAAGACGCACTACTTGACTTAACTACATATTTATATAATAACATTGACCAAAATAAAAAAATAATAGCCATATTTTTAGACATATCCAAGGCCTATGATTCAATAAAACATAAAATATTACTGACACAACTCGAACATCTAGGACTAGAAGACATAGTACTGAAATGGTTTAACTCTTACTTGACTGACAGAAAACAACGACTAAGACTAAATTCCCAACTATCTGATGTAATAAATTGTCATTCCTTTTCAATTCCACAAGGTACAATTCTTGGCCCTTGTTTATTCAACTGTTACATTAATTCCTTACCAAAAATAAGTAAGGGTCAAGTTTATTGCTTTGCGGATGATGCTGCAATTTTGCTATTCAACAGATAGTTGGGAAGAGACACATAGACTTGCTACTGAAGATCTTACAAATATTCAAAATTGGTATACAAGTATGTCTCTACAACTCAACTTTAACAAAACAACTTACATGACCTTTTCAATAGACGATAGAGGACAACCACCTATATCTACAATACAAGTAACTACCATAGACAAAGAAACTATAACACTACAAAGACAGACAAATGTACGATACTTAGGAATAATACTTGACAATCATCTTAAATGGACAGGACATGTAAACTTACTAAAGACCAAACTAAGACACCTTATGTATATTTTTAATAACCTTAAAGAAGCCTGTAACAAAGATATTTTAAGAGAAGTTTATTTTTCAATGGCTCAATCACTACTACAATACTGCATTACATCTTGGGGTGGAGCATATAAAAACGTACTAACTAAACTGATGACGACACAAAATATGCTACTAAGAACTATACTTAACAAAGACAGACTTTTTCACACTGACGAACTATACAGACTATTTGAAGTACCAACTCTTAATGACTTATACATATACAAAACAGCAACATACAGCATAAAATACAAACACTACTGGACTATTAATAACAATACATATAATACTCGACAAACAGGACAGCTAATACCCCCTACAGTTCATAAGTCCTTAACTAAAAGACACTTTACTTATCCTCCTGAGACCTGGGCATGTTTTCCCGAAAGTACTGATTAAGACCTGGCGTACTTTTAAAAGTACATGGAATTTTCAAAAATTCCCGACGGTTTTTGAGAGAAGATAGTGGTCTGAAGTCGATCGGAATATTTTATTCAGGTGTTTTGAATTGTAAACAAAACAATTTTGTGGAAAAAATCTTTTCATTTGTAGTTATGATTTGGAGCTAAAAACATGTCCAAGCGTCGCCAGAAAACGTCAACCCCTATGAAAAGCAGTAATTGAATATTCTTGAATTTTTTGACACGTTTTAAATTAAATATATATTTCTTTTACTTTGGACCATATCCTGAAGTTACCTCATGGTGTTTACTATTTGTTTCCTTTGCAATAACAACGACCAAAGTTGGGTGTACTTTTTAAAGTACATTGGGATTCAATCTAGTAATCAGTAAAGAAAGAGTGGAGCCAAACACTTGCCTATTGTTGAAGACGAACACAGGTGCCGTGGGGAAAAATGCAATCAAAGAACAAAAATCAAATGTACTCTGTGCTTAACAAAAAAAGCACAATTGCTTTCTAACATTCCATCAAAATTGATGTCAGTTCCCACTAATTATTATTTAGAAAACTACTTCTATACTTTGTAGTTCCAAGTACTGATATGTTTAATAACAAAGTTCTTAAACTTTAAGAATATGTATGGAAAAAAAATCTATAATTTTTCTATTTTCTATGAAAAAAAATCTACAAAAAATCAAAATTTATTGTTTCTCACTGTTTCAGTAAGTAGGTTCATTTAAAGTTTAAATCTTGTCAAAACTTAAGTTCAAATGAAAGACCAAACACTTTTTTTATATGAAAATTTGTGTTTTTCTTTACTCAGCTGTGAGAGTAATAGTAGAAAAAAACACTGCATTGAGTCCTTATGTACTTTATAAAGTACATTGATATCTCTTATTTCAGGCCGTATTTGGTAATTTTCTTTGTACTTACACACTTATAATGACTCCCTAATCATTATGAACAGGAATAAAAAATAAAAAAAATCAAAAAAAATCTCAGGACTCAAGCAGTACCTGCTTCATGTACTTTTAAAAGTACATCCAGGTCTCAGGAGGTTATATAGCACCGAAAATATACAATGCAATTCCTGACAATATAAAAGAAGAAAGAGAATTAATTGTAATCAGGTATGAACTACGAAAATGGTTAGACGAAAAAAAATAGAGAAAAACTTATTAAAATAATAAACTAGATTTAAACTAAAAATAAATAAGACAAAGTTTAATAAATAAAATAAAAAAAATAGTATAAAAACTATTGTACGAGAAGTAGTAAATATAAAATTTTATCATATTTTCATTACCTAACTATGTATTAGTTACAAAACAGAGGAAATACACACTTTTACAATAATTTTAAAATTATACATTTAGTAATAAATTCAATATTTACATATAATATTTATTTTTACAAAAATGACATATTTATAAATGGTGAGGTCCAACACATGCAACTTTGCACATTGGACCTCACCTAAACTTTAAATACTATTTTTAATATATATTCATAAAAATTGATGAACATTTTTAAATTTTTGTTTATTTTTTTTTGTTCTTTCATTTTGTTGTTTTTGAAAAAATGTTTGTTGATTTATAAAAATACAAATAAAGTACCTTAAAAAAAAAAAAAAAAAAAAAAAGAACACTATGTCTGTCTCGGTAGCTCAGTGGTAAAGGTGGCACTGTGTGAAACCAGAGGTTCCAGAGGTCGCGGGTTCGAAACCCAGCCGGGACATGACAAGTTATCCTCTCATTTGGGATTTTTACTGCTGGAATAATGGGACTTAATAATTCTAATCGGGCAGTATAAATAGGTAAGATTATTAAATATAAGATACTGATTTTTAATGCAGACGTGGTGAAGTGCAATTTCGGTATGTAAGAGACAATGGATTGGTATTCCCTTTGCACCAAGGTTGGTGACCAATTGACCATACGAGAAGAGAATGTACAGAGATCAAAATTTTGTTCCAAAAGAAATACTGGTGTATGCAAATTAAACAGTGAAAATGCTACAATGCATGAAAATCTAAAAATTTTTTTTTTTTTTTTTTTTTTTTTTACTATTGAATATTACAGGGTGTCCCACCAAACTTGGACACCTCAAATTACTCGGCCCCTGAAAGAGTTTTTGAAAAATAAAAAAATCTAGGGTACATGTGCTAATTATGCGGTTTCAGTTATGAAATTTCTTTTATACAGGGTGGTTCAAAAGTCAGAAATTGAGGTGTCAACTTTCGATTTTTAAATGGATCGACCTGAATTTTATTTGATAATTTTACTTCTAAATGATTCCTGAGTACTTTTTTAAACAAAAATATTACATACAGGGTGGTTTTTTTTCGACCAATTTTTTTTCTAAATCTTGAATAATTCAAGTTCGGTTGATTTTTTCGATAACAAGAAGAGAATGTGTTTGTGTAATGAATACACGCACTTTCAATTGGCATCAAAAAATTTTATACAGGGTGGTTCACAAGTGAAATAATGACTTGTTTTTTTTTTTTAAACCGAGTTTTTTAAATTTTTATTTGGGATTAATAATTCTCGTCTAATTTTACACATTTTTCGTTAGTCATATCGAAAAACAAAACTAAAGTGTGTACAGGGTGAGACATAATTTTTTTGTAACACCCTGTATATGGGCAGTCAAAGAGACGCAAAATTAAATATAAAGACTAAATATGCAAGAAAAACTTTGATTTTTAATTAAACTAAAAAGTTATGGTTTTTTAACTAATATTGTCGCATGGACCACCCTGTAGATATTTCTTAAACTATCATGTAGGTACTCTTAGTTGTATAAAATTCAACGAACACTTCGAATCATGTGGGAAAAACAAGTAAAAAACACGAATTTGAAGCCATTTTCAATTTGGTGTCCACACTGAATGATTTTAAAACTTGAAATAAAAAGTAGGTAGGTGTAGACACAAAATTAAGCATGGCGTTTTGAATTCATTTTTTTTCTTTCAGATTTGGACTCCTCGTTGAATTTTAGACAGTTTCGACTACCCATTTGATGGTTAAAGAAAATATCTACAGGGTGGTCCATGCGACAATATTAGTTAATACACCATAACTTTTTAGTTTAATTAAAAATCAAAGTTTTTCTTGCATATTTAGTTTTTATATTTAATTTCGCGTCTCTTTGACTGCCCATATACAGGGTGTTACAAAAATTTATGTCTCAACCTGTACAACACTTTAGTTTTGTTTTTCGATATGACTAACAAAAAATGTGTAAAATTAGACGAGAATTATTAATCCTAAATAAAAAATTAAAAAAACTCGGTTTTAAAAAAATCAAGTCATTATTTCACTTGTGAACCACCCTGTATAAAAAATTTTGATGCCAATTAAAAGTGCGTGTATTCATTACACAAACACATTCTCTTCTTGTTATCGAAAAAATTAACCGAACTTGAGTTATTCAAGATTTAGAAAAAAAATTGGTCGAAAAAAAAACCACCCTGTATGTAATATTTTTGTTTAAAAAAGTACTCAGGAATCATTTAGAAGTAAAATTATCAAATAAAATTCAGGTCGATTCATTTAAAAATCGAAAGTTGACACCTCAATTTCTGACTTTTGAACCACCCTGTATAAAAAAAAATTCATAACTGAAATCGCATAATTAGCACATGTACCCTAGATTTTTTTATTTTTCAAAAACTCTTTCAGGGGCCGAGTAATTTGAGGTGTCCAAGTTTGGTGGGACACCCTGTATATTATTTATTTACAAAATTATTCACAAACAATATAAATATATGAGGGAGACCCGTGGTACGGGCTCTCCTCTGGTATTTCCCCGTCCTCTAAGGGGTTCATTGATGGTAAATAGAACGGCTTTTGCCAATAGAACAACACAGAATAAGAGTTTAAAAGATTTATTTTATTTACAAAGATTTGATAAGAGATAATATTATGGTGATGATATGATTAATAGCTAAGTCACAAACACGTAACTCCCCGAGCGGAATGAGATCGATTTCTTTTCTACGACGAATCAACTGAGAACTTCAGGACTACGCTCAATACTCAGTACTACTGAACTAAAAATCAAAGGTTCTCTGATTCTTGAAATTCGGGAGATCCCTTCTCCCACCACTCGATCTTCGCTCTCGAAAGGGTGTAACGTTGAAGACCGAAACTGGTAGTTTGTGAATTCTGCAAATGTTCGGAGGCGGAGTTGTCCATACGGCCATTCTGACAATACGGTCGTCCTCGGCCGTGCTGGCTTATTGAGAATCTCTGATGGAGACTGTAACAGAATAGAACAGTTTGCGAGCATCAGATGTCTTATTAAGATATCCAAACACCCACTTGGTTGTGTTTGTAGGAGCTGCGGGGAGGGACATTCAATGTCCGAAATTGTAGTTTGATACTTGATCTAAGTAAGACTACGCTCGGTCCTTCCTGACCTGTAACTGGTCTTGCTGACCTATCAATAAAAGTAAGATTACGCACGGTCCTTCCTGACCTGTAATTGGTCTTGCTGACTTTTCAATAATTTAGAAATGAATTTGAGAAAACAAATTTAGAGAATGATAAAGATCATTTTGAAGCCGTTCGGGCTTGAACATGAACAATTTGAAGAAAAAGGGATCATCAAGATTTGACAAAAGGAGCCGACATTTGGGTTTACTACCTCATAAATGTGGTACTGCGCTTACTGCGTAGTAGAAAGCAATCTTTTTTTTTCAGTGTGAGACTGCGGAATTGGGTACGGTACCCTTATTCTTATTGTCTTAGTGAGGGGTTAGTTTGCAACGTAGTTTGTTTTAATTTCATTATAGAGGGGTCGAAAAGAGAAAGCTGTTTTCTATCAAATGAGAAGTTAACCGTGAGTTGCTTGGTGACAATGATTTATGAATCTCGTTGCGAGGTGTGGATCGAACTAAGAGTTTTACTGAATGGACAAGACACTTCGTTGGGAATAATCGAACTTTGTCTGCTTCCGAGTGATCTGCTCCAGAGTAATCCCATAACTGAGCGTCCTGCTCGAGATTACCCGTCAAGAGCACACTCATCCACGTAGAACGATCTCCTACAATGTCAGTCATCAGTGTATTCTTGTTTTCGATCCGTACTCGCCAAATTAAGGCAAGCTAAGGGACAGTTAATACAATTTAGACTTTTGATATAAAGCAGTGAAATCAAGGGAAACAAAACAAAACTATTCTACGTTGCAAACTACTCGATCAATGCCTCGTCGCTAACCGCTTCATCTGTATCACTGTCACTCAGGATAACAGAAGGGTTAATTTCATCGAGCCTGGGCATTGATCTCATGCGATCATGGGGGTATTTGTATTGTCTTCTCCCATCAATAGATGTGACTTCGTATCGGTCGTTTTCAAGGACTCGAGTTATTTTAAAGGGACCTTTGTACTTAGGATCTAGCTTATTTTGGTTTCTTTCTTCGTTTTTCAAGAGGACTAAATCGCCTACACTAAAAGGTTTCACTTTAGCTTTACCCTTATCAAATAAAGATTTGTTGTATGCTGCAGATTTCTCAATTTCAGCATGAGCTAATGATCGAATACGATCAAGTTCTACATCAGAATTGTCATTGGGTTCACCTTCAGCCACAATAAGGCCTCTAGGATGCGATACTCGTCCGAACATTAGTTCCATAGGTGAAACTTTGGTGACTCGGTGAGGAGCTGTGTTTATAGCTAACTGAATATCACCGATCGCCTGTTGCCAGGATTTATTATCCTCGGCCTCGGCGATAGTCAGCATATTTTTGAGGACTCGCATCTGTCTCTCGACTTGACCATTGGCTCGACAAGCACCAGTGGCAATGAAATGGAGTTGAATTTGCGTTTCGCTACAAAAATCTCTGAATGCTTTATTGGCAAATGACCTACCTTGATCAACGATCAAGAGTTTTGGTGAACCAAAGAGATCCACTACGTGTTTCAATGCACTAATTGCATTAACAGCGTCAATTTTCCTTGTGTGACTCAGAAGGGTGTACTTTGTGAATGCGTCAATGAATACGAATAAGTATTCTTTGGCATCACTTTTTCCGCTGAGTTTACCTGTAATATCCAGGTGTACGGTATGCCAAGGTGTTTTACCTTTTGGGATTGGGTGTAATTGGATTTGTTTTGCACCTGAGTCTGTCTTGTTAACTTTACATGTCAAACAATTATCTACAAATTTCCTGGTGAATTTGGCCATCTTCTCGAACCAGTAATGGTTGTACAGTGTTTCAACAGTTTTCTCCCAGCCCATATGGAATAAGGAATTGTGAAACATTGTTCACGATGGCCCATTTCAAAGAATGAGGTACAATAGGTAAACATCGAGATTGACCTTTTCTTTGAATTTTCCTGCAGAGAATCCCAGATCTTATCTCATAGGTGTTTTGAACACTTTCATCGATCTCGGAATTATTTAATTGTTCCCTGATACGAGAAAGTTCCGCATCGTTGTTCTGTTCTGCTAATAGCCACTCAGATGATACACGAGTGAGGTTGATCTGTTTAGGTTCGTCACGTGCAGTGGTGCAATTAGACCTTTTGCCATGCGGCCTAACATTGGATTTTGAAGGATAGGTAGGATTAGAGTTATTGAGTGGTGTGACTCTTTCGAGAGAAGACAGAAATTCTTCGAGTTTGGATGTTTCGGTAGGATTTGGATTACTGTTCAAACAATGATCGTCAGATTCAATAGGATTTCTACTCAGGTAGTCAACATGACTCATTTTCTCAGCTTTCCTGTATTCTACGGTAAAATCGTAGCTCAAGAGAAAACTCCACCATCGTTGAACACGAGGTATCAAGTCTTTCTTTGAGTGAGTAGCCTTCAAAGATTGACAATCAGTCACTACTTTGAATTGATGGCTCTGTAGATAACTATTGAAATGGTGAATAGATTTGACGACAGCCATGGTCTCCAACTCATAAGAGTGATATTTAGACTCGGCTGGCGTGGTTCGTTTACTATAGTACGCTACCACGCGAGGTTTTCCGTTGACTATGTTCATAAGTATACCGCCATAGCCTAGGGAACTAGCGTCGGTATGGAGTTCAATAGGATACGAAGGATCAAATATTGTTAATACAGGACTACTAGTGAGATGAGAAATAATCTGCTGTCTAGCTTTCTCATGAAGGGGAAGCCATTTAACTATTTTAGTGTCAAGGGAGTTAGCATCTTTAATAAGCCTGTACAAGGGACTAGCAATAGTTGAAAAATCACGAATGAACTGTCGGAAGTATGATGCTAGACCTAGAAATTGTCGTAATGATTTTAAGGTCTTTGGGGAGGAAGTTTAGTTAATGCTTCGATTTTCATGAGATTCGGACGCACTTGTCCGTTGTCAATTTCGTAACCCAAATAAGAGATGCGATCGACAATGAATGAACACTTTTTAAGGTTCAATGAGAAACCAGCGTTGGTTAACACTTTCAGAACAGCATCTAATCTACTCAATGCTTGTTCTTTACTATCAGCTACGATCAAAATATCGTCTACGAATACGACAACATAGTCGTGAGCTATCTCACCTAGCGCTTCTAACACGGCCCTCTGAAAAAACGCTTCCGGCATTTTTCAGGCCAAAAGGTACAGCTAAGTACTCCCAAGTTCCATGATAAGTAATGAACGAAGTCTTTTCGACTGAATCGGGGTGAATTGGAACTTGGTGGTATCCACTAGCCATGTCTAGGGAAGAGAAAAATTTAGCGCCTTTTAACCTGGCTATTTGGTCCTGAATAAGAGGTAACGGGAATTTCTCAGATACTGTATTGGCATTTAAAGCTCTATAATCTACACAGAGGCGGTGTCCTCCGGTTTTCTTGGCTACAGGAAAAGCTGGGCTTGCGTAAGGCGAACGGCTAGGCTGAATAACATTCGCCTCGAGCAGTTCTCCTACTAGCTTACGTACGACTTCGCGTTTCTCGTCGCCTAATCTATAGGGACGCTGAGAGTTGATAATGGACGGATCTTTTAGTCTGATGGTCATTTCACCTGTTTTAATTCTGGTCTTAGGGATACCATCAATAAAATGAGATTCGTATTTCTCAAGGATTGAAAATAATTTTACTCTATCATTTGGAGTTAAGCTCGTTACGATAGAGTCATAAATGTGCACTGAGTTCATTGACTTTTCACAAGGATCTGTGTGGTTTTGTTTACCTGACCCACACTCCTGAATAGAACTCTCACTTTCGTTACACAACTCGGTTATTAGGTCAAGTTCAATGGGATCTAGAGACTGCGGTGTCGCCTCATTGTCACAGGGAATTTCTAGCGGATTAGAACCGTTATTCCCCTTTTTTTAAGAATACAATGGTTCTTATCTATTTCCATTGTGAAATCGTTTTGAAGGATTTCGCGTCCTATTACAATAGGTTCGCTCATGATTGCATCAGGGACAACGTGAAATAAAATTTCAAACTCGTTGTCATTAATTGTCACTAAGGATTGTACCTGTTTGCTACAAGATACAAGGGATTTACCTAATCCTATTAGATTCACTGTGTTATAGTGACACTTTCCCTCGAATTCTGAGGAAGTACTAGAAGTCAATAGGGAACATTCTGAACCGCTATCGAAAATAAACTTAAACATCTCACCCTTGTGTGTAAGTTGGCCATGAGGATTGACAGCGCACAGTCTCACTTCCTTGGCAGGTAGACGATCGTTGGCTGATTTCCTCTGAGGACACTTGGTAGAGTAGTGTCCCACCTCACGGCAGCGAAAGCAGGTGACAGACTTCTCTCGTTCTTGTGGTCGACTTGAAGAGAAACGGTCACGTCTGGTGTCAGTGGCTCGGTTGGGCTTCGAGGTGAGGGTTGAAGTCCTCTTGCGGCAATCATCAATGAGATGTCCTGGTATCCGGCAGTAGTTGCAGTAGGGTCTGGACAACTTTACTCTTTTTGATTCGGGTTGGGGCCGTTCAAAACTTGTATCGGTCAAGCGGCGTTTACCGGTTGAGAGGAACTTTAGCTCTTGCAATAAGACATCTCTGGTTCGAATATCTTTTGTGCTGGCAAGGTGTTGCACGCGTCTATCAAACTTTCCCATATGTGCTAGGGTCATAGCGATGGCTATCTCTTGTTTGTTCAGATCCTTGAAGCAAGCATCGAGTACGCCTAGCATTTGAATAGCGTATGATACGTACTCGCTATTTTCCTTGGGGTTTGTGCTGTGCTGATTCGCTATGGTACATGCGGGGGTGTCTAGTTGAACGTATTCGGTGTTGAAAGCGATTTTAAATTCTTCCCATGTTAGGGTGGGGTGTGCTATTCGCGCGAACCACACGGTGGCACTACCTTTTAGAGCTTTGCTTAAACTTAGAATCAAGTCTCTATTAGAACAAGGTAATTGGAAGCAACAAAGTTCAGCTGTCCTTAGCCATGCTCTAGGGTCTACCATCTCTCCCTCGGGGTTAAAGATAGGTAATGAAATGGCACGAGTTTGATGATGATTGGGAAGGTATTTAAAGAGCTCTTGTAGGAATTCGCGGAAATCCGTACCTAGAGAATTACCTGATGAATTTTGAGCATAGTTACTCCGCGGGGTTGAGTTTCCATCCTGGGAACTGTGTGTTTGGCTGTTCTCCGATATTGTTGGGTATCCATGTTCAGGTCGGTGCGGTTGATATCCCACTTCTGATGAGGGAGACCCGTGGTACGGGCTCTCCTCTGGTATTTCCCCGTCCTCTAAGGGTTCATTGATGGTAAATAGAACGGCTTTTGCCAATAGAACAACACAGAATAAGAGTTTAAAAGATTTATTTTATTTACAAAGATTTGATAAGAGATAATATTATGGTGATGATATGATTAATAGCTAAGTCACAAACACGTAACTCCCCGAGCGGAATGAGATCGATTTCTTTTCTACGACGAATCAACTGAGAACTTCAGGACTACGCTCAATACTCAGTACTACTGAACTAAAAATCAAAGGTTCTCTGATTCTTGAAATTCGGGAGATCCCTTCTCCACCACTCGATCTTCGCTCTCGAAAGGGTGTAACGTTGAAGACCGAAACTGGTAGTTTGTGAATTCTGCAAATGTTCGGAGGCGGAGTTGTCCATATATAAAATTAAAAAAAAAAACATAGTTGAATATAAATACAGGGTGTCCCACCAAACTTGGACACCTCAAATTACTCGGCCCCTGAAAGAGTTTTTGAAAAATAAAAAAATCTAGGGTACATGTGCTAATTATGCGGTTTCAGTTATGAATTTTTTTTTATACAGGGTGGTTCAAAAGTCAGAAATTGAGGTGTCAACTTTCGATTTTTAAATGGATCGACCTGAATTTTATTTGATAATTTTACTTCTAAATGATTCCTGAGTACTTTTTTAAACAAAAATATTACATACAGGGTGGTTTTTTTTCGACCAATTTTTTTTCTAAATCTTGAATAACTCAAGTTCGGTTAATTTTTTCGATAACAAGAATAGAATGTGTTTGTGTAATGAATACACGCACTTTCAATCGGCATCAAAAAATTTTATACAGGGTGGTTCACAAGTGAAATAATGACTTGATTTTTTTTAAAACCGAGTTTTTTTAATTTTTTATTTAGGATTAATAATTCTCGTCTAATTTTACACATTTTTCGTTAGTCATATCGAAAAACAAAACTAAATTGTTGTACAGGGTGAGACATAATTTTTTTGTAACACCCTGTATATGGGCAGTCAAAGAGACGCAAAATTAAATATAAAGACTAAATATGCAAGAAAAACTTTGATTTTTAATTAAACTAAAAAGTTATGGTGTTTTAACTAATATTGTCGCATGGACCACCCTGTAGATATTTTCTTAAACTATCATGTAGGTACTCTAAGTTGTATAAAATTTAACGAACACTTCAAATCATGTGGGAAAAACAAGTAAAAAAACACGAATTTGAAGCCATTTTCAATTTGGTGTCCACACTGAATGATTTTAAAACTTGAAATAAAAAGTAGGTAGGTGTAGACACAAAATTGAGCATGGCTTTTTGAATTCATTTTTTTTTTCTTTCAGATTTGGACTCCTCGTTGAATTTTAGACAGTTTCGACTACCCATATGATGGTTTAAGAAAATATCTACAGGGTGGTCCATGCGACAATATTAGTTAAAACACCATAACTTTTTAGTTTAATTAAAAATCAAAGTTTTTCTTGCATATTTAGTCTTTATATTGAATTTTGCGTCTCTTTGACTGCCCATATACAGGGTGTTACAAAAAAATTGTGTCTCACCCTGTACAACACTTTAGTTTTGTTTTTCGATATGACTAACAAAAAGTGTGTTTAAAATTAGACGAGAATTATTAATCCTAAATAAAAAATTAAAAAAACTCGGTTTTAAAAAAAATCAAGTCATTATTTCACTTGTGAACCACCCTGTATAAATTTTTTTGATGCCAATTGAAAGTGCGTGTATTCATTACACAAACACATTCTATTCTTGTTATCGAAAAAATTAACCGAATTTGAGTTATTCAAGATTTAGAAAAAAAATTGGTCGAAAAAAAACCACCCTGTATGTAATATTTTTGTTTAAAAAAAGTACTCAGGAATCATTTAGAAGTAAAATTATCAAATAAAATTCAGGTCGATCCATTTAAAAATCGAAAGTTGACACCTCAATTTCTGACTTTTGAACCACCCTGTATAAAAAAAATTTCATAACTGAAACCGCATAATTAGCACATGTACCCTAGATTTTTTTATTTTTCAAAAACTCTTTCAGGGGCCGAGTAATTTGAGGTGTCCAAGTTTGGTGGGACACCCTGTATATGTAGATAAATAAATATAATCTAATAGTGGAATAATAAAAAAAATATTGTTTGATATTATATATTAGTATTGGATGTCCCATTGTGTCAAGAGACATGTGTTGGGGATCCTCTACTTTCATATGCATAATTGTATCTTATTAATTTTGTGTTGATTTTCTTTTGTTTGTTTATTTATAATTTTTTAATATTTCTCCTTTTATCAATTGTAGGTAAAGATGTATTTTTATAAAAGTTATTTTATGGCTTCTATAATTTTTTTTTTAAATACGTCATCCTTCATATATTCTCTTATTCTTACTCTTATATGTCTTATGTCTTGTAAAATCTTTGTTTCTTCTGGTATGGAACTAAAAACTTTACTGCCTATGAACGTGAAATGTCGTTTGGTAAGTGATTTGTGTATTTGTCGTAAGTTAGCTTGTCCTGTCTGTCTAGTTGTGTATCTGTTATGTCTGAAGGTCCACATATCACGTTTTTTTAAACAAAATATGCACAATTTGTAAGTATAAATGTCTAGTATGGTAGGTACATTAAGAATTTTGTAAAGTTGGTCTGAGTGAAAATATCTGTCCTTGTTGAGTATTATTCTTAAGAGTATGTTAAGTGTCCTGTTGAGTGGTGTCAGTAAGTTTTGGTACGCTCCGCCCCATGCTACTATACAATATTGTACAAGTGATTGTACCATTGCAAAGTATATCTCACGTATAACGGATTTTGAACAACATCTTTGTAGATTGTTAAATATATACATTAGATGACGGAGCTTATTTTTCAGTTGTATTATATGGTCCGTCCATTTTAAGTGATGGTCAATAATTATCCCTAAGTATCTCGTTTTGTTTTGTCTTTGTAAAGTAAGGGTTCTGTTGGTGTTGTCAGTCACTTGTAGTAATGATGTTTGAGGTTGTCCCCTACTGTCTATAGAAAAAGTCATGTAATTGGTTTTGTCAAAATTGATTTTTAGTGACATACTAGAGTACCAGTTTCCTATGTTTGTCAAGTCAGTTGTAGCTATATTGTGAGTCTCTTCCCAAGTGTCTGAACTGTAAACAGATGACAGCATCGTCAGCATAGCAGAAGACTTGGCCTTGATTTTACCAGGTAATGCGTTATATAAAACAATTAAAAAGACAAGGCCTAAGACAGCTACCTTGAACAATTGAGAAAGGTTGACAATCTGTTACAGTAGACAATGAGAATTCAGTCTAACTTGTTGGGTTCTGTTCGCAAGTAGGATGTAAACCAGGTTAATATTTTGTCTTTGAGTCCTATGTTTTGTAGTTCTTGTAGTAGTTGTGAGTGTTTTATGGAGTCATAAGCTTTAGCTATGTCCAAAAACACAGCTATAACTTTTTTCCCTTGTCTAAATTGTCGTATAGGTGAGTCGTTATGTCAATAAGTGCGTCTTCAGTCCCAATCCCCTTTCTAAATCCGTATTGTCTGTCAGTCAAGATGTTGTTATGTTGTAAAAATGTTTCTAGTCTAGTCTTCACTATTTTCTCTAGAATTTTACTAAACATAGGTAAAAGTGAGATTGGTCTGTAGTTGGTTAGTAGTTTTGTGTTACCTTTCTTGTGAATTGGTAATATGATACTGTGCTTGTATATGTCAGGGAAAATTCCGCTTGTCAAACTTTGGTTAATAATTTTAGTCAGAGGGTCTTGTATGTAATTTATAATGTTTTTCAGTATTTTAGTTTGTATTTTGTCTTGTCCTGGGGCTGAATTGTTGTTAAACGTCATGACTGTTTTGTACACTTCCATTGTTGTGGTGGGTTCAAAGGTCGATAATTTTGTTTGTTGTGAACTGTCTTGTCTGTTATTGGTTAAAATTTCTGTATTTGTAATTATTGTGTCTGCTAGGTTTTTACCAACATTGTTAAAATAGGTATTAATAATGTTGGCACAGTTGGTTAAGTCGCTATCACAGTCGTAGTCAATGTCATTATGTTGTATGGTTTTAATTTTAAATTTGGTCTTCGATTTGTCAATTAGGTCATGTATTATTGTCCATAGTTTCCTCTTGTCTTCTCTGTTTTCTCGATGTTCCGTCTGTTTTCCAAGTCTCGTGCTGTTCTAATAGATTTAGAAACAATGTTCCTCACTCTTTTGTAGTATTTCAGTAAATGTATATTGTCTGGGTTTTGTTTTGTAAGTCTTGCTAGTCGGTCCCTATTCCTTATAGATCGAAGCAGAGCTTGTGTCATCCAAGGTTTGATGGGAGTAAGTTTATTTGTATAAGTTTTTATTTCTGAGCTCATACGAATATATTTCTGTATTATTTCTGTAAGTTTAGTAGTCATAAAATTAATATCATCAGATTCTAGAATGCATGTCCAGTCTTGGTCAGAGAGTTTTTGGTTTAGTAAGTCAAAGTTTATACTTTCATATTGTTTTGTTGTTTTTTTGAAGGTTTGTCGTTATTCAAGTCAATTTTTGCTAATGTTGAGTAATGGTCTGTTATATTAGTATGTATGATTGCGGTTTTAATTTCTTTTATTGACCTACTCTTATACATTATGTGATCAATACATGATGTTGTTTTGTAAGTTGTTTGTTCGTCTCGTCTCAAGTTAGTTTTTTCCCTAGTAGGTTTAGTCACTGTTGGTATATAGTTGTGTCTATGTAAAATGTCAAGGTACTCATGTCCAATGTTATCTATACTTTCTTCAAGAATATTGATATTAATATCTCCAATCAACAAGCACCTATCACTTTTAATCTGTGGTAAGTAGCGATCCAACTCTTCTATGAATGTAGATATATTACCGGAAGGAGAACGATATAGTGTTAGTATTGTTATTTCTTTGTCTTTTATTTTTAGGTCGAGTTTCAAGCAGTTGGTCATTGTAAAGTTAGTTAGTTCGTCGGTTTGTATATTAAGGTAGGGTCGAACATAGACAGCTATGCCTGAGGCTGCATTGTGTTGTAGAGCGTGAAGATACTATTAAAGCCTGCAATAGAGAAAGAATAAGGGAATGAAGGATGATGCCAGGTTTCTGTCAAGATAATTATATCAATTTCACAATACAAGGTGATAAGTTCAATACTAATTGATCAAAATTACTTTTCAACCTGCCAATATTCATATGATAAATATTGAGTCCTTTAGTGTTTAATATGTTTTTAGTTGCTAATATATCATCAAAAATAAGACAATCCTCTATTATAGATGAGGGTATTATATCAATAATATTACTCATTTTAAACGATTAAGGATATTTCAATAATTGATTATACTTAAATATAAATAATGATTCTATCAATAAGTATATTTTTTGTGAGATGTAGAAGAAAAGGACTGTCGTAGAATAAATAAATATGGCATTTTTTATGTGGATAAAAATATATGGTGTTGTGAAAATGAGAGAAAGGAAGTAATGAACAAAATGAGTAATGGAGCAGTTATTTTTTGTGATAAATAAATAAAAAATCTTTGAACAGAGTATGTAAAAAATGTAAATAAAAACAATTAAAAAAAATATGTAACAAGTGTAAATAGAAATCTTTGAAAAAAATGTGTAACGAATGTAAATAATAATTTTTGAAAAAAGTTTGAAAAATATAAAAATTAGATGCACATCTATTGACTGCTGCATCTCTATCAGCATATTTATGTGCGAACATCGAAATTTGAAGAGGCTGCTGACGCATAGTCCTCAGTGTTGTCTGTTCCATGGGATGAGGCTGTTTGGGTGGTTGAGATTCTCTCCAGGTCCTCTTCATTTCTGATTGCAAATATTCTTGATTGCTCATTCTTTCTAATTAAAATTTTACAATCCTTGACCCATACATATTTAAAATTATTATCTTTTTTGAATTGTTTGGTTTTGAATAGTAGGTTTTGGTTCTTCTTTGTCAAGTGCTCATTTATGTACACCTTACTTTTCCATAGGTCACTCTTCCTGAATGCAGCAGTCCATTTGTCTCTTGTTTTTGAATTTGCCATTCGAATAACAATAGGTTTCGCTTTCTTCTCATTGGTAGAGTGTACCCTGTGAGTCACTTGAACATCTAGCAGTGGGTTCTCAATACCAATATTAATTCCTATGTTCTCCACAATTTTATAAATATCTTCATTTTTGTTTTGTTTTACTCCATTGATTATCACATTATTTATTCTCGATCTCTGCTGTAATTCATCAATAATTTCCCTTGAAGATTTTAATTCAACTTTCAATCCATCATTATCTACTTTTTGTTTTTGAATTTCCTCTTCTAATTTATTATTTTCTTCTTTTGAGATTCCACGATCAGCAAAACCTGGTTGATTTGTTTTTCCATACTTTCCAGTTTTACGTTCATTTTGAGAAGAATATCTCTTTCGGTCATAATATTATCATCCTCTATAATTTGAATTCCATCACTATCTGAGCTAGAGTTTAATGATGTTGAAGAAAGTTTATTTTTATTTGTTTTTTTCCCCATGATTATGTTTATTGATTGATAAAGAACACTCCGTGTAACACTGTCTTGTTTATAATCAGTAAATTTCAGTAAATATCAGCCATCCAATATATTAAAAGAAAAACACTCTAATCGTCTGGCACTACCTTGGTAACCAAGTCGGGCCTTGGCAACGAAATCAACAAACTTTTTTTCTTACGATAATATAAAAAGAAAGTCTACATCGATAACTTTTTTAATACATAAAATAATTAAATGCCACAAATCACAAATAAAGCCGAGTTTTTGTCTTTAGTTTGATATATAATTTATCTACTTTACAAGTTTAAAATCAAAGATATCAATTTTAAATTGGAGAGCGAATTTTTTTATTCTTGAACATCATCCTGGTACAATTTACTCAAAAGTATTGTATACATCACTATACCGATGAGTAACGAAATTATTCCTAAATGTTACATTTAATCCTGGAACATTGTTGAAATGACAACATTGATTTTTGATTATAGTAAAACATTCGACCATGAAATTAATGAAAATGTAGGTAGTGGTGGTATTCAATAGCAATGCACATACGAAATTGTCCATAAATAACCCGAGAACATGACTGTGCTGTCTGAAATAATTGTCACATATCTCTAATTAATTCCCTGATATACTGATGACACTATTTGGCCATTCAGCTATATTAATTTTCGCAAACGATCAGTCCTCAACAAGGAATTCCTGCATACAATTAGTTGCCACACCCCTCTGCCATCAGGACGCCATGTCCAGATTTACGTCACGTCCACGCTAATCCAATCAGGGTAGAGTTAAAAGCTATTACTTGCACTTTGTATGTTGTAATTGCATTACATCACTACCTACATATATTAGAGACAAACTGTAGAGTTGCAAAGTCCTAAATTAGGAAGTATACAGAACTAAATTTGACAATTTAGTTTCAGATTTCTGTTGTTGTATCTCCCACAACAAATAGTAATCTAATTTTAATGTTTAGTTAACGTAACGTTATGTATAAATATAACTGGGTCTTACATTTAAAGTTAAAAGTTATCATATTTGTGTTAATCACGATGTGATATCACAACTACTCAAACTCGTTTTGCTAAATCTACGCTGAAACCGGGACTCGAAACCACCGACCTCCAGGTTACAAGTCCACCGCCTTATCGATCCAGCTACTGAGGTCGGTTCACTGGGTCTTACATCGTAGAACAACAGAAGTCAACTAAAATGCGTGATTTGATGAATATTATTGGCTAAGACATATTTTTTTTTGTACATTAGTCTAAAAGCTCCATCAGTCCGAAGGGTTCCTTTTTGACCACGCCCATGTTCACATAGTATGTGTAACCGAACGGTTCCTACGCTGCATCCTAAATCATTTCAAAACAATACGCGCCATCCATCATAACTGGAATTTCTCAAAAATGTTAATGGCTTTTTCCAGAAAACGTATTACATAGAATTTTGAAACTTGTATAAAATTTTAAATTATCATCAGTATGCCGCCATACTGTGAACTTTAATAACTAAAATTAAATATGAGTGTTATAAATTTAATTTTATTAATGTATAAAGGAGTGTAATAAAGTAAGGCTAGCAGCCGGAGGATATGAATTATGACCAAAAGAGGCAGCAGCAAATATGGCAACTAAAGTAATGCAAAACATATGGTTCGATAATTGTAAGTGACCTCATTCGACACAACCTTTAAAATTGTTGCTGATTTCTTGTTGACATCTCTTGTCTAAGAATTCTAAGAGGTAGGTTAGTAGACGGAATATTAGAACTTGGGTCAGTTCGCCTCCTCTTGTTATAACCTGGACACGGCAGATAGACAATGGTATAATAACAGTGTTCTTTTATTTCTTTAAAACTAGTTTGATTCATTTGGCTTTCACCTACTTTTCAATATTACATACATATTCAGTCTGACCCAGAAGTTCCCACCAATGGTTCATACCTCTTGGAGTGGTTGAAAATCTTATTCTGATTGTTTCTAAGGTAAGGAAAGCGCTTATGGTCGACTAGCTGATGCTAATGAAATTAAGTGACATTTCAGGAAGTAGAATAACTATCCTGGGAACAGAAGTGCTCAATTGTGGGTAGGTAGTTGATTACAATGGTCATTATTTTATTTTATCACCTGAATATCTTTTAAGAAAAGACAACAAAAAACTCAATTCCAAAACGTGTTCCAAACGAGATAGATATTTTTAGAAAAAAAA
Organism: Bactericera cockerelli; assembly: GCA_024516035.1. Taxonomy (NCBI): domain Eukaryota; kingdom Metazoa; phylum Arthropoda; class Insecta; order Hemiptera; family Triozidae; genus Bactericera; species Bactericera cockerelli. The sequence goes on from JAMCCL010000154.1 coordinate 28,675, forward strand.
AAAAAACAAAATGGCTGTTTTATTGGCTAATTTTCAGCTAAATTACAAATTGAATTGATTATTATTAACACTAGATTTGATATTGGAATAACGTTCAATGACGAAACATTAAAAACCTGCCGTAATTTGTTCCGCTTAACTAGAATATTTCAAGCACACTATATTTAAATTATGTTAATAAAATAATGGGTTTTTTTTAACATATCACACGAGAAGTTAATGTAACCCAACACTGAAAATCCTTTCAACATTTTTCCAAGCACGTGACTTTCATTGAAATTTATAATTCAGTAGGAGATACGTTTTTCAGTATTATTATTTTGAAATTTGATGAAGCGTTTTGTAAGCAGGATTAAAATAATGAGAAATTTGTGACAAAAGAAGTCGGAAATATTGGACGAGGTTTGCAGAAGAACTGAGATGCTAAGGGAAGCTGTGAAAAACAAAAGAGCAAATACCCGTGAGAGATTAGAATCTGAGAAAAGAGATGAGAGATAAAAGGGGGAAAAAGATGGAAGGCCTAATGAAATGGATCAAGCTGGAGAATTTAAAAGGAGAAAATGAGGAAAAAGCATCGAAAATGGATAAAAATCATTCTAACGGAGATAAATAATGAAATATAAGAAGAAAATGTTGAAGAATAAGAAGATGAGAGGACGAGCAGAAAGCAAAAAGCAAAATCTTTTGAGGAACTTAACTGAAACCTGAAACCTTTCTGATGAAACCCCTTCCAACTTCAGTGACGGATTCACAAATATTCAATGGAAGATAATGTTATTACGAATTTAAGTTTACATAACTACAAGATACTCATCTTTATTCAGGCAAAGTCATTGTTCTTTAAAATTTCATAGATTTTCCTACCTAGGACATGTTGTAAATCATACCTAGGGCATGTTGTAAATCATACCTAGGGCATTTTGTAAATCATACTTAGGGCATGTTGTAAATCATACGTAGGACATGTTGTAAATTGTCATCTCTCATAATTCCTAGATAATCTATTTTTACCGAGTATAATGTATAATCGTAAAACCTTTAATAATAATCTTTAATAATTTACTAACAAACAATAAGCGAATACATATTTATGCACAAGATACCAGCTTATGAATATACATCCACACTATAGTACAATATACATATAATATTTACAATAGCTGCAAAGTCTTTTTTGGAATCAAAAACGATAAAATAAAAATGCCACCATTTGTAATGGATATCTGGCACTCCAAGTACAATAATATGTCGCATACTGTTGGAGTGCACCACATGAGCAGTGTTTCATGTACACAGACTCACTAACGGCACTGACCATTCTATTCTATAGAATGTTGAAAACGATGAAATTTCCCCACACAGATTCCACATCTAAGAATCTCTGCAGCAGGCGCGCTGAAGAGAGGGATGAAAATCCATCGCTATTAAACTTTTTTCTTTCTCCTTTTTAATTGAGTTTGATGGAACGTGTGGAAATGGTGGTGTTATCTCTCTAATCTCCCGTGTACTGCCAGAGCGAATACATTGTGTTTCATTCGGCTGGATTATAGGAAGCTTCCCCGGTGATTACAATTACCGAGTTTTTATTTTTCCATTCACTCACACTCTGTGCTATTTTGTAGATTCCGAAAATAGAATTTCCTTTACACACGTTCAAATATTTTGTTGTTTACGTACATCAAAATAACGTTTTCGGATAAGAACCTATGTCTAATGAAAAAATGTGAAAAGTCGTCTGTGTAAGAAGAAAAAGCTAGGTAAATATAAGGCAAAAAACCACCTCTATTTACGTCGACCTGTAGTCTAACAGTGCGACAAGAAACATGATGAATGTAGTTCTATGATTTTATATTGCAACTTACATAAAAATATTAAAATGAGGAACGAAAGAAATCATTGAGTGTGTTAAAGTTTTACCATGCTTGCAGTAGACCGAAGAAAGCCAAGAGGACAACGCACAAGATATAGTTACCAATTCGTAAAAAAACAATCAGGAATCAATGTGCACATCTTTCATTTCCATTAAACTGGATGACATGCAATTTATTAATGTACTCATCAAGTTCCGAGGGACAGATTCTCCTGAAGTCTGGAGTGGTGACGTCAATAACAAGCATGGCGGAGATCCACAAGATGAAAACAAAAGCCAAGGTTAGGAGAATATCAGAGTTCAAACACATTTCCAACTTATCTCCCGAAGACAATGGAGGAACAAAGGTGTTTCCGGAGAGAAAGGAACTTTTCTGTTAACAGATGTTGCAACGACAATCAATATTTTTTGCCTGTGTTTAACTTGGGGAAAACTTTGGGATTTCTGCCAGAAAACCCTACGTGTTGGAAACCTCCTCGCCCTGCCAGGGTGCTTAATGTCATCAAATTATCCCGTTTTTATTTGTCGGGAAAGCTACCCCCGTCTCGTGTAATTATTGTAGGAAAAGGTTAATCTTACAACACTTTCCTCACAAAGACCGAGGTAATGGAAGTAATGTTGTTCCAGTTCAACATTGACCTGATGGGAATCCTATGCTAATGTAAATGTTGACCTAATACTTGCTTACCTAGGTATAGGGGAACTGCTCTTCTCTATTTCTCCTGCTTTTTAAAGAAGGAGATTAAGATAGATTCAGAGGATAAGCGTAAGCTGGAATGGTGTAAGAATGGGAAGAATTTACCTTCAAGAAGTCATACAAGTTACAAAATATTCAACGGCAACTCATTAAGAATCAAGTATATCCTAAATGACTATCAACCTAAAGAAGCCTCCATGACTCAGTGGTTTCGACATAAGGGCGGAATTAATAGACGTTTTTGTAATACCGCTGTAGCGCTAAGTCACGGATTGCGTACTGTGTAAGATAGGGAAAACCGACACTTACCAACGACTTAAGTTTTGATGTTGTCTATTAATTCCGCCCTAAGTTACAGTTTACTTAAAAAAAAAAAATACTTATCTTTAAAAAATATACATAATATGAAGTTCAGTTACCACAGTGAACATGTGAGACAAATGGGTTCGTAGTTTCTGCAACTCATGTTACATGTTTTGTATATAAAAAAATCAAACTTACCTTGCATTCTGAGGTCCTACAGATTTGACTTCGTAATGAGGAGCTCGCAGTTATGGGCGTGGTCAGGAATTTTGCCCTCTTTCCATACCAGTGGAGATCTGCATTTTCTGAAACCAAAGATGAAATAACAAATATTCAAGCCAAAATAGGTACAACAAAAAATCATGAAAAATCCAATGTAAGAATTGGCCTCTATCTCAATAAGTTGATATTTTGCGTATATGTGCAATTATGTGCTTTGAGGCAAAGCTTACCTCTAACCTCATTTTAATCAATCATTCAGTTCGTCTATACTGAATTGTGTCTATGAGTAGGTACTTTCAGAATTTTTCCTTCTCTGTATACAAACGTTAATGTAAATTCTGCTGTAAAATTCCGCACCACCCCAGGCTATCAGTCCACAGCATCCAGCTTGTGTTCCGAGTTCATATTTAAATTAATTAATTACCCGCCCTCGTTTGTTGGGAGCGAATTAGAATTAGTTTCACTCGGTTGGGTTTTCAACTTCATGCTCAGTTATGCTCACCTTTGAAGCTCTGGGGATTTTCATATTTATATTTTTGTTTGATTCCTCTGCGAATCTATTGACCCCGATATGGATTATTCGGTTGCTATCGTTCGATATGGTTTAAATTACTGCCCTAAATAACAAGACCCTTTGTGAACATTTACTACCTTTTTAATGTCATATTTTCCAATGCTTCAATACGAACTGGGGGACTGGTGCATAATATCTGTCTGCTTTTTTTTTTGCAAGCCTTAACTTGATTTTCCATGCCTTGACTTGGCATCTTCTTTTTTCTTTCTTTTTTTCTTCTTTCTTCTTTTTTTTTAACAATTGGTAAAATGTTGCGCTCAGATATAATTTACATCTTTTTCAGCAACTTGTGATTGTGGGTAAGCAATGTCGTATGGGCAAGAGAAAAATAACAAAGTGGGCGCCCTGCACTTGTGTGCTAGTCAGTAGTCACGTGTGGTGAATGACAGATTCATCTAAATTATATACTACATCGTCTAGTTTGGGGGACGTTGAAAAAGCAGCGGACAAACAAATAAACCAGCCCATTTTCAAAGGCTTTGAAATAGAAAAAACCAGGAAAAAATCCTCGTTTATGGATAGAAAAAAAAAAAAAAAAAAAAAAAAAAAAAGATGGCCCTGAATATGTTCCTAATTATTTCGAAAAATCATATGACGATGAGGTAGTCACCGTGGACGAGTGGTGTAGCGCACTGAGCTTGTATGCTGGGTTCGAATACCAGCGGAGTCGGACTTTTTAGACTCTGTACTTTGGATGTTATGGGATCCCCAATGGGGGAGGAAAATGATTAGCTGCTTTCATTGCGAGAAGCGACCAGTGGTGGAAAAAAGGCTGTGAAACACTCACTTTTTTTTTTTTAACACAAAAGAAAAAAAAAATATTATTATTATTATATTACAATTAAAAGTCGCCCTGAAAACCTGCCATAGTTGCCATTCATGGACCCTGTATTTCAGAACTAGAAAACAAATCAATTAGTGAATTTGCAAGTGAAGCACGTACGATTTTTTAAAATAATTATTTGTTATGAGGGGTTTGGTTTAGAAATTAAATTATTTGACTATTAAATAGGTGGTATATATTTATAAAAAGTAAATTTAATGTTTCATATTTTCAATGGTATTGAAAAAATACATTTTATTAACATACATGTGCCACAGGATGAAGGCCACATTTCAATCGAAAGGTTGAAAGAGACGTTAAAACCGAAAAAAAAATGATTTGGAAAAATTAAGTTTATTTATTATTAAAAATATGCCCCAGGTGAGGATCGAACTCACGACCTTAAGATTATGAGACTTACGCGCTGCCTACTGCCTACCGAGGCATGTGAAGAAGCATCAACATAAACATCATGATAAATTCCATTAAAATAATTGTGTAAGTATTTATAACTGGGCGATAATGATGCATCACCAATTTTGCCTACACAACTACACACACACTTACATGTAATGTATGTAACACACACACTAGGCTCATTTGTTGTGTATTTTCAACTTTATATCCCGGCTGAGTAATAACTTACCACCTATTCTGTACTTTCTGGCACGTATTATGCTACAATATGCTACTTGTAGTACCTATTCCGACTCACCCCTACTCAACTGCGCTAATTGATGGCCATGCCTTGCTGTAGACTAGGGTTAGGAGAAATATATGTAGGGCCATGCCTTTGGTGTAATGTCGTGTGTAGGGTAAGGCAAAAATAATGACATTAACTTATGGTTCAATCAACATCTCACCACACCTTAACTGAATGTGAAACTAAACTTTTTACGAAACTTTAGACAACAGAGTGTGGTTTTTCTCATTAAGAGCACTTTGGCTGTAGGTACTTTCATCAGGAATTATAATACAATGGGGTCTAGGTATGCATACTTACTTTACAGTGTTTTGACTTTCGCAAGTACTACAGAAATTTATATAAACAAAAGTGAATCACATTCGAACCCTCCCTTGTGACGCTGGCTATTCCCGGCTCAACCCAGGCTAGATGAGGTTTACTGTGGGTAGTTAGTTGGCAAGTTATCAGTGAATGGAGGGTAAACAACCAGTCTGAATACGACTTCAGAAGTAATGGACACTGAACCCAAAAACTTGAAAAAATGACATGTGTCCAATTTTTCTGTTACCTTGGTTCTATTGCCCGACATTCGAACCTAAGAACTTTGTGCAATGCACAGTACTTGTGTTATTCTCATGAGGCCACTGATATGATCCACCGATTACTTTTTCTAGCATGAGGACGTGGTTTTGGAATAAACAAAGTCCCACAACCCCAACATATCAGTGCCCCCCACTGGTAGATGAGAAGTGGACAATAGTTCCATTAGCCGCTGGAGACACCAAACAAATGAAAGTTATCACTCATCATAGTTAATAGTTGCAAATATATGTTGGTACAACCAAGTCTTCAGTCGTCGCATCGTCTCCATGCTTTTTAACCCGAAAATTTTGTAATATGCTTCTCATTCTATCACCTACCAGTAACCTTGTCATACCTGTTTAGTAAGCCATAGTTCCGTCTTATAATAATAATATCGCCTTATTATACTGCCCGATTAGGACGATTAAAGTCCCATTGTTCCCAGTGAGCCCGAGACATATTATTATGTGGTAAAAATCCCAAATGGGAGGATAACTTGTCGTGTCCGGCTGGGTTTCGAACCCGCGACCTCTGGAATCTCTGGATTCACAGAGTGCCGCCTTTACCACTGAGCTTACCGGGACAGACTTCTGTCTGTAGGGACTAGTAGACAAATGATACTACCTTCCTGAAAGTACTATTGGTACTAAAAGAGAAAAAAAGAAAAATCTATATTTTGTGTATTTGACGTAAATAAACATTTTTATTACTATAAGAGAAGGCTGCTGAAATTTTGAAAGAAACAAGCTTCTGTCAGTCAACTCAATATAATCCTGTCTTTTATGAATAAAAAGTATGCATAACTCGCTTCTGTTTCTGCAAGAGAGTCTGCCGCTCTCAGGCTTTTACAGTAAAAAACAAGAAAAATATTGCAGTAAACCTAATTAAAAAATAACAACGTTATTTGAGTAAGTACACGAAATGTTCAACTCCGGGGGGGCTGGTGATACTCGAGTTTGTTTCTTCGACCTGAAATTCAAGAAAATGGAAAACCAAATCGTTTTTTCTTCTACAATTGGTGATGTATAAAATTTATTAATGCACCGTAATTTTTTTAGAGCAATTATCTCGTAGGTATGAGATATCGAGAAAAAAAGCTTTTATGGTAATGTTACAAGTTACCCACATTCTTCATGTTTTGTAAGTCAAATTTCATCATTTTTCAAATAAATTTTCATCAGTAAAATTTGAGCAAAATCCAGCATGGGGACCGTTAAAAAAAACTTTCAGAATAAAACAGTCTTTTATCTACAAATCTACATCGAGTATCCAAATTATTTTCAAAGTCAAATGGTTTCAAGTCATTGAAAGAACAATATTTTACATGGACGAAAGTTTATACTACGCCGCCTTTTTAATTCATTTTGATGTAAAATTTCTTTCTAATTACCTATCAGAGTCTCTTAATGTACCCTATGAATTTGAAAATTAAATAATATAAGAAGCACTTCAACTATCAAAGGGAATTCTTTGAATTTTAAGGGAACACCATATACCTAAACATCATAATAAATTATTATTTTATGCCTGGATACCTCTTTTCCAACAGGTTCCAGATTTTTGTGATCAACCAAAAATCAATTTTTTACCTCTATTTTATAAGATTGAAGTGCATCCACATTGATTTTTCTTAATCACTCTAGTAATGACAGTTACTTTTACTTACATTAGGTACTATAATTTTCTACGATTAAAATAAAATTTAACAAGTCCGCTGTTACTTTGGTCGGTTTGACAACTAAAACCTAATCTCCATCTCATCACAAAGGATTGGAACAGCACAACAGTTAATTCACTCATTTCATATCTAAACACATACATACTCTACACCCTATAGTTCCAAGTGCCACAACAACAATAACACAAACACTTGAAGAGGAACATAACGTATTCATGTATTCCGTTTCAAGTTACTTTTCATTAGAGCAAGAGCTCCTTCATCTTCCTTCCCTAGCTTTCGAATTTATGAATTATCATCAAAAGCTTCATCGACTACATTAATTATTTATACATCTAATGTTAAAACACTTAGCATCAACATTAACACCTTTAATCCCCTCCAGTCACTGGGAGCTGTGCTGCTAAGAGCTCCCGCCCTGAGTACCAGGGGTTCGCCCTGTCTATAATATTCTCCTTTGTGCTGGAGCTTGCTTTGTAAATATTTCAACGCACTACAAGAACGACAAAAGCTCTTCTTTATTAAGACACGGACTTCTGGGTGTTACGATTCCCTGACTAGGATTATGTCATGGTTTTCTTGACAGTATTGATCTACTGAATCATCTATGTTCGGCAAAGATTCCTGAATTTTAGGAGAAAAAAACTTTTTTTTTACTTGATTTTTTTTTTTAAACAAAATATTTGGAATAAATATTTTTTCAAGCATTATATCGAATCATATTAATGGACAACACAAGACCCTGCTTCGTATCTTATAGTCTTATAACTTAGTATAAGACAGGTTCATACATAAATACGATGATAGTAGGCAAATGTTTCAATAATAAGAGGATTAGTGTCCTCTCGTTGGATTTAGGAAAATGCAAAGAAATGGCTGAAAATAGAAAATGAACTTTTGACAGTGACAGAGGAAACCACAGAAATGAACAGGGTGGAATTAATCCTTTGAGAAGTAATACTCAAGCATGGAGATGAATGAATAATAAAAAAAATAAAAATAATGAAGAGACAAAATTAAAAAAAAAATGAAGAGATAAATGAGAAAGAAAATAAAAGAATGAAGAGATAAATGAGAAAGAAAATAAAAGAATTAGAAGATAAATGAGAAAGAAAATAAAAGAATTAGGAGATAAATGAGAAAGAAAATAAAAATAATTAAGAGATAAGTGAGAAAGAAAAATAAAAGAATGAAGAGATAAGTGAGAAAGAAAATAAAAGAATGAAGAGATAAGTGAGAAAGAAAAATAAACGAATGAAGAGATAAGTGTGAAAGAAAATGAAAAGAAGAAGATAGAGGAGGAAAAAACACTAGGAGATGAAGGCGAAGGAAGAAAGAGGATACAAGACATGACGACATTAGAGGGAGCTAAAGGAAGGGAGGCGGATTAATTTTGAGCTGTGAGTTTTAATACATTTTATTCAAATGCTTTTAAAATGTCAATAGCAATCAGGGGAGCGAGAAAGTATACAAAATACTGATCGGAGGCGGCTCATCACGCATTAATTCACAACTGCATCTTGCACCTTTAACTTCAATCATCTTCAGTTCTTGTGATGCTACACAATCAATCAAACCGTCAGCAATTTCAGTCATTTTTGAACAAAGCAAATTCTCAAATACACACTTAGATGGTTTGAGGGTCAAAGTCTAGATATACGGTACCAGGGTTGAGCCGGTGAGGGTGGGAGGCGTTAGGGAAAATGTGAGGATAGAGCTGATAAATGATCATGTTTCATAGTTTTTGAGAAAAAAAAACATATATCTTAAAAATAAAAAACTAGAAAAAAATATGGTGATCAACTAACAATTGACAAAAGTCCTGAAAATAATATTTTTTAAAATTAATAGCATAAATATTTTCAATATGCATCAGTGTATCACCCACAAAAATAAGGCGAACAGAAGACATCTACCCCAAGGGAAACGCTGTTCTAGAAAATGATGTTTTCAATGGAAAAGAGATACGAAACGACTTATCCTAACATAATACCACAAGCCGCTCAGAAAACATACTTACAGAATACTTGGGAAACCTTTCAATATCAATAAACTCCTACTCTCAGTTCTCCTACTCCTCATACCACTTTTTCCTCTCATCCTCCTCAGAAGTAAATACTCTCTCTACTTCCTCACACACCACACACACTCATTCACTTGTTGAAATGACTGTCTCGGTATTGCCCTAATAATGATTCTCTTCAATTACTGCTTCGACAGGAAGACAGAAGCACTGGAGGGGAAGTATTGATCATCATTCATCAACATAGCTAAGTTTTCCCAATTTTAACAACGCCAAAAAGTAATTTGATGGAAGTATCGACAATCTCGACATATGTAGATCAAATCGTTTTCTCGTGATAAACAGAAGATTTATGTCTGGCCATGGGCATTAGTAATAGCATTTTAGGGAGGGGAGGCACCTCATTGAGTCCCGTCTGGATTTGTCCTTTTTTGTCGATGCTTCATTGAGTCCCAAGGTTTCGAACGGTTGAAGTTATCGTACCACTCATTGAGTCCCGTACATAATGAATACCTATTTTTCCTATACATAAACTGTACATAGAAGATCATATTATTTGTCAGTCAGAGGAGGACTTCTAAAAATTTAGAACACTCTTTCAATTTTTTATTAAGAATTCTTGTTTTTATTTTTATTCATAAATGAAAATGAAATTATTGTCTATTGGAATTTGATGCGTAAGTGAATTTTTTGTTAGAGGAATTTTGTCGTTAGATAGGGTTAGGTAAAGTTAACAAGGTGAGATTGCACGATAGATTTCTGACTTCAGTTTGTCGGGTAGGATGGTTGGGTGAGGGGCTTGGTTAGGGTTGAAATTAGCGCAGGCGGTTAGGCCGGGTCGCGCAGTGACCCGGCCTAACGCCTTAGACATAACTGTCCGCGTATTCATTTTTATAAAAAAATAACTGTGTTCTTATTTACTTCTTCTTATATACTAACATCAGGTAAAGGGACTCAATGAGTCATATGGTCTGGTAGACCCAAAAATATTAGGGGACTCAATGAGTCATATGGTCTGAGGTACCTGTTAAAATTACGGGACTCAATGACATGAAAAAAAGGTCAACGGGACTCAATGAGTGTACGTCCTTAGGGAGGCACCTTTATTCCGTCGCATTATCTTTTTTTCACCTTATTCCGTCCCGTCGATTGCGCCCCCGTCAATATTTCAATACCAGATTCCGTCCGGTCATCGTAAGGGTTCAATACCCGATTCCGTCCCATATGTTCCGTCCCAATACGCAGTCAAGTTCACTGTCTTGAGGAAAGATTTTTTATTTTTTTTTTCAAAAACAAGACCATCTCTTAATTAATAATTCCATATGACAAATTTTTGTGGAAACGAAATTTGAAATTTAAATTTTTCTTACAGTTAAATCTTTTCCTTTTTTACTTAACATTTTGTGAACACTTAACATTTTGAACTATTTAAAAATAAATATAAACTTTTGTAATCAACTTGATAAGATTAATATGACAACTAAGAGACTAATGACCACATTAATAATATTGGATACCTAATAATACAGGTGTAAGAACAAAATAAAAATAATGCAAGAATTATGTATATATAAGATTGTTTTCTTGTCATATCAAAATAGCCTCCGCACACGATCAATATCATTGACAATACTCATACAACGCCCTTTTGGGGACTTCCAGCGACCCACTCGGAGGCTGAAATTTTTCTCAATATTGTTGATCTTGTATGAATGGCATAGGGTTCATTGGTTCAATTAACGATTTATGTTATGAATTCTGGACTTTAAAGAAATTCATACTAGATAAATTCAATTTTTATTTAATATATACATATGTACTCTGCATATTCTTGAATACCTAAAGAGAACAGAAGAATGGAGTATGAACTGGGAGTCACCTTTAGCTGTAAATAAAAATCCTAAAACTCTAAACTTTTTTGCTTGATGTTTTACCTTGCATCTTTTCGACTGAGAATACTGCAAAATGAACAGGAAACAGGTTCAAAGTGTAATGGTGCACCACATCACAATAAATTCAAGTTGAAAACTTTATCCCAAGAAGATTTCCCATGAAAGATAAAAATGGAAATATTAGATGGAAAACAAAAGAAGAGCCTCTGGAATATTCTGGGGCGGAAAACTTTCGTTACCTTCTGTAGGTAATTTCTTGGATTTTGAGCCTCTTCAGGGGGAAACAGCAACTCCCGGCAACAGCAGGTTAAACCAAGCAAACAGTGTTTATCAGAATTGAAACGGCTACCCACAGGCTCAGAGATGGGAGCGCTACGCATAAGAACTTGCAAATGCAAACATAACAACTTGCTAATTTAGGGATTAATCATGAAATTTAAAGTGCCTTTAATTTTATTTATAATTTTTCAGTTTTGTTCGCTGGAATTGAACAATTCCTTGGACATTGAATGGCAGGAAAACTTACGCACGCTAGAGGAAAAGTATTTCTTTAACTATCTATACACCTTAGTTGCTTTGTCAATTCAGTATAAATTGTGATAAACAATATCAGAATAAGAAGTTTTCCTATTACTAGGGATATTTCTTTTTTCGAAATAAAAACTAAGGTGAAGAAGAGGTAAAACTTTTGTAAGTAGAAAGGGTTTTAAATTTAAATATGAATTTATTTTGATTTTTATTTTTTTCTTATCGTACTCAACAATGCTTTTTGAAAAAAAACTTTCGCTTGCATCATAATTTTACACAGAAGTAAACTTTCGGGCAAGGACACAACAAAATTCAGCACAAAACTTGCTTGATAAAGAGGAACGCCGGGTTTTTATGAACAAGTACAGAGATACAGTACGTACACATGCTAAAAGTGAACAAGGGAGCAAGAGACATAAAAGGAAAACAAAAAAAGAACACCAACAAGGGGAAACAAACTGTGGAAATTACGATTAGTGATTATTTAGCTGAAAAAAAAAACATTAACAGAGTAGAAGAGTGTAGTTATTTTTTTACCAACTAGATGGCTTATTATACAGTATATTTTTATAAGAGAAAAATAAATTAAGTGACAAACCTTGGGGTTAGGGTTAAAATGCCTAATGCAAAAACTAAGTGTGGAGACGAAATCTTGGTAAAACACGCAACACGAAATTTAAAAAAACTGAGGTAAGCTGTATGCAAAAAGGGCTAAACCCTGCGATGCAAAGCTCACAGGGCCTGAGGAATCTGAGGAAATATTAACAGCATTATCCCACCTGTTTTTTCCATTCCTCCTATTTCCCTATTTACTTCCTTGATCCTCCATAGGTATGTATATAAAGACATCCATATTTCCTCCCTTGAATATCAGCCGGCAAAACTTTACAAATAAACATGCTGATATAATGGTAGGCAATAAGGAACCCATTTCCGCACAAATGCAGCCGAGGAAACTTTATGTAGATATCATAAATTTGAATTTTAGCTCTTTTAAAAGTCTATGAGGCGTTGTGTCGCGAGTGCCTCCTGTGAAATACATTCTTTGTAGGTGATGTGATTAGCATACTTTAAATAAAGGAATATCTGGCGGGGGACCCCTGGACTGTCTTTTCCCATTGGTTCAAAAGAAAAGGGTAATAAGACTAACACTACTTACACAGCATTTAATGACCAAAAATAGCACTCTTAAAATCGACAAGGAATTAAAAATCCATTTCTTCGGTGGCTCCATTAAGTACCCTATTAAACTTATCATCAAGAATTTATTCTTCCATTAGATGTGACTCCGGACTCCTGACCTGAATTTCCCCCTCTCTAGTATTTCTAAACAATAATATGAGACTCTATGAGCTATGTGGGAAAATGAAAAAGTTTACAAGTAATTAAAGATCGTGTTCTGTCTCAGCTAACAAGTTTTATACGAGACATTCAAGACCCTTGAGAAAACCTTGTACCTCTAAAAGTTGAGACAAAAGAGTAGTTTTAGTCAACATGAACTTATCTCATTACTATCGTTAACTCAAACATACTTAAAAGCGGAGGGAAATGTGGTTTGTTGTCAGAATGCTGGAAAATATATTTCAGTCCAGAATAAGGAGAGGCAGGAGACTTATAAGTTCAGTCTGCCAGGACACACAGAACCAGTAAACATAATTTAAGTAACGACCGCACAACTAAAATTTCAGTCAAAATCAGTCACAATTAAACATTATTATTCCTGAAACTCGCTTGGAGCGGGGATCTCAACAGGGCATAGTATTTGTTTCATCAAGATTAAAACACTCGTAGATAATAATAGTATTAAATTTCTTCTTGTAAAATTTCTTGTGGGGGCCCTGAATTAAATCTTTCCATAACGTTCAATTTCGGAGCTAATTTTCAACAGTAATTGTAATGAATGATACCTGTCAGAAAATTTCAATGCAATTTTGTGATCAGTTCCAAAGTTATTGAAGAAAAATATTTCATAGGGGAAAAAAAATTCAAAACAACATGATAACATCAATCTACATAATGAGGATTTAAAACAAAGCAATGTTTATGGAATACTTTCCGTCCAAAAATAAACATGTGGGATTTTCGAGAATGTTATTTTTGGTGTTGATTTGATTACTTTAAATCAGTCCAAACTATTAATATTTTTAGTAAAAATCAATATTCTCAATTTGACTTTAACATTTCATGTGGCAGGGAAAAAAAAGCACCATCAACATCTTGCAGCACACTTTTTTCCTCTTTGACTTGAAGATAATAAATCACAAGATTTGAATAGAAGAGAAAATGTGGAATGGGAGGAAAAGTAAAAAGTTGATTTCAATGTTCCTGATATGTAAATCAAAAAGTTGCTGTTCAAGTTTTTTGTCCAGGTGAGGAGGTACGATGAAAAACATTGGTTGCTGTAATAGATCATCTATAGTTTCAGGTAGATCACAATTCCAGATGGTTATTTAGATAATTTTTTACTCGTTTAATACCCAAATACGTGCATGAGTATGAGCAACATTAAAAGAGGTAAACCAAGGTTTGCATAAGTACATGAGTAGTTGTAGGTGGTAAAATTTTGCATATTATTTTTACACTTGTTTCCCATAATAACATATTAGTATTAATACACCCTCTTTTCCCAATAAACTGGCCATGAATCAGAAATCTGATAATCAAAAAATAAGTGTTTTTTTGATGACAGCTAGCCTTGATGGACCTATCGGCTAATATGATACTACATTAAAAAAAATTAAAAAGTAAAATTGTTTTTTTAAAAACATGCTTTCTACACTTTTATTATTTTTATATAACTTTGATAATTCCACGAAGCACCCTCTAAAACATTTTCCAAAACGAACATCATCACACTCTAACAAAAACATTAGGAGTTACGATAAATCCCATACATCATCACGGGTTGACACATCTCAAAAATCTTTCCTGCGTTCAATCTTCCATAGAAGAAGGGATTCCCATATAGTTCCCATTTCATAAAGTTCGCTTGAAGTAAGAATTACAAGGATGATGAACCAACATTAGAAAAATCGGAGAACAGGTATATGTACCCTATTTGAAAGCCTAAAGTTTATGGAAAACACAAGGAATTTGTTAGAGGAAATCCCTCTGAAAGATACTCACCTCTCTTCCCTATCGACCAAGAGGAAAAAAGTATTTCCAAGGATATTTATGCAAAGTCCTGTAACAATATCAATAACAATACCTTCAAGATTTCCTCCGTTGCGGTCGTTCCATTCCCCCAATTTGTTCCGGAGGTATTCCGACACACAAGACCTGGGGTTTCCATAATGTTGAGAGCAAGGGCTTTAGGGAGGTAGCACAGGAAACTAACGCAACTAATCCCTTTTATTACAAATGCCTGCCTGTCTCTACTCTACAGTACACGGGGGCTTTTATAATCTTAAAAAGTACAGTTCTCCTCCACTCTTCTAGAAGTTTATGGAAAAAGGATATACCTTCAGCCATGTAAGTTAATCTTTTAAAGTCACCGGAGTTTATGGACGTGTGAACTTCTAGACCATGTTTTCTCAACTTCTCTACCCTCCCCATCAAACCGTCCGTCATTTACGGCAAGACGTATACGTCCTTATGACATATTTGGACACTCTACTTGGGAATCCACTGTCTATGATTGAAGATGTTGCCACGATGAGCAAGAATAAAATTTATCTCAAAAAGGTTTACTAAGTAGAAAGAGAGTACAATACATAAAAACAGAATATCTAATGCAGAGTAATATACATATGTACATATTTCTTAATCCTTTAAACATGAAACTGGAGGCTTCCCTCATGGAATGTAAAAATATAACGTGCCAGTAATTGAAATTTAATACCAGGCGAAAATTCTCCAAATCCCCAAACCGTCACTTTCAGAGGAAGAGTCGGATTCGGATAATACAAACACACCATAATGATAAGGTAGGTAATATGTATAGGAAGTTATTCATGAAACATAATATTTTACATGCTCCAGCATTTGGAAAATTATCTGCCAATTCTCCTGGAAACTATCCATATACCTACATTATAGTCGGAAGAGAATGCCGTTGGCATTAAGCACCGCCCTTGATCAGTTTTGTTCTATTAATTTCATTTTCTATATATTGTATATATTCTATGTAAATAAAACTTGATCCAATTTGTTTAATAATTATAGTCATGATGCTACTACTGGTACAAGTGGTACATATGATGAAGAAGGAAGGAGATTTTATTTTATTCCTACAGTCACACAAATGTCATACTTGTAATAGCACTGAGCTGATTGAATGATTAAACACTCCCGTCACTAAAGAACAGCACCGCGGACCGCGGGAATCAAACCCGAGACATTTGTTTGAATTGTTTGAATGCGTATTAAAAGAACTTTACAAAATCTACTATGTAACTAGAACGCCGCGGCGGGCGGGGGGATTTCTATATTCGGAATAATTTTCGACCTATCTTCTTCGTCAGCTATATTGCTCGAAGAAAAAATCGGAAAACTAGTCTTATTAACTTCGTTCTATGAACAATGATCATGGACGTGATAGGATAAGTCTTCCTGGAGCAATATTTTATTTATTTCACTCAAATCTATTTTACACCCTAAAGGTGGAATTTAGACTTTTTTGTTTTACCTCTGTAGACAGGTTTTGCGTAGTTCTAAATGGGGAAAGTAAAGCTTTAAAGCCAAACTTTTAATCGCGATTTTGTCTATTAATTTCGCCCTAAATTTACTTCAAGCTACACCTGCCATGTTCTGAGCACATGTTACCAAGTACCAGTTTCCAAGCTATTACCTGTTCTATGTTCTGCTTTCTACATTTATTTCTCTTTTGCACTGTATTCCCTGTGGAGTTTCAGCATTATCTGGGACAGAAGAAAATCTTTTGTTCAGTAAATGCTTCCTTTATTGGAAATTTTTACTGCAAACAAATTCCGGATTTCAGGTACACAATGACTATTTTTGGTTAAATTTTCCACATGTTGTCTGGATCAAAATTTCAGACAGCTATTGGTCATCTGTGATTTAGAAAACAACAAGTGCCACACCTTCTAGTGTATCTTGTTCGTGAGTACACATACACTTAGAAAATTACTCTTCATTTGAAAAACAGTATAGTTAACCGGTGTAACATGGCCTGTATCTCATAGGATCAAGAACAGAAAACTATTGAATACAAAACCTAACCAAGTCCCACCCAGAGCAAATCATGGATTGTAACCATTTGTTTTTGAATACATCTATGGTAAGTGGTGATTTCAATCCAAATTCCATCACTAGTACTCAGCTCTGAGGATATCCACCACTGGATATGCTGCTTGCCAAATAGTACCTAGGTAAATCCCGCGTTGCAAGGAGACCACACAGTTGAAGGTGGCGTTGAAAGTGAATAAGAGAAACACAAGCAGAGCATTCTGAGCGTTCATCACAGCTTCTCGCCTTGTAACAAAACAAGGAATTTTCATTTGAAACGAAAACAGTGGAACGAAAACTTGTCGAATGATGAAAAAATTGAGAAAAAATAAAAAACAGGAAGAGGAGACAGAAGGAGAGCAAAGATTCATTTGGAGAATTAACGCCACACTTCGCGTTCTGTTTCTTACTCTCTCACAGCAGGGGAATTAAAAAAATGAGAAAGAATCAGGAAAAAACTGTCAGCGGCACGCTAAACGACTTCACCATGAACAACACAGACGACACAACATCCAATAACCATCAACACCATCAAGATGAAAGCACGGCCCAGCGTAGCTCTTCGAAAAAAGATGATGAGACCACAAGTTTTCAAAATGCTCATCAAGTCATTACCAAACAATAATGTTAACAGTACCTACCGTGGAGCGATTAGTTTTGCAAGCTGGGATAAGTCTCGATTTACTCAATTTGCAAGATAACTCCACAAGATCTCATAAAGCGAAGGATGATCCATGGAAGCAGTAACACTTGAATATTAAGGTGGGATAACCAGGGAGGTCATTCTGTTTTCCTCCAATGTCCACATACGTGGTGTACCTATGTACCTACGCCGCACTTTGGTCTAACCAAAACCCTGTAGGCATAACTAGCTCGATGAGCTAATATGTAGATTCCAAGCGGGGAAGTACAGGCAGGAATAAAGCAAAGGAAAAGAAATAAAAAAGTATCCTCTGCTCTCTGCGGCCGCTGCTAAAATGAAGACAACTCCAGTATTTTCTCGACAAAAAAAGAACCGTTGGGGAAATCAGGACTTTTATTACTATAAGAAGTTATAATTTCATTATTTAGTTAAAATAATATTTTTTTATTAAAATTCTTTATTCTTGCACAATTTTCCCCCTTAGAAAACATAAATTAATAAAGAAGTTTTCTTCTTTCTTCTGCTTCTTTTTTTATTTCATTTCGACAAGTTTCTTTGTTTGGTTATGAGAAGCTTGTATAATCTCAAGAGAGGGGGGATGATGACTTTAATGCTAAATACACAGAGAGAAACAGATATGTACAATTCATTTACTATACAACCCCCACCTACATACGAGACAAGTCAAACTAAAATATTATATGATTATAACATAATGTTGGACAAGCCTGATTTCAAGTACCTAAACATAATATAACATAAGAATTAATATATTTCGTGTATAAGAATATGAAAAATTGAGAAATCCAATGTATAATTGCATGAATTAACAATTTCTTTCTTTATGCTAAAAATGTAATATTTACATTTAAAGAACTTGAATTAATTAGGTTTACATTGCCGACCGAAAATAAAAATTTTGACTTGGAATAATATTATTAATCTTGAAAATTATCATTTCTCTTTTATTCTTTTAGATATCTGAAATTTTCTCAAAAAACATTAATATCTGTAACACCCACCCTCATCATCTCCGTTGCCTGGAGGTATTAAACCTTTTCAAACACAATAGTAGACACGACTTATTTTTTCAGATGATTGATTGCAAGAATTTGGAAAGAAGAACCTTCTATAATTTATTGATACTCTTAAATTCAGCTATTAGACTGTTTAAAAATAACCTCAAGGTACCAAAGACCAGTGGCGTGAAATAAGACACACTCTTTGAAAGCACCACAGGTAAAAAACAATAAAAATCTACATTAAACTGTAAACACAAAAAAGGACCAAAAATTCGTAGGCACGCCACTTTCATGAGGGCGATTTGAAAGTGTTGAAATAAATTGTACAAACCAGTATTACCCTAGTTCTTCGAAGTGATAATTGATTAACTTGAAAATCGACGGGACTTCAGTCCCAAAAACGGTCTACGGTAGTTGGATAATTTTGGATTAGTTAAAAACCCCTCATTTTAGCTTTTGTCATAGGTTATTTCTTTTCTCTCGCTTCGTGGGTAAATTTATTTCCAGTTTCCTGTAGGTCCTAAAAATTCGGATTTTCCTACCTAACAACCATGGATACGTCGCACTAACAAGAATAATCAATGTGCAAGATTTTAAAAAGAAAAATCTTACCGAATCCCGAACAAAAAAATGTTGAGAAATAATTATTCTTTCTAAATTTCTAAATTGATGAAAAGTGTGGTGTAATTAATTTAAATAAAAAGTGAGGAAAATTAATTAAAAAAGACTTAACGAGGTAAAGTGAAGAGAAAGAAAAAGAAAAGGCTTTAAAATAAATTTCAGCCGCTGCCTGACTGACACCTTTACAGGCGCCGATATATTTTCGTCGAGAATATTATCTTCTCCTTTCCCAATAATCCTCAGGAAAATTAGATTTTGGATCCTTTGAAGCCAAAGCTCCAAATTGAATGATTACCTATTCATTTCTTAGCTCCTGATCTGACACTAACGAGCCAATTTAGAAAACAATTTTCGACAGTAACCAGCGTCGATGGGAGTTGAATACACCAGTTTTCACTGAAAGTTAAGCAACGTCTAGCGAGTCTAGGACTTGCATGGGTGACCATTCAAATTCCAACCCTCGTGATGCTGGCTATTCGAACCCACTCGGGCTAGGTGAGGTTGATTTGAGTAGCTGGTTTTGAGTTTCGAGCTCATGGAGGGTGAAACCCCTGCTGTGATAGACGAATTGCCCATGCAGTCGAAAACAACGCTAACAAAAAGAAATGTTCCATCAGAGACACAGGTAGTTCAAAATACTTCCAATTTCTAATGTTAGAAATTTATCGGAAGTAAAAAAAAGGAAGTGAAATATTGAATTTGGTTTTAATTTGAAACACATACAAAAAGCATTAGATTTCTTTATTGCTATTTGTAATGGAGATATTATGATAAGAATTATAATCCATGTGGGAAGAGAGGAACACCCTGATTGAACACTTTGTGCAACCAGCTGAGACAAATTCATCAAAATCCTCAGTAACAAACAGATTTCTTTTCCACAAAATCAAAAGAAAGAAAAACCCCCAGCATCGGGTGTGTTTTTGTTTCGTCTAACTTTTTGAAAGGCGTGCCAGGGTCTGAAAGTTTTCCCGACCAACTCCTTATGTTTTTAATTAAACAATATTGAGCTTCTCCAAATTGGAATTATACGCCGCTTTATTAAAAAAATAAAAGGGCCCATAAACACTGCGTTTCAGCAATAATTTGTGAGTTTTCCCCCTGAATTTTCCTACGAGCACAGTTTTCAACTCTTCCCCCTTCCCTGGGTACACTTAAATTTTTACCTTACACTTAAATTCCCGTCTTTGTATTTTATTTATGGTTTCTTCATTTTTCCTTCGTCTTATTATTTCTCTTTCTGTGGTTGCTTCTAAGACAGTGCAGAAAGGATGCTCCAAGTTCTCTTTTGGTGGAAAATTCAAGCTTTTTGCTTTTCAATTTATAGGGATGATTGATACCTCCCACGTGCCCGGGGGGAGGGGGTTGCAAGGAAATCTCAAAATACCCTAGGAAGGCTGGTTAGGTGGTATGAGGTGTGTGTTTAGGTATTGTATGTATATTTATTACAAGTTTAGTTGAACGAGGTACTTCGAATCTAGGGTTACTATAGAGCAAAGAAGCTCGAAACAGCTGTCCCAGGTATGTTCTGATATTCATGTACAAATGCACATGTAAAGGTAGTACAACTTCTCACTTTTTGTTTATACGATACTGAATCATTGTTTAAGGTAAAAATGGAAAAAATTGTCTTGTAACACTCAAATTTTATTTTTTCTAGATTTATACTAACTGTTCCCACACTCCACACGGTACACGAACAGCATGAGCGTATATCCAGCCTCTCACTTCCCCCACTTGTACAGCGGAGGAAAAGCACTTTTATCATCACTGACAGTCCCTCCGCCAATTACAAATTTTCCTATTAGATGACCCCTTCCGTCATCGGCTAATTTTTAAATCAGAGAACTAATTGCCAAAGCCCGACATCGGGGGGGAGAGAAAAACATATGTGCCAATTAAAGAAGCTATTTAAGAGCCCCACCTCTGCACGATAGGATTTTATTGACCCCTTGGAAATTGAAAACGCTAATTTGAGACCATTTTTCAAATGCTTGGATTTCAGTAATAGGAGATGGGGAACTACAATAGGAGGCTATTTATTTTAAAGGGAAGGTTCTGTATTATAAATCCTAAAATAGATGTAAAAACTTACACTTTATCATAAAAAGTAAAATTTAGTAAGCTTTGTTTAAAATCTATTAAATTTAGTTTAATGTACCGTTATGTAGATGTTTGTCTTGAGGATTAAGACTATTGATTACCCCTTGACTATCAAACACTCATCTGTGTTAGAAAATGTTTAGCAGTGACCTACCTTGTCTTGAAGAGTCGCCCCAGAGGAGAAGATAGAGAAGGAGAGAAATAGTATGAAGATGAAGGTGGAACAAGATGGACATTCTATTGGGGACCGTGCGATGGGGCTCGAAGCGGGTCCACTCATCATGTTGGGCTCTGATGACATCTGAAACAGAGGAGGTTAAGTCTAACTTAAGTCATCCAGATCTAACTGGTGTTCATGTCTCGAAGAAGCACCAAGGACATGATATTAGACCCAATGAAAATTTCAACTGGCTAATGTAAATTTATTTATTAGACGTTCCAAATTTAGACGGAGCTGGCTTTGAAGATGGAAATGAATGGACTTATTTTTAATAAATTATAATTTCCATGTTTAAAAACCATTAAAAAAAAAACAGACGTTTACTCACAAGGTCTGCCTGTGCTAGCAGCTCCTCCACCACTTATCATCAATTTTTCATTCTGGTTTTTATTATCAATCTTTACTATCTAATGTTCTTTTCAGCACCACATTTTGTGTAATAAGCAATTAAGCAAAAACGTCAAACCATTTGAAGTTCTGCTTCTAGGACCCTGTGACAATTTACAATTTGAACAAATTAAATGAACTGTACCAAAAACTAAGTGATAAAATGAATTACTTGTACTCTAGAATGAATGAGCTCGATGTACGAAAGTACACTGTGCAGGTTCTTTTGCGGATTGCATAGTCTTTCAGGGGTTTCTGGAAATTTCGGGGCGTCTCAGGGGGTTTTTCCCAACATTTTAAAAAATGTCCATATCTCGTAATGCGACCGCTCGCTGGTCACTATCCATACAAAAGAATTACAAATAGCTTCTCATTTTCCTCACGAGGTTATGAGTGGACCCCGGACAGAACAAAGGAGAAAAATTCCTATCTGTGGTTGCCAGCACATGTACCGTGTGGGCTAGCCTAGTGTGAATCTCTACTCCGCCACGAGGACTTGGTGACTTGGTGATTAAATCAGTCCCCTACTGATTTAATTTTTTTTTTGCAGCTAAAAAAAACATGGAAATTATAATTTACTAGCCTTTTGCCCGTGCTTTGCAGCGGGACTAAATTTAAAAATTTCTAAGGCATGGCCCGACTGCTGGACAGCAATGCCTTTTTGAACTTTTTTTTAATTTTTCTGGACAAAGCGATAATGGTTTTGGGGGGGTCAATTCTAGACATTTTTTGCTATCTTTTTACGTTTTGGCTAAACAACTCCGGACAAACAAAAAACAAACAAGGAGGTAGGTAGGTAGGTAGGTAGGTAGTCCTTTTTTCGTTTTATATATAAGATTAAAAATAATCATTCATTTCCTCTTCAAAGCCAACTCCGTTAAATTTGGAACACACCACACCCATCTTCAATTTTATACCTCCCAATTGTTCTTGACCCTCCAATCTGAGAGAAACACACAGTAATTTAAAAATGGTATTTCGTTCAAACTTAGACTGCCCTTCGTTGCACATTCGATGTTTGTTAAATAAATTTCAATCATGAGGTTGTATTTTTTTTTAGTTTTATACCAATACTATCATGCAATGTTGAGAATCCGCGGAGATACGTTAGGAGCAGGGATAAATTTTTATGTCGCGGGCTGCACCCCTTCGCCAAGCCAACACACCCCAAACACCCCCAACCACAACACACACTCACACAACACCCACCACACACCCCCCCATACGCACCCCACTCAAAACACCCCCCAAACACACCCACACACCCAACCCCACACAAAACACACACACACAAACACACAACACACCCACACCTCACAACACCACAACCATACACAACCCATCCACACACCCACACCACCCCTCACCCCCACAACACCCACAAACACCCACACACACCCCACCACCCACACACACCCACACACCCACACACAACAAACCCCCAACAAAACCACACAATAACACACAACATACCACACACATCACCAACACACACACACACACACACACACCACCCCACACATACAAACACACCACACAACATCAACACACAACACACACAATACACCACACACCCCAACAACACACACACACACACACGCAACCATCATCGCTGTAAATTTCAAATCCCGAGCCAAACATCATACGGTATTGTAATGTATGGCCCATATTTCGAGAACGGTCTGTCAGAATTGGCAACAAAGGGCTCAAATAAAATCTTTGATGTTTTCAACAGTTTTTACAATAAAAAAAGGCCTCGCGATAACTTTTTTTGTGCGGAATTTAAAAAAAAAAAAAAAAGTCTGAAAAAATGGTAGAAAAAATTTTGAAATTCTGGCTTCTATCTCGAGAAACGGTACTCAGAATTGGCCTAATATGAATTAAATGAAAGTTGTTTTGCTAATGTGTTATTAAATAAAAAAAATTTGGGGCCTCGGCCCCAAATTTTAAGTTTCGCCCTGAAATCTGCTAAAAAAACGTGAAAAGTCTGAAAAAAGGCGAAAATTTCGAACATTCTGGTTATTTCCAGAACGGTACGTCAAATGTGGCCTAAAATGAATTAAATGAAAGCAATTTTGTCTAATGTGTTCTTAAAAAATAAAAATATAGGTCCTCGCGATAGATTTCAAGTTCCAGGACAAAGACGTAAAAAATCGGACCCTTCCCAAGGAAAACTTGGGAAGGTCTAACTCAAGGACGGTTTGGAATGTCGGAATTCTGATAATTTTCCGGTATTTCCCGGCAATTTTTTTCTTGGGGTATCTCTTCATCAATTTTTCGCTATCTCTTACCGTTTCGCCTAAACAATTCCGGACCCCAAAAATACAAAGCCCGTCCATATTTCTCATTATAATAGAGGAACAACTAAAACGCATTCTTCATTTCTTTAATGACAAGAAAGTGAGAAGGTATCAACCCATTGGGTGGGGTTGATATTAAGGAATAAGTTGAAATACTACGGGGATGACTTGTAAATAAATTATTTTTTCCACGATTGGGGGAAAAACCCTCAAGTCTCAAGTGGACTAAATATTAGACTATTTTTTCCCTGTAGCGACAGTCAAAATTTATTAGGATTTTTTTTTCATTCTTGGACGGTAATCACTACACATTATGTATATTTTTTGTTTGGTGTTTACATAATTTCGCAGCAAATCTTTAAAAATATATTTTTTTATACATATTATAGTCAACAATTAGCCGGACATTAAAAAAAAATTCTCGGAAGTAATAGGTTATACTAAAGGTAAATAGGCAATTCACTCAATTTAAAGTAAAAATTTTGGATGTAAAAACACGAATCATTGTCATAGGCTGATCTTTCTTAATCAACCCTGCCAATTTGTTGACATGATACGGGATCGAACTCTTGTTAAACGCTCCCATTTTTCTTTTTTTTCCCCCCCGAAAATAATGTTTCACCACTTTTTATGTATTTTGTAGCCATAATACAAATCTACTTTTGGTTTTTGAAGGACACGGAGACAAGACTTCCTTTTAGGTGTTATCAAACAACACTTGAGACACCTGTGCCTTGATTCGCTTAAACGGTTGTGTCATTAAAAAAAATATAAGGTATCCGCGCCTCCTAAATTTCTTGTTTCTTCAACGTGTAGAGGTTCCGGAGGACCCAACTGTCTCCGATTTTCGAAATATTTCCTCCACGTGGTTTCTGGGAAGGTTTCAATTCTTCCCCCTACCCCAAATGGAAATCTTCAATTCCAAGATATAAATTTTCTTCTTTTTTTTTCCTTCATTCCGTCTCTAACTCTCCTTTTTCTTATGATTAATTTTGGGCCTATTTATGCGGTCCCCCCCCCCCTCTCTCCCCAGCACAAATTTGTTCATGGTTTATTAGGTTGGGAAAACGCTGCAAAACTCGCGTAAGGAACGAAAATTAATTACCCACTAGCTCGGTTATTTGTCACAAATTTTCAGACTTTCCCTTTTTTTACTTCCGAACAATTTTATAATCCATGAGTTGCCGTTGTTGGAAGGAAACATATCAGGTAGATAAGTATAATGTGACATGATTAGTATTGAGCATTTTGAGTCTTCTTTACAATTTTTAAAAAACACTATTAGTAATACATACCTATTGTAAAGTTTTAATTTTTTGGGGTTAAAAAACATTTTTCGTTATAATCACAACTACTCAAACTCGCTTTACTAAATTAACGCGAAACTGGGACTTGAACCACCAACCCCAAGGCAAAGGCACCGCCTTATCACAAGCACTGAGGTCGGTTTTGCATTTGTGTCACGTTTTAGTGCAGAAATTCGCAACGTTTAGGGCATTTAAAAAATATTGTAGGTTGGTTCTGTCTTCAAACCGCTAGTTCACAATCACGATTAATGACCACCCAGGTATAATTTTTTAAAAAAAGAAACAGGGCTTTTGTTCGAAAGTTTTCTTTTACAATGCCCATTATTTGAGGAACTCTTTTAAGCCAAACAAAATTTCTTTCTTTTTTTTTAAAAAAAAGGGTAATAAATAAATATGAAAAAAAAGGAAACCACTCCGGTATGCTAATAGATTCTCTCTTTTTTCACATAAAAAAGGAGGGTGTATTATATTTTTTTCAAAGCTGTGACAACATCTAGACGTGCAGACAAATTAACCAGGTGCTTCCATGACATGCAGTTCACTGCACATTGTATACCACCTCTGTCTATGTTTGATGTTTAGGTAACCATGACATGTATACTCACTAAATCCCCCATCTTGAGGGAAGAGTTTCGGCTTATAACAGGAAATTGCAATGTTGGACCATGGCTGTTTTAACTCTATTAAAACCAATGGAATAAACTCCCACTCAAAATAACTAAAAAAAATCAAACCTCTATAGAAAAATGTTATCCCATAGGAACAACAAGTATGGGGGTTGGCTTACGCGTATGAGGATTGGTATACACGCTTTCTTATTCAAGAAAATTCCCCCCCCTTCTTACTTGTGTTGGCTACTCAATGTTCCTCACATCTC
Source organism: Bactericera cockerelli (assembly GCA_024516035.1). NCBI lineage: Eukaryota > Metazoa > Arthropoda > Insecta > Hemiptera > Triozidae > Bactericera > Bactericera cockerelli. Next base: position 55,219 of record JAMCCL010000154.1, read on the forward strand.
TGTTCCCCTAAAGTTCAATTTAGATCTTCATTACTTTTCCTCCAGCACTAATAGATGACAATGAAAGCGTTGAATTATATATTAAATATCTGAAAAAAAACTAAAATGTATACTATGTTTAAAAAAGGATTCGGCGCGAAGACCTGCTCCAGCAGAGTTTTAAAACCCCTAATTGAAAAAAAAAAATCATGGTGGACGTATTGTTGTGGATGGAAATATCGTTGTTATCCAATATACTATCTAACTATACTCAATGTTTAAACTTCATTGATATTCGACGGAACTGGTGTATTGACTATTTCCAATGAGTTTTATATGTCCCCGTAGAGTAGCAACCATGGTCGAGTGGGTTAGTGCACTAGCTTGCACCAAGGTGACCTGGATTCGAATCCCAGCTGGGTAGAATTTTTTTCTAACCTATGGTTTTTGATGTCCGAGGTCCATCAACCTTTGAGGAAAAGTTAACTTGTCGACAACGACCAGTGGCGCATTACCAGAGTATAAAGAAATTGACTATTCGAATTAAAAAGTGAAATCTCCTTAGAAATACCTTACGCGTTCACAAAGTTTGCGATGAGGCCCTGGCTTAACCCTGATAAATCAGTTTTCTTCAACGATTTTTGTTCAATATTTTTCAATGAATCGCACATTCAATGTATAGGACAACTGGCATGGATTTAAGGTCCTGGCTAGTGTGTCCACGGTTGAAAAATTTTTACAATTCACAAAAAGGTGAATGAAGATTTCACAATTTTTCTACTTTGGATTAAGCCTAAGTTTCTATGTACTGACATTCAATGACTAGTATCTACAATCCAATATATTGATGCATAATTTTGTACAAGAGTTATCCGTCAATACAAATGGCGATCAAAAGGCAAATATTGTTGGAATTTCTTGTGCAAAAGAACAAAAATTATTGCAAAAAATCAGACAAACTTCTTGAGGGAGAAAGTTTCACTTGAAAATGAATCCCCTTTTTTTCCCCCATGAGACAAAAGGGAGAAAATATTTTGAATAAAAAGGCAAGGGGAAAAATCCCATTTAATTTGTATAAATTACATAAATAATTTGTTTTTAACAATAAAAAAAAAAACCTTTGAGGAAAGAACGTTGTATAACTCCAGGTAGAAAAAAGAAAGACACTCTTCTCCAATACAATTTCCTTGGAAAAGGAAAAAAAAAATCTTTCGCCGTTATTTTTCACATTATTAAAAAAAAAATTGTGACTCCAGAGAAAATTTGAAGAGGAAAATCAATAATGTCGGCAAAGATGAAAGCATTTGAAAAAGGGAAGGTCCCAGTTCCTGAAAGTTTGGCGCTACTCATTAAAAGTCCTTCAGCTTTGTTTTTCGGAAGTCTGCGAGTAACTTGCAATAATAACTTTCTACGTTCATGTCAAGACCTTTTGGCGCGTGGGCGAAATATAGTTAGAACAAACAAAACAAAATTACGAAATTAAAACCTAAAAAAAATGAATTTTTTTTATTTTGTCGACAACAAAGGTCTGCTCGTTAAAAGTGGAGAAGAAAATATTCCGTCTTAAATCTTGATAAATTTATTGAGAGGCAGAATCAAATCCAATTAGACTATTTCTCAACCGCATGTTAATGATTACTCGAACCCTAACTCAACGTCCATCCTTACGCAAGAAGCATAACATATTTTTAAAAAAAAAAAAATAAGGGATGCAGGACAACAGCCCTTCCAATCGTGGAGGTTTCCCCACCGACTAAGGAAAAGGAGATTCTAGGAATTTATAGGTTGCTGCTTTCACAACGATTTTCCCCCTGCCTTTAAAAAAAAAATTCAAAACGCTCTTCCCCTCGAAATACTGGACTTTCCTGTCGGACGTAGAAACCTGAAATACTGTGTACCAGAGTTGGGTAGATTGTACTTGCAAGTACAAATTAAAATTTTTTCAAGTACTTTACTTTGGGGAATTGAAATCTCAAGTACAATACTAGTACTTGTGTTGTAGTCAGTATAAATTGCAAACAAGTACAAGTACTTGTCTTGTGATAGACAAGTACAAGTACCAGTACTGTTGAAAATACAATTTGTTGAAAATCAATAATGTACTTGGACTTTTGTAGCAAGTACAAGAAATTTTGGTTGACTTGTAGCAATTTGATTGCAAGTAAATTACTAGTACTTGCGATAGGAACACCAATTACAGTATTGTACTTTGAGCTTTGGTCATAATTTGCCTACCATACCGTTTCCAAGAAGATGGCCACTCAAAGTTTATTGTAGTAAACTATCATACCACATCCTGTCCTCAGCCCCAACCTGTCACCAAAAGTTAAACAGTTCAGTTCAAATTTGTTGTCTACAGTGATATTAGTTCTTTTTTTTGAATTAACATCAAAATTGAAGAATCCAATCCCAACCCTTCAATCTTGGATTAAAAAAAAAAAAATTTAGATGGAAAATTTTTTCTTCCTTGTTGAAATAAGATGATGGCTGCAAAAATAAAGTTGTTGGTCTTTCAATGTCGAAATTAAAGGACAATATAGTGCTTCCGACCAAATTTTTTTGAAACATCTCAAAAGAAAGAGAACAAATGCTGTCGTCAAACAACATTCATGTCACAGAAAAAAGGAGATGCTTTCAGGGTCGGGCAAAAAAACATTTAAACCAAGGTGACTTCAACTCTTTTGTTGTCAAAAGCGTTCATAAACTCCTGATTTCCATTTCGAGTTGTGGAGGACAAAAAGTTTTTTGTGAGCTTTTGAACAAATTAATCATCCAGGCCAAGGGCTCACGATCCCGGCAGGCAGTGTGTTGGGGGGGGACAACATTTGATTTGTTGGAAAGAAAATAAAGAGCGTACCCCCCAGTTTTTGGGAAAATTTTAAAAAAGACGTCTTTTGAAAAAAGCCGACAAATTTGGTTTTGGGCAAGAAGCGCGTTTTTGGGGGGTTTCCCCCCCCTTAAAAAAAAATTTCTGCACTTAAAAAAAGTTCCCCATTTACAGGAAAAATTTTGGGTTAAATTTTTCAGTTCCCAGCTCAGATTATTTTAAAAATTTTTTTTTTAAAAATTAAAGAAAAAAAAATATGAAACCCCTTTTTTCCGTAAAAAAGGAATTTTTTAAAAAAAATGCTTATTTATATTCCGGGGGTTGGGGAAAAAAAGCCCCCTTTTCCCGCAGTAAGCCCATGACGTTTAAAATTTTGTGGTTTTGTTTTTAAAAACCCCAAATGGGGGGAACCCGTGTATTTTCCCGGCTTTTTTTCAACCCCCCGCTGGATTCAAAACAGTGCCGCCTTTTGAACCCCAAAAGGAAACTATTAATGGTTTTGGGGCGAGGTGCTCCTAATATATTCTTAGCTATGGGATGTAAGACATTTTAAAAAAATTTCAATTGGGGCCCCCCAAAAAAACCCTTATCGTTTTTTTCCAGAAAAATTATAAAAATTAAAAAGGGGATTGCTGCCCCGCGTAGGCCCCCTGCCTTAGAAAAATTTAAAAAATTTTGCCCCCTTGCAAAGCAAAGGGAAAAAGGCGGTTTTTTATATTTTTTCAGAAAAAAATGTATGTATTTTTTCGGAAAAGCTTAATTTAGAAGGTGATGGAATTTTTACTTTCCTTTTTCCCATTGGGGAAAAAGTATTTTTTTCGAAAAAATTTTTGACCACCGGGGTTTTTTTAAAAATTTGGGGACGTTTAAAAACCCAAAAGGATCCAAAAAAAAGGTTTTTTTCCCAGCCTTTTTTCCGTGGTTGTCGTTTGTGTGTTGTGTGTGTGGGGGGTGAACGGGTTTTAATCTCGAACCCCGGTAAGAGCTAGAAATTAAAAATTTGGTATGGAAATTAATTTTTATACAAAAACCCCAACCACAAACCCCTTTTGGTTTAAAAAAGGCCCCGATCCCGGGGCCCGCAGGGCCGAAATTTTTAAAGCCGCAAGCGCCGTTTTTTGGGGAATTGGTTAAAGAAAAAAAATTTTTTTGGAAAAAAAACAATTTCTTAGTTAAAAAAAATTTTAATAGGGGTTTTTGATCATTTTTTTAAAAATTTTAAAAACTTTTTGGCCCCCGGGGCCCAAATTTTCCCCGGAAAATTTTGGGGGGGACCCGTTGGGGACAACTTTTTTACTTTCCCCATCCAAAAAAGGGGGGTTTTGGGGACATAAAAAATTCCCCAAAATTTTGAGTTGCAAATTACGAATTTGGCGGGTTTTTTTAATCTATCTGTTACCGGTGAGTCACCAGGGGGGGGAATTTGGGGGATTCCTTAAAAGGGATTTTAAGGAAAGTTTTTTGGAAAATTTTTTACACCAGATTTTTCAATTATGTAATTTTTTTTTTTGAAAAATCATTTTTAAAAAACATAGGTTAAAGAATTTTTTATTTATAAATAAAAAATATAAAAAAATCAACAAAAAAATTCCCCTTTCCCCCCAAAAAAACTTCAAAAGGGAAAAGGGCCTAAAATTTTTTTCTTTTTCCTCTGAGCCAAAACTAAGACTGAAAAAAAGGCCCAAATTCCCTTGGCACCAAAAAAATTTGCCATCCTTTTTAAATTATCTCACATTCCCCTGGGGAAAGCCCCTTTCCCACCCTACATACAAGAGGAGTAAAAGAACCTCTTGAATGTAAATTTCCCCAAGAAGGGGCCCTTTGGGCCCCCTCTCATGAAAACATACTTTTTTTTTCGATTTTTGGGGGCCCCCTTCCCCACTAAGGAATTTTTTCCATCTTTAAAAACCCAAAAACCGGATAAAAAAATCCCAAAAATATTTTTTGGGTTTTCATACAGGGGAAAACAATTTTTTTAAACCTTTTAAAAAAAATTTTTTAAAAATCGCAAAATAAAAGGGTGTAAATTTTTGAATTCTGCCCCCCCACAAGCCCCCTTTAAAAATTGGGGTTTTTGGTGGATTTAGATTCAAGTACTTGTATTTTTAAGCAAAAAAATAAAATTTAAAATTTACTTTTTACTGAATTGCGGGAAAAAAGGGTTTTCAATACTTGTACTTGTTCTCACAAATAAAAAAAAAGTCCAAGTACTTGTATTTGAAAATTGCGGGGTGGAATTAAAAATAAAAAAAATACTTTTACTTTCCCCAAAGTAAAAAAAAATACTTTTTGAAAATTGCTGTTTTTGGGATTACAATGTAAAAGTATTGTACTTTGTTTTCCACAAAAACAAAAACAAGTACCCCTTTTTTTTTTTAAATTGGGGGGGAAGGCAAAAGGATCTACTAAAGGCTTTTAAAAAAAATTCCTTTTTTGCTCAGGTGAAAAATTTTTTTTATGTTTTGAAAACAAAAAGTGTTTTTTTGTACTTTTAAATAAAATTTTGGAACCCCTAATTTTAAATTTTCCCAAATTTCTTAAAAACTCCCAACTCGCTGGTACTCTGTTTTGCTAACATAAATGTGAAATGCTACAAAAGGGAAAATAGTATGTACAAAACCTACAACATCAGAATTTTCCTAGCAGGTTTGTAATCAGAGGGTTCCATTTGGGGAAAAATTTTTAAAATAGGGGAAAAATTTTAATTTTTGTAGTTTCCAGAAGTTTCAGAGTTTTTATGATGTGTATTTTAAAAAAGCAATGCCAATTAGCATTATAACAACTGTCACTGCTTTTTCTTTTATGTCTCCTTCAAACAATCTGAATTTTAAAAAGACCCGATTGCAACAATCAATCATCAGCATAAACCCTTTCATCCATATTTGTCCAAGGTCTATGTATAGGGAAAAGAGTACCCCAAGCCATAACCTGCGAGTTGGGTTTATTTAGATGGTTAAAAAAGCCTTTTGTTTCCATTTTGTTCAGGGGCTGTAAATCCGGGTAGAGATCATTTGCCAAAGTTGGACAGACTCACAAAATTTAAATCTTTGATATTATTTTGAAAGGGGAAATTTTTTGATTCTTTTTAAATTCAGACATCTTGTTCAGTAGCTAATTTTCAAAAAGTAGCTATACATTTAAAAACCTCAGCCACACACCTAGATCCATATTATAGCAGAGTATCGGTTTGGTGGCACTCCTTGACTTTAATATCACCCCCGCAAAATAATGTGAACTCCAATACACAAGTTAATAAAATATTTTTCTGGGGTTGTGCGCTACAGAAGAACGAATAACTCCGGGAATGTACACATTTTTTCTCTCCTCAGAACAAACATACGAGAACATAATAATATTTGTGAGGGTAATATTGTGCAAGAGGAACTGAAAGTATGTATTTTCATGTATATCGGTATGTGAACATGGGAATACACATTAATATCTATGTACTACCTTACATATTGTTGAGTTCAGAAGACGCAAAGTCGGGTTGTCATTATTTTAAACACTGCCCTTTACTATATGAGTGGATACAGCCAATTTTCAGTACCATTCGGAAATATAAAATTTTTTGGTCATTTTTATAATAAATAATTAATAACATTACTTTACTGTAAATAAAACTTGACCGACTTTGTTTAAAATATCTTTAACAATATTTTCTTGTTGGGTATACGGTTATAACAGACGTGTACAAATAATAAATCTCAAGATTTTAATGGTGTGACTTTTCTTCTGCATATTCTAATCATAGCAATCTTCATATTCCTCATTCTATGAAACCATAAAATTGTTATTGAAGTCTTCATGCAACATAAAACATTCAGTAAGACAACTAGAAACCACTGCAAGAAAGCCATCTGAATCTGAGGTAGAGTCAACAGAGAAACCATGCTGCGGGCTGCATAATGTCTTCACTTCACGTTTATGAAATCTTATTGTTTTCTTCTCCTCAAATAGAGCTGCTGAAATTGCTGCAGAAAAAAATGTACACAATATTATATGCAACCAGGGGAATTCATTTCAAACCGGGGGGCGGCATGTCAGGTGTAGGGAATGCAATATAAATCCCTTACGTTTTGTTCTTCAGCCTCTCTTTCTCTCCCTCAGTCTGCTGTAAAGAGTGGCAAAAATTTGATTTACATTCTACGTGTTAAGCAACTTTTCTTACAACTTCGATTCTTTATAACTTCATAATATCATGGGAACTTGGAACATTCAAGACCTTTAAAAACTCCTTAAATCATACAATTATGCAACGTCGGCATAAATGCATAGAAAATTCCATTTTTTCTCTTAAAAAAAACATTGGTTGCAGATATGAAGCTTGAGGTTTTTCTTTCGAAAGCTTGCTTGTGCAGAGCGAAGGCAACATTCTTTAGAATCCTTGGAAAGCACGCGCCGTGTTGTGTGCTGTCTCTCGGAATACTTTGTCTCTATTTTCCTCTGGAAGGATCATTTATTTAAGATGTTTTTAATTTTCCACAGAACTATAGAGTGCGTTAACACTTACACCCCCCAACCGACTCAGTAGTTTTGATCGATAAGGCGGCGGACTTGTAATCTGGTAATGTTTCAAGTCTCCAGAAAAAATTTGAGTTTGAGTAACTGTGATATCACTATTGCGATCAACAAAAGAATCATAACTTTCTTTTTTTTTCAACAGTTACCACCAAGATAGAGAAACGATTACTCCATTAGTATTTTGTTCTGTCATTGAAATAGTTTTGCTCTTAATTGTCACAAGGAATATCCCCAAACAAAGTTACATGAGGCAAAATAGAAAGCTTTTCTTTCATGTCCACTTTCGTCCCAAAGTTTTATCAACCACATATACACAATAGCCTTGGAGATAGAGTTCCCCTCTCTTTTATCTGAAATTCCTTTTCATCGGTTCTTATAAAAGGTATTTTCCTAGTTCTCTATGTGCCTTAGCATTTCCAGAATAATGCTTCCGTATCATTCTTTAGGTCTATCGTACCCTTGTCAACTCTGCACGAACTTGATTGAAGTGTTCACAGTTGAAAGTCACAGAGAATTTTCAGTATTTGTCCATTGTTTTACCACAAAGCCTCACTGGGGTTAATATGTATTCTCTATTTTTGTTTATTTTTGTTCTCTGCTCTTTTGTTTTTATTTATTTTCAACAAATAATAAAGATAATGGGGTTTTCTTTTGTAATTTTTCTTTTCTTCCCATCATCCCCCGACGTTCCTTTTTCTCTCAGTTTTCTGACGGTTCAAAAAATAATGGGCTTAATTTTTTATGATTCCTTTTTTTCCTCTCCCCAAAGTTTCCATTTTCTTGACGGGTTCTTGTGAACAGTGAAAAGGGTTCTTAAAATGATTTGACCGGTTTAAAATCTCACGACATAAATTATTACAATACAAACAATATTTCTTTAGATTGGTTCAAATCCTTTTTTCTGTTATATACGAATAATATGTTAATGTAACTATGTCAGTAGATATTGAAAGCTAATGAAAAAAGTTAAAAAAAAAAATCAAGTCGGCTTAGTAACAAGAACTGTACTGTCACTTCTAGTATGTCCTCATACCGAGGGTACCCAAGGACATAAAATCTCCTTAAATAATTAATTATTACGTACAATAAAAAAAAAACATAGAACATCAACTAACAGCAAAAATCATAATTTCAGGGGTTATATAATTTTTAGAGGGTAAAAAAACCTGTTTTTTTGGGAAAACGCAATTGAAAATTTGACTTAGCATATTTTAAAACTTAAATAAAATCACAAATTTCATTATTATGCATTCAAAACAGCTGTTTTTTTTTTTTCTTAAGTCTGTTTTAAAAAAAAACTTTTGTTTTATTAACTTGCCTCTACGTCATTGTAGAGGTTTGAAAAGAAAAATGTAAAAAAAAGTGTTTGGTAAAATTTTCATATTACCCTTTTAGGTATATAGTTTTTAAATAATTATTTCTTGTACAGATCGTAGAGCTCGATTTTTTTTTCCAGCGATACGAAAAGTATTTTTTTAATTTTTTGGATATACTGTATTACCCCCTTTATTTAATGCGAGTAAAACCCAAAGGGGGAAGACCAACAAGACAAAATAGGCTTCCCCCAAAAAGCCAAAAATTTATGGCAAACAATGGGGAAAAGGGTGTATAAAATATTAACCAATTCGAGAAAATTATTTGCAATTTCCTTTTTTTGCGAATTTTAAAAGGGTCTGGAATGTAAATTTCAAACGCCATACAGGCAACATAGACATTTCATGAACAAGTTGATCCCCAAAAATGGGCATCATTTCATCTT
>JAMCCL010000155.1:0-35000 GCA_024516035.1 Bactericera cockerelli
AAAAATTAAAAAAAACATTGAAAATTTTTTGTTTAAATTTTCGTTCTGACCGTGGTTACTCTTCACTAAGGGCTGATACATTTAAAAATTTGGGTAAAGAATGTGTGAGAAAAATTTGAACGAAAATTTCGCATGACAAAAGTTTGCGCAAAAATGGTGCCATGCGCCAGCCACGTCCTTTCGTGAAGACTTTCCCTGGAAAGTACAAAAATCCCAGGTTGGAAAACCCCCTTATACCGCCCGGGCCCCCGTGCGATTTTTATTATTCCCAAAATCAAATTCCCCTGAAAGGTAAAAATTTTGACAGCTAGTTCCTTAAAAAAAAACGGCAAAAAGTCTTGGAAGGCCTCAAAAAATGCCCTCCACCACTTTTTGATCAAGGGAAAAAATTTGCTTTGAACGTTGTAGGGTTAAAAGGGGGGAGTAATTGAAGGGGAAAAAATACTAAATTTGGGGTTTTAAAGTTAAACACAAATCGTTTTAGGGGAAAGAGTCTACGAACTTAATAGCCCCCCTCTTTAACCCTTACTTGGTTTTTGAATTTAAGTAGGAATTATGTTATTTTTTGAAAAGTAAAAAACATATTGTAAGCCCAAACCTTTAAAAAAAAAAATTAATAATAATACAAAAAAAGTTTTTTATACTATACTAAAATTTACTATTTTGGTGTGTATGCCCATAGATGTTGCAGCACCACTATAAATCTAATAAAAGATAGATGAGATACTTACTACTTCAGTCGGGTAGTTGACGGAGCCCTTGGACCTTTGGTGAGTTGACGGGGCCCGGGGGAAATGCATTGAGGACCCCGCGAGGAAGGGGGACGGGTCGTGCATTTTGGGGAGCTAGGGTGATGGGAGGGGACGGGGCCCCGGAGTGGAACCCCCGGGTGGGGTCTGGGCCGAATTATTAACATGTAGACACCGGGTGTACCCGGTGGTACACGGGCGGATAGCCCCGTTAATTTTATGGGGCCGGCCCAAAAGAGAATTCACAAAAAACCTGGGGTCCAAGGTGTTGGGGGAAAAACGTGAAAAGGTTCATAAACAGTAGTTCAACACTTAGTAGCCGTGGAAATTACGGAAAAACAATGAATTAATGCTTTATTAAAACAAAAATTTTTTTTAAAAAGTTGGTAGTTAAAGCCCAAGAGGGTTTGGGGAGGAAAAGCCCCAAAATATGAGCTTCCTTCGGATCGCCAAATTACGGCCCCAAAGAATCCCTCGCGTCAAGGGCGCTTTGAAATTTTCGTAGGTTCTCGTAGGTTTTTAACCCAACGCCCAGGTGGTGAAACTCGTGATGCTGAAAAAAATACGAGTAGATCTCTTGTAACATCCAATTCCATGTACCCTTTTTTTTTTCATGCCAAGCTTTCTGCAGCAGCTTTCTTGTTTGATAAAAAAATATAATAATAAATGCCCTATTTATATGCCGAAAAAGCCCAAATAAACCCCCATTATACTGCAGAAAGCCAAGACATTTTATGTGGCCAAAATCAAATGGGAGGATAACAGGGCAGGCCGGCGGGTTTCGAAACCCATGCCCTCTGATCATCAGCCCCACCGCCTTTCCCATGAGCCCCGGGGATTAAATATCCAATCCTTCTCCCTTAATTGAAATTTCCCAATTTGGGAAAAAAAAAAAATTGCAATTGGATTTCTATTTTTTATTTATTTACAGAGTGATAAAAAGAGCGGCATTCTTTGGCTACAATGAAAAAACTTACCGCCACTCATAATGGAAAAATTTCAATCACAACGGGTGTCAAAAAATTTTTTTTTTTTTTTTTTTTTTGATTTTAGTTGGGTCGTTTGGGGGACTTAAACAGGGAGTAGACCAACATTGGGTTGGTTTGGGGGGGCCTTGCAATTATTACCTCCTTGTAAAGCAGTGGGAGAAGTGTGGTCATTCCTCCACTGTTGGCTACCATCGTTCACGATGACGCCCCCTATGAGATGAATGATGAGTGTTTTAAGCCTTTTATTTGTGTTGAAAACAGGAGCCATTAGCTAAAAGGAGCTAATGGGCAGGCTACAACACGACCACAAACGTTACATTAGTCCCGTTTTGACTACGAATGAAAACGGTTTGAAAACATCATCACATCGGTTTGGGGTCTTGAACGTTTTTTAAACGAAGGGGCGCTTGTGGTCTTGTGTTTTTAGCCTGCCCCTCCGTTTGTATGCCTCCCCCCTTTAGGGGGGAAGTGACAAATCTTCCATTTATTTGGTCCCAAAAAGACAAAAGGATGGCGTCATGGCGGGTTTGAATGCACCGGTTTTCCCCTAAGTTCGGCACGTCCCGGAGGTTTTAAAATTCGGCTTGCTGGGATTTGGGCCAAAAACCCGGGGTGGGTGAGGGTTTTAAGTGGGGGGCGGTTTTGGGTTTTTCCGCGAAGGGTAAAGCCCCCCCGGGATTTAACCAAATTTAAAAACGTTAAACCCCCCCCCCCCAAAACCCCCCAAAAAAATAACTTTTCTTTATAATAATAAAGAAAAATTTTAAAAAAATTTTTAATAAAGATTTTAAACCGTTAAAAAATGTTTGCAGTTGTGCGTAAAAAGGTTGTGACTTTTTCCCGGTTTCACACGAAAAAAATTTGCCGATTATGGCCCTGGGGGTAAAATGGGGCTGACTTAAATCGGATTAAAACGTGTGGAAGGTAACCCCCAGGCGAGGTTAATTCAGCGCATTTTCTACCCCTAAAACTCTCGGGAGTTTTAAATTTTATGTGGCAAAAAAACTAAAAATTTTTTAAAGAAAAAAATCATGCATTGGGGGGTGGTATTCAAACCCAAGGGGACCCCTAACAAATGGATTACCAGACTAGCTTTAAACCCCTGAATACCATTTTTACCATACTTGCCCACCCAAATTTTTGGGAACATTGTATGTTTTTTTTTTTTTTTTTTAAAAGATGGGGTTTTTAAATACCCTTTTTTATTTCATGGGATAAACAGGAGCTACTGTAGCCCTTTTTTGGTCTGTTTTGTAGCCTGCCTATCCCGTAAGTATGCCCCCCTCTGAGGGGCCCGAGAAGGACAAAAATTTTCCCCAATTGGGTTTGCGGGGTTAACACGACCCAAAGGGAAAGGGTTTATCCACTTCCCAAAAAATTTAAAAACCCCAATTCAAAAAAAAATTTTTTTTTCGGCAAAGGATCAAAACCCGGGGCCCCTTTCCGCGGGAAAAGGGGAGGCTTAAAACTGAGCAAATCCGCTGTATTATTTTTTTTGGTATTATATTTGTTGTTTTTTGCTTGATATTGTTGTTGTTTTTGGGACATGGACTTTATTTATTATTTTTTACTTCGTAAAAAAAATCTCGATCATTGTATTTTTTGGGTCATTATTATTATTTTTTGTGGTTGTGGTCTTTTTTTTTATTATTATTCTTCGCCCATAAAATTTAGCAAATCTGAGGTCGCAAATTTCCCTAGACGCTCACATTGAAAATTGCTTTGCGCCCCCAAAAACTTGGGGAAAAAAACATCGTCCAGGCAGGGAAAAGAAAAAAACCCAAAATTAAAAATAAAACTCAAATTAATAAAAAAAAATTTTGAATGGGGGGGAGCCCCAAAAGGGGTCCCAATTAAAAAAAAAATATTAATAAAGTTAAAAAAAACGTATAAAAAAAGGGACAGGGGGTTTTTTTTAAAACGGAAAACAATTTTTTTTTCATTTTTTTAAAGCAAGGAAAAAACTTTAAATTTTTTTCAAAAAATTCATTTTTATTGTTTTTTTTAAAAAACGCAATATTAAATTTTAAAAAAAAAAATAATAAAATTTCCCTTTTAAAAACAAAATTCAAAGCAATTTTTTGGGGGGCTTGTTTAAAAATTTAAAAAGGGCTAAGGTTTTCCCTTAAAACCAAATGTAGGTAAAAAAAAAAATAAATTTATTTTTTAAAAAAAAAAAAAATTGTTTTAAATTTTAATTTTCATTTTTTTCCCCAAATTTAAAAACCCCTTAAAAAGTACAAAATTTTTTGATTTTTGGAGGTGGTTTCTTTTTTTTTTTGATTATTTTTTTACTTTCCAATTATTTTAATCTAGAATTTTTTGAAAAAAAATGTTTTTTTTTTTTTTTTTAAAAATTTTAAAATTTATTATTATTTTTTTTTTTTTTTAAAATTTAAAATTTTTTCATTTTTTTTAAATTTTTTAAAAAGGGGGTTTGGAAAGGCTGGTTTTGGGGGACATTCAAAATGGATGAAAAAGCATTTCGTCATGAACTTGTTGAGCACCAAGAAAGAAAAAAAAACCCAATTTTGCCCTGGTTTATTTTTTCTCCATAAATTCGTCTAGATTTTTTCTGTTTCGACCCCCTAGGGTTTTAAAATATTTGAAATATTGCAACTCGGGCCGTGTGACACCCCGGCCCCCGGGTACCCCCCCTTTAGGGATTTTTGGGGGAAAAATCGGGGGAAAAAAATAAAGAATTTAAGGGGTCGATTTCAGAATCGGGTTTTTTGTTTTGAATTTGTAATTTTTTGCTTTAAAAAAATTTTGACCGTTTGGGTAAATAGGTAACTTTTTTTAAAAGGGACTTACCCCACATAAGGGGATGAGTTTCTTGTTTGGGGGGGAAAAATTTCATTTTAAAGTTTTTTTTTAAGTCAAAAAAATAAGTAAACAATGTACAAAAAAAGGGTTTCACATATTAAAATTTACTTTTAATATGTAGTTTGGTTTTTATTTTCTTTTTAGATTAAATTTCTACACAAAAAAGACAGGGAAAAAAAAACAGGGAAGTAAAAAACAATTAAAGGGGGAAAAAAAAAAGACAATCAAAAACAGGGCAGCTTCCCAAATAAAGCTAGATAAACCTTATCTGCAACAGTAAAGTTGCATCATTTTATAGAGAGTGTAATTTTTGGATGTGAAAAAACCCCATACTTTATTATGAAATTTTTTTATAAATAAAAAGAATTTAATTAATCTTAGGCCGGTCATTTTTCTCAATTTTATTCGGGGTTTAAAGGGAGCCCCATTTAAAGAAATGGGGCTTTATTAAAAAATTTCCCCCTTTAAATTTCACCTTGCAAAAAACGTAGAGGTTTAAAATCTAACCGGGGTTTTTAGGGTGTTTTTTAGCTCTGGGGGGTAACGATCTGTAAAATAAAAAAAAAAAAATACATTCTCAAGGTAGATTTGAAACCCCTAGGGGGGAACTAATAGACAATGAAAATCAAAAATTTAAATCTTTGGGGAAGTGTCGGTTTTTTCCCCTTTTTACACAGACGCAAGCGTAATTGCGCCCAGGGTTTTTAAAAATTCTTTAATTTTTCCCCCCCAAAAAAGGGGCCCCCGCACTTTTTGGGCGGAATAATAGATTTTTTTTTAAAACCTCTGGGGCGCCCAAGTTTGGGGGTTGCGACTGTGTAAGATGGGGAAAAACCCCACATTACCAACGATTTAAATTTTTGAGTTTTATTAATTCCCCTTAGTATTCTTACTCGGCGCCAAAAGGGGGCTTCAAAATTTTAATGCAAAATCGCGTTAAAATTTTCAGTACACAAAAACCCCCGTTCAGGGGAGTGAGTCTCTTTTTTTCTGTGCTGGAGTGCGTCAGATCTACGATGCTGTTTGGGTTTTATTTTTTAAGGATCTTTTCGATGGTTGTTTTTTTTATTAAAAAGACTTCGTATTTATTAAAAGGGGTTTTTTGACGTTCCTGCCGGATTCGGTTAAGGGTTCAATACCCCCCCACAGGTTTTATTGCGACTGGGGACGGGGGCCCCCTTTCCTTTTGGGTGGGGACGACTGAGCCTTACTGGTGTTGAACAAAAAAACCCCAAAAGAGCTCCTTGTTCTGGAAACCCCCTTTTAATCGGAATCAATTCGTTACCACACAGTGTCATTTGTGGGCCCCTTTTTCTTTCCCCGTTGCCTAGGTCAAGACTGGTTTCATTTGGACTTTGACAGAAAAAGGCAGTTGTACAGTTCATATTCATATTTGTGGCTTTCACGTAAAACGATGGTAGCCAGCAGTGAAGGAATGATCACCATTCCCCCCTTTTTTTCCCCAAGGAGGTTTAAAATTGAAAAGGGGGCCCCCAAAAACCCCAAAGCAATGGGGTCTACTCCCTGTTTATAGCCCCCCAGCCAGATGCGGTCTCCCCCTTTTTAAAAAATTTCCCCCCCCCCAGACTGTGTTACCCCCTTTTTATAGCCCCCCCACCAGAGCTGGTCTACCCAAAAATTTGTTTTCAACGGGGTTTTCTCTTTCGGGGTTCGACTTTTTTTTAAAAACTTCTCTAAAATTTGGGGGGCCCCTTTTACCAGGGTGATGGTCATGAAAAACCTTTTTTTGGGGAATTATGGATTTTTTTTTTTTTAAATTGTTTTTTTTCGATAAAAAAGGGGTTTTTTCGATATTTACGTTTTTCCCCTTGTTTTGGGAAAAAGTTTTGTTTCCCAAATTCAAAATCACAACTTTTGGAAATTCTCGAATATTTGACCATCGGAATTTAAGTTAACGGGGGTTTTTTCAAAAAAAATTAAAAACGTTAAAGAAAATTTTTTATTTTTAAATTTTTTTATTGATATAAAAAACGTTTATGTACATACAATAATTATTAAAAAAAAATGAAAAAAATTGGTTGAAAACTTTCAACTTTTTTCCTTTCCCCCCCCAAAAGAAGAAAAATTTTCCCGCCACTGGTGCCTAACTTTAGGATAGTTAAAAAACGGGTGCCCAAATTAAAAATCACCCCCTTTAAAAAATCATTTTTTTTTGATATGTAAAAACCCCCCTTTAGGGTAAAAAATAAAAAATTTTACCCAAGCGGGTCCCCCCAAAATACCAAAAAATTTTGGGGCCGGGGGTTCCCAAAAAAAGTTCAGATATCAAAAAATGATGAGAATCCCCCCCTATTTTTTTTTTAAAACCCGGAAAAGTTGTTCTTAACTTTTTTTGATTTTTTAACCCCAATTTTTAAAAGAGGGGGGTTTTTTGCGGCCAATTTTTGCGGCCCGGGGGCCCCGCAGAAGGGGGCCGTTTAAAACCCCAAAAAGTTTCGGGGTTCGTCGGGTGAAAAAAACAAAAAAAATTTTTTTGCAAAAAAATTTTAGCTAAACTAATTTGAAACCCCCAAAATTTCAAGTCTCTAGCTTTACCGTTCTTGAGATATCCGTTTACCCCAAAAACCCCCCACACAGAAGAAGCAGACAGAAGACAAAGCACCCGGCCCAAAGGTTTAAAAAAACTTTTTTGGTACCTGAAGCTATGAAATTGGGGGGAAATTGAAAAACGGGAAAGGGAAAATTTTTGACAAAAAACAATTTTTCCCCTTTTTATGGAAAAAGGAAAGAAAAAAAAAGGAAAAAAATATAAAAAAAAACCTGTTTGCAACCCCAAAAAAAAAAACAAAAAAAAGCGTGCTATACTTCCAAACCCCAGTTTTTATGTATTTTTTTTGAAATTTTTTTCCCGTTAGACAAAACTTTTTTTATTTTTTTTTTTTCATATTCGTTTTTTTCCCTGGAAAAAAAGAATACTACTTTTTTAAAAATTTTTCCCCTTTTTCTGTATCCTAACCCCCTTTTCCATCACCCCCAAAAATTTGTAAAAATTATACTTTTTGGGCTTTTTTTTTTTTTTTTTTTTTTTTTTTTTTTTTTTTTTTCCGCATTCGTCTTTTTTGGGCTTTTGGTTAAAGTTTATTTCAGCCATTTTGGTTAAGAGTTCATAAAAATTGCCTCGAGGTTTATAACAAAAAAAAAATTTTTCCCGGTCACTCGGGGGGGCTTTGGCGGTATCGGGGCCATATCTCAAATGTGGCAAATGATAGAAAGCTGAAAAAATTTGTAATTAATTTTTTTGTTTTAAATTTTAAACTTTTTTAAAATTTAGTAATTTTTTTTTAATTATAACCCCCTTTGGGGTTATTAAAATTTTTTTTTTTTTTTTTTTACGTTTTACCGAAATTTTACTAATCACATGAATCTATTTTTAAAGGTATTTGTAAACGAGCTAAAAAAAATTTGGACATATTCCCCCGGGGTTTTTGGGGGGGGGGTTCCTGTAAAAATAGCTATCTTCCCAAAAATTTACGGTTTTTTTTTATTTAAAGTTCCCCCGGTTTTGGCACAACATATTTTGGGGTTTGAGTGTCTTCTCCGAGTTTGGACTCACAGTATCGGGGTACCACACTCGTAAATGAAAAAAAAAATTTAAAAGGGGGTTTTTGATTTTTTTAACGTTTGGGTGTTTATCTTTCTTTCATCGCCTTTTTTAGGTTCTTAGATATTATAAGACCTCTATTTTTCGCCCAGTTATTTTTTTTTTTTTTAAATTTTTAAAAATTGGGGAAATGATTAATTTAAAAAAACCCCTTTAAAAATTTTTAAGTTTTTAAAGGATTGATTTGATCAGTAGAAAAATTTAGTAAACTTTTTCAATTTAAAATTTTTCTATTTTTCGTAAGAAATTTTACTAAAAATAAGTAAACCCAAAAATTTAATGTTTTCAAAACTAAAATAATTTAGGTAGGTAGTAGGTGGGGTACCTATTTTGGAGGCCCCCTTCTTTAAAAAATAATTTTAAATGGGTTTAACTTCGTTTTCAACAAAAATTCACGATTTTTCACCCTTTTTTTGCAGGAAAAATGAAAAAAACCTGCTACTCATATTAACCCCCCCCGCAGGGGTTTGGGGCCCCCTTTCCCCGATCATAAATTTCTTCATTTTTTGCTAGATTTTTTTTTAAAAAGGGGGGCCCCGGAATTGATGTATTCAACGCGCCGTCAATGGAAACCCCAATTTTGGGGGTTTGGCAAAATTTCATCTTTTTTTTTTGTATTTTTCAACCCGTGACTTTTCCAAATTGGTTCAAAAATTTTTTTGGGCCAAATTACGGAAAATTTCATTTTTATATATTAGCGGTGAGTCCTCGCTACCCATCAGGAAGGCTTAAAAAAACCCCAAATTTCGACAGAAAAGGTTTTCCTATTTAAATTTTTGGGTTAAAAATTTTATTGTTGCAAAAAAGCGTTTCCCGGGGTTTTTTGATTCTTGTGTTGACCTAGAACCTGAAGGGGGGAAATTTTGATAATACAAAAAAGAAAAAAACAAATACACATGCTTTCCAAAAAGGGGGATTTTTAAAAAAAAAATTCCCCCAAAAAATCCCCTTTACGTTTTTGAAAAAATGGTTTGACTTTCCCATGCAGGACCTAGCCCACTAACAAAGGGGTTTCCTCGAAAAAATTAAAACCTTTTTGAAAAAAGAAAAAAAAAAAACTCTTTTCTTTTGTTGTCCCGGGAAAAAACCCGTCCAGCATTTGTTTACAAAAAATAGAAAAAAAAATTTTCCTTTAAAAGGGGTTGAATTTTTTTTTGAAATGCTTGTACTGGGGTTTTGGGTGCGAATCAAAATACCTCGTGACTAAAAATGAGATAGTGACAGATGACTTGTATTTTAACCCCCCCCTTTGGTGCCGAGAAAAGGATACCAAAGGGGGAAAATGGGGGGGGTGGCTCTAGTTTAAAATCTAACAAAAATTATTTATCTCTTTTTCGAACTCGGACAAGGGTCCCAAATAAAGTCATGTTTTAAAATTCCGCATGATCCTTAAGTGTTTCAATAAACCTGTTAGAAAAAATTTAAATTTTTTTTTTAATTTTTTTATTAACCCAATATCGTTTTTTTTTGGGTATAAAAAATTATTTTTTTTGCGGATGATTTTAAATTTCAAAACCATTGATAACGGTGGTGTTTTCCCGTTGTTTGAGGGGGACGGGGTTCAGTTATATTTGGGTTTTGCCAAAAATCAAATTACAATTTCCCCCCAAAATTTGTGAGGTCAGTCCATAACAAAAAAAAAGAGAAATTTTTTACTAGGGAAAACAACAATAATAAAAACCTTTTTAAAAAAGAGTTACAATAAAAAAACGACCTAGGCGTTACCTTTAAAAAAAATTTTTTAAAATTTTTATCACATAAAAAAATTACCTGTTGCAAAAAAATACCCTGGGGGTTTTTTTATTTTCGAATTTTTAAAATTTCCCTTTCCCCCGATTTTGAACAATTTTGACCTTTACAGGGCCCCCTTGGGAAAAAGGGTAAACGGGGTAGGGGGGCCATTATTGTATGGCTCCAAAACCCCCTTTTTATAAAATAAAACAGAAAAAAGGATCCCCATGTTTTTTTGGGTTTTTTTGTCCGGGTTGTTTAGAAAAAAAGGTAAGAGAAGCGAACAATGTCTCAATTGCCCCCCCAAAAAACATTTTCGCTTTGTCCAAAAAATTTTAAAAAGAAAAAAAAAGCTTTTGCCCCCCGCATTTGGCCCCTTTCCCTTAAAAAAAATTTTTGAAATTTAGCCCTTGCAAACACGGACAAAGGGCTGGGCCCAAAAAAAAAAAATCAAAAAAAATTCCCCAAAAAAAGGGGTTCGTGAGGGGTTTTTTTTAAAAAATATAAGGGTTTTCCCCCCCCTTTCCAACAAATCCTTTTTCCCTATTCAGATTTACGGGAAAAAATTTTTGTATAGGCCGGTTAGAAAAAAGGAGGGAATGATTACCAAAAAATTTTCATACGGGCCTCAGTAATGACACCATTAATGTCCAGGGCTAATTGAGAAAATTTTGATTAAAGGCCCAATTTAAACGGGCCCAGGGGAAGAGAACGACCTAATCGCATTTGCATATACCCCAAAAAAAATTTTTGTTTTCCCCCAAAAAACCATCACTCCTCTTTAATAATATTTAATTTTTAAATTTTTTTTTAAAAGTGCAAATTTTTGGGGGTTTGACTCACTTTGGGGAAAAATTTAAACAAAGATTAGGAAAAAGGGGGTATAGGTCTTTTTAACCCGTATTTCAGGTCCCTCAAAAGTTTACGTAATTGCGCAAAGTTGTTGGGTGTAAACAGAGAAGGAAAAAAAAAAAGGATGCGGGTTTTTATCCAAACCTCCATCAAAAACCCTTTTAAAATAATTAATTTAAAAAAAAAATTAAAACAATTGTATTAACCCCAAAAATAAATGCCCAAAAATTTTATAAAATGAAACAATTAAAACCGTTGGAAAGGGGTTATTCAAAAAAAATTTCTAATTTAAAAAAAAAAAAAGTTAAATCCCTTTTAAAAGGGGGCCCCCATTGAGACTCTGGACCTTAGCCCCCCGGGCCCCCAACAAAAGATGGGGAAAATATTTGAAGTTTTTTTTGGGGTTTTTTTTCCATCAATATTGAGCACACCAATCATTTTATTCTTTAATCGTAGTTCTGAAATTGTACATGCGCATCCCTTTTCAATGCCATCTAGATTCGTCTACTTAGCTGTTTTTTTGTTACAGCGCCTTTTGGGGGGAAATTTTTGAAAAAAAAAGTTTGGGGAAAATTTAAAAATTTTAGGGAAAAATTAAAATTTTTGGCTTCCCCCCAAATTGTGATAAAAAAACAAAAGAAACACTTTATTTATTATAAGTATAGTCTACTTCCTTTTAAATTTTTACTATAATTTATATCTGGTAATTATGGGGTCCTTATCTAAAAACATTCTGTAATCTGTATGACTAGGTATTGAAATAAATCAACCCCTTAAAAAAAATTAAGGGGATTTTGAAAATTGGGGCGTGTAAGGGAGAGGGAGATAAAAAAAAACCCCATGAATATTTTTTTAAAAAAAAATTTTTTATTTTATGTTTAAATTTTAAGCAAAGGGAAAACCAATGAAACCAAAAAAAACACCTGTCCCCCCAAAAATCACTTCGTGTGAAAAGCGCCAAGAAAATAACAATCCTTTAAATAGAATTCCTTAAAAATGATTCCAAAAAGGAACTGATTCAAATGAAGGAAAGTTCTGTAAACTGGATTTACTCCCACAAAGAGTCTCAATTACAGGAATCAAGATGACAATTTGGGGTAAAATTTTTTCTTTTTTTTGCTTTTTAACAACACTAAAATTTAACATTAAAAATTTTGCAAGTTTGAACATCAAAAATTGCTTTGAATTCCCCAATTTTTTTAAGGGGAAATTTTAGTGTTGTTAAAAAGAAAAAATGGGAAAATTATATCCAATTGTCATCTTGTTCCCCTGACTTGAACTTTTTTGGGGGAGATAATACCTTACAAGAATTGGCCTTCATTTGATATCAGTTCCTTTTAGGAATCTTTTCAAGGTAATTCTATTTAAAAAGGGTTTTGTTATTTTTTGGGGTCTTTTGCACCGAATTTTTTTTGGGGGATTATTTACAAAAAAAGGAAAAAAAAAAAAAAAAAAAAAAATAGAAAAATATAAAAAAAAATTAATGTCCTAAAAAAAAGGGCGGAACGATAATTTGCTGCTGTTTTACAGACGAAAGAATGAACGAATCTTTTTAGCTATACTCTACCGGGTCCACCATACCTCGTGAGGAAAAGAGTAACTGTGTTAATTTTTAGCAGGACCATGGGGAAAAATTTATAGGCAAAAACAAGTATTGGAATATTTGAGATATGGAGAAGCCCTAAATTTTGCGTACCACAAAATTTTGTGATATAATAAACAAAAAAAAATTTTTATTTTACTCCCCATCAGTGTCATTAGTATTTTAGGCGGGGGCCCTTGTACCCCCCAGTTGCTTACCACGCGGGCCCCTTACTTGGATTTGGACAAAAAAATGGACATTAAGAGCAAAAATATAAATTTTTTTGGGAAAAGTACTTTGGGGCGTAAACCCGGATTGCGCACTGTTCATTTTTCAAGATGGAAAAAAACCCGATGCAAAGCTGAATTTTTTATCGTTTTGTGTATTTTTTCGCCCTAAATTCAAGAGTATATTTTTTTAGGCAAGAGTATCCAATGTAATTCTGCATTGAAAATGTAATATTAAAAGGTTTTGGGGGGTTTTTTTTTTTTTAATTGGGAAAGGGGGGCAATTGGGCATCCATATCCCCCATCCAACTTATAGGGCACCCAAAAGTTTTAAAAAAAAAAAAAAAAATTTTGATTTAAATTTTTTTTTTTGTACATTTTTTCTAATTTTTTAATTTATTTACTTTTTTTTTTTTGATAATTTTTTTTTAAATTTTAAAAAAAAATTTTAAATAAAAAAACACCCTGAAAAAACAGTCTAATTACACCCCAATGTCCTTCTTGTTAACAATGAATTTACCGGCCTGTTTATGTCAATTAAACCAAGACGTTTAACATCGGAAATATCATAAAAAATGGTGGTGTTAAGGACCCCTTAAAACCTTACGTGCTTTTAACCAACCTTTTTCGTCCTTTAAAAAAAAAGAGACGTTGAACAGCGGTTAAATAACCTGATGAATTGGGTATTAAGGACACCCTTACATGTTAGCATGTATTTTTCCCCTCTTGATTTAAAATCAATTTCAACTACTAAATCATAATTCCCTGTCTGTGAGATAGGCACAGAAAGGGTTTTCTGGAAGAGATTGCTAGGCAATAACCCCCCCCTCTTAAAATTCGACATTGTTTTATTTCTTCTTTATTTATTTTTTTTTCTTAATTTTATAAATCGCTATTTTTCCCCTGTTAGCCCCCTTTTCCCGCAGTAGCCCCAAACATATTTTTATGTGGTAAAAATCCCAATTGGGGGGATAACTTGTCATGGCCGACGGGTTCAACCCCCCGACCCCTGGAGTCTTTGGTTTTTAAAAAGGCCTTTCCCCCTGAGTACCGGGAAGATTTTTTTGTTTATACTGAAATTTTACTTATTTGTCCTCCAAAAAAGTTAAAAAATTTATGGGGTGAGAGGATTGCAGGGGCACCCCGATTTAGTCTAGGCTCTTCCCCCGCCCCTTTATTCATTTTTAAAAACCCAATTTTGGATTATCATCTGGGGGGGCGTCATGGTGAAGATGGTGCCCGACAGTGGGGAAGGCTCCCCTTTTCCCCCAAATTTTAAAGGAGACTTTGAAAGGGGGGCCCCGCCCCAAACCAATGCTGGTCTACCCCCTATTTTACCCCCCGCCGGTGTGGTCTACCCCCCGTTTATGCCCCCACCAGATGCTATTATCCCGTTTTAGTCCCCCGCTTTTTTCGGGGCTACCCTGTTTTTTGCCCCCCCCCAAAAGGCTGGGTCTACCCCTGTTTAAGCCCCCACCCCCCAATTGGGGGTTTCCCCTTTTTATAGTCCCCCACCCCAATGCTGGTCACCCTTTTTTAAGTTTATAGTCCCCCACCCCCGTTTGCTGGTTACCCCCTGTTATAGCCCCCCCCCAGAGGCCCCCCCTTTTAAACCCCCCCCCCCTTTTTTATTGTTTTCCAAAAAAATTTTTCCAATGCTGAAATGGGAAATATTGTGTTGTTTTTAAAATACAAATAATTTTTTTTTTTTTTTTTAAAAAAGGGAACCCCTTTTAAATCTTTACATAGTTTTTTTTTTTAAAAAAAAATAAATAATAGATAATTTACTGTATTTTTTATTGGGGGGCCACCTTTTCTCTGGGGTGTTAATAGTTGAATTTTAAAACAAAAGTCTATGAGGGGGTTTTGGCAAATTAAAAATTTTAAGCATTCGGTATTTTGGGGTTTTTTGCACTGATGGTAGGACTTTTTTGTGGGGAGCCCTTTCGGTGTTGCGACGTCATTAGGGGATTGGGGGTTTTTTTCCAAAAAAAGGGGGGTAAAAGGGGCGACAAGAGTTGTTATGAAGCAATGTGCGACAAACAAATCGTTGTTGAAAGGGGGGTATTTTTTTTTGGGGGTATTTTATTTTTGTTGGGTTCGATTTTCCAATATTTACATTCAAAAATTTTTCCCAGTTTAGTTCCCCCAGTCTGTCCGGTATGGGGGTAAAGGCGGCACTTGGGAATCCAGAGGTTTTCCAGAGGTCGTAGGTTCGCCCCCCCCGGGGACATGCGAGTTTTGCTCCCATTGGGGTTTTTTACCCAAAATAATATGTTTGGGCTTACTGCTGGAAAATTGGATCTAATAGTCTTAATCGGGCAACCTATAAATAAGGCGATATTATTATTATTATTATTTTTTATAGGTAGGATAATTTTTTTTCCCATTTTCGTTTTTTCCAAATATTTAAATTTTTTCCCCAAATATTTCTAGTTTAGTTCCCCCACTGTCCGGTGCCAGTGTTAAAGGGGACTCGGGAAAGGGTTTCCCCAGATTCGGGGGTTAAAAACCCCCCGGGGGGACAAAAAAGTTTTTCCCTTTTGGGTTTTAAACCCCACATAAATGTTTTGGTTATGCGGAAAATAATGGGATTTTAATAGCCCTGTTTTTATTTAAATTGAACAACAGAAATTTGCATTTTCACAATATATCGAAGAAAATTTTTTTTTAAATTTTATTTAAAAAAAAATCCCCCCTTGACACTGCCCGGTAACGCTAAACTTTTTCAAAAAGTTATGAATTTTAACATTCAAATAAAAATAAAAAAATTAAACAATTTTACAATAAATTAACTTTTTCAAAAAAATGACTGAAACCTGCATGTTTTGTTAAAAAAAATATTTGAGACGTCTGTATTTATATTTTATCTATATCATTGTGTAATAAAAAATTATGAACATAAAAAAAATTAAAATTGGAAAAAGAAAAAAGGGTTGGGAAAAAATGGATGTTACCTATTAAAGAATGACAGGGCCCTTTTTTGGTTTTCCCATTGTTACCGGTTTAATTCGAGAATTTCCCCTTGAAAAATATCAAAGGGTGAAGATGTAAAGACCTCATCTCTTGACCCGGGGGGGCGGTTCAAATCTCGCGGGGTGAAACTTTTTCTCAGGTGAGAGTGGGTCACCCCCAAGGGGGGGCGTCATCGTAAAAGAGGGGCCCCCCCCCACAGTGTGACTCCATTTACCACTGTTTTTCAAGGAGGCTAAAAATGAAAGGGCCCCCAAACCCCAACCCCTGCTGGTTTTCCCCTGTTTAAGTCCCCCACCCGAAGGGTGTACAAACAAAAAATTGAAAAACCCCTATTAATCATAGAAAAAAGATAATAGGTAATTTAGGGGATTTCAGTAAAATCTAAAATTTTGTTTTCAAAAAAATTTCCCTTAAACAAAATTGAAGCTTTAGTTTTGAAATTAGGTGAGGGTTAGGGGTTTTGAAAATGGCATTAACCTCGTGGTGGTTCCCCCCCAAAAAAAATATTTATTATTAAAAGAAATTTTGGGGTTTAAAAATTATCTAAGAAAGGGGCCCGTTAGGGTGAATTTATGGGGGATCGTAATTTACTGTCAAATTAGTTTAATTTGGGAATTGGGGTTTTTTTTTTTCATGGTGTTGTGTCCAAGCTTCACGTTACTTCAGGGAACTTCACGTTTTTTTACATCCTTTCCAAAAGTGAAAAACTCGGTTAGAATTTTCCGCTCCCAGGAATTCAAACCCGAACTGGGCATAAATAGATTATAAAAATCATGCAAATGGTTGATCGTTCATTCATTCACACAATCATGATTGTATTTATTTAAAAAAATAGGTAGGTTTTTATTAAAACAAAAAATTAAAAAAAATTTCTTTTTTTTTTTTCTAAAATAAAAAAAAAATATTGTTTAAAAACTCATGATTGGAATGAAACACAGAACGCTTGCAGCATTCCCCCGTTAGAAATTTGGGATTTTGGAAAGGGGTATTTGTTGCAGCAAATAAATTTTCCCGGGGTTTGGGGGCCCCAGCTTTTTACAAGAAATCTTTTAAATATTTAATAATTTTTTTGCTTCTTTACACTGAATAAAAAAACCCCCAAACCGTTTTTTTTTTCCTGCATTTTTTTGTTCTTATTTTATTTAACAATAACAAAATTTTTTTGTAAAAAAATTTATAGATAAAAATAGTCTTAAAATTTTTTAAAACAAAAAAATGGTCTTTTTTAAAATTAAAACAATTTTTCAAAATAAAAATATTTTTTATTTTTCCTTGAAGAATGAATATATAATGTTTACTGTACTATAACATATTGATATTTTATTTATATACTCCAAATGATTTTCCCTGTAGGTATAGATCTTTTTAAATTCTTCCCGTGTTTTTTTTGGGTTACGGGGTTTATTATGGGGTGAACCGGAAAAAAAACCCCAGAACCAACATGCCTAACCCGGGGATTTTTAATGTTTTATCATCAGAGTTTTTTTGTTTTTTTAAGTCAACAAACCCCCGGGACATATTGGCATGATTAAAACATAGTTTCTGATCTATTGTATAGGGTGTAATGGTTTGTGTATGTCCATTTTTCTTTATTGTTTTTTCTTTCAATTTTATTTTTCTTTCTTCTGCTTTTCCCCTTTTCTTTAAAATTTTTTTTCCCCTATTTACTGCTTCTTCCTTCTTCTCTTTATTGTTCCTCTTTTCTTTCCTTTTTCGTTTTTTTTTCCCTTTTTTATCTTTTTCTCTTCCTTTTTTTTTATTTTATTATATTTTTTTGCCCTTACAATTAACCCGCGATAATTAGTTATTGTCCCCAGTTGATTCTTTTTGGTTTTAAAACCCCCTTTTTTAAATAGTTAGGAGGGGGTTTTCCCCTTCATTCGGCGGGAATGTTCAGCTACCCACATTAACTCCCACCGGGGGGGGCGGCTCACGTGTTTGGAGGGGAAAAAATTTTCTTCCGGGGAAAATCGAACTCGGGACCTCAGAATTTTCATAGTCAAACCGCCCCCCAAAGGAAGCTGGCTTCAGGGTTTTTTTTTTCCTTATTATTTTTTTTTCCCCATCCTTTTTTCTCCTTTTTCTTCTTCTTCTTTTCTTTTTTTTTTTCTTTTGGAAGAAAGTTCATCAAAGATAATACGATGGATAATTTGTAGTTTTATGAAAAATTGTAATAGGTAAAGGATATCCTGTTTTTCTTTTTTTTGTTTTGTTACTTTTTAAAATGTATTAATGTACAATATTTTTCGACATAGATATGTATAACATTTAAAATTATTGGGGTATGATCGTTTTTAAAATATGTTTTACTAGTTCTAAATATTATTGTATTTCTGTTATTTCAAAAAACTAACCCTGGCTATCGAATACCTCTATACTTTATAAAAAACTCTAAACCCCGTCATCGGGGGGTATCCCCCCAACCAAAATTCGCCGTGGTTCGAGTTATTCTAAAGGGGTAGAATGTAAAACATTCTATGTATCTCTTAACGGTACCTATTCTCCATTTCCAGAATAGAGAGCACACTGCACAGATGACAACGACATTTGGAAGAAATATCTAAAACTGTACTGACCTAACTAAAAACATTCCCCTTGTTTCGTTTCAAAAGTTTTTTCTTTTTTAATCTCCAAATCTACCTTTCAGAGCCTCGATGGGAAAAATTTAAATTTTATTTGTTATAAGATTTGATATGATTAAAAACGGTTTGGGGTTTAAATTTCCCCTAAAAATCCTGTATAATATATTTTCCATGTGTTTTTTTAAAGACCATAGGTAATGTGTCTATTACGGGTTTAAATTAATTTGGGGATGTGTAAAAACAAAAACTTTTTGTCTTTATCAAAATTAGTGGATGTCAAAACTACACTTTTTGTTTTTATTAAAGTGGAGATGTCAAAACTACGATTTTTTTCATAAATTTTGGGGGAGATGTCAAAAGAAAAACATTTCTTTTTCAAATAAGGGGATGTCAAAAACCACTTTGTTTTACAAATTAGAGGAGATGTCAAACATACATTTGTATTACCAATTGGGGAATTTTAAAACCCAAAACAAATTTATTTTGAAAATCGACATGTTTAATTCCCCCTTTTTTCCCTTCAAATTTTTTTTAAAAAACCCCAAATTTTTACCGTCAAAGTTTGTGGAGATTTAAAAAAAGGTCCCCTTTTTTTCTTTAAATTCTTCTTATCTTCTCTCTCTTTTTTTCTGCTATTAAATCTATATTTCTTTATCTTTTTTCTTCTGTATAGGTTTTTAAAACTTTGTTCTCATCAAAAGAAAAACAAATTTATACTAATTTTTTTAAATTTTTGTAGTACTTTTTTTTCTTTCAACTTTACTCTTCTTTATCATTTCCCCCTTTGTTTTTTTATCCCTTTTTTTTTCTTTCTTTCTTTTTAGGGGGTCTTATCTTCCTCACTATCGTTTTCCCCTTTTTCTTTCCAAACCATTCGTATTTTTTCTGTATCTTGCTCTCTCCTTCTCTCTTTTTCTTCTCCCCATTTTCCCGTAATAAAATCTTTTCCTTTTTTCTCTAGTCCCCCTTTCTCTTTTAATTTTTAAGTTCTAATTTTTTCATTATTTCCCTTTTCTATGTTTTTAAGATCCCCCCTCTCTTTTTTCTCTCATATTTTCCCTTTAATCCAAAGACGACCTATTCTCTCTCTTTTCTTTTTTGTCTTTTTTTTTGAAGTATAACATTTCTTTTCCCCCTTTGTACTTTTAATGCCACTAAGGAATTCTATTCTTATTTCTCCCTTTTTTTTTTTGTCCTACCCAAAGTTACCTTTTCTCCTTTCCTTCCTCTACTTGTACTACCATGAAAAATCTATTCTTTTTTTCCCTTTTTCTTTTTCTCTGTCCTATCATAAAGTATCCATCTTCTTCTTTCTCCCTTTTTTTTTTCTCTTTTTTCATCTGAATTCTCTCTTCTGATATTTTTTCTTTTTCCCCCTTTTTTTTTAACCCCACTTGAAAAGACATATTCTCTTTCTTCCTTGCCCACCCTTTAAAAACGTATCCCAATCTCTCTCTTTTGTCTCTCTCCCCCAGGTAAGGTGCTATAGCCACCCCCTCACAGGTTCGTCTCAGCCAATCAGTCTTTCCCCCGCCCTTTTATAGACCCGAAGTAGTGTGGGGCTCAGGGGGGTCCCGTTTTGGAAACCCGGCCTGGATGCTTTAAGGCCCCCTTGGGGTTTGTGCCGACCTCATATTTTAAAAGATAAATTGAACCTGGGGGTCGGTGGTTCAAGTACCGGTTTCAGGGGGGTTTTAAAAAGGGTTTTTGAATTTTGTGTTTTTTTTTTTTTTTTGGGTAGATGTGTGGGTATTTGTAAGTTTTAAAAAAAATATGACACCTTTTTTTTTTTTTTCCCCTTGGTTTGGAAAATTATATTTTTACGGGGGCCCCCGTCATGTCCCCCTTCGTACGTAACGATTGTGACTCCCTGACATCCGTAGTCCAGAACCCGAGGGATTTTGGGGTTGGGGCAAATAAAAAAAAGACCAGAAATTTGTTCCGTCAGAACACGTGAGGTGGCATTTCCGGTCCAACTGGGGGGAGTGAGGTTAAATGGGTAGGGGTAGTTCCCTATGAATGGGGATAAAACCCCCCCCTGACTAACAAAAAAGGGGGAAAAATAACCCCAAAATAAATCAAGGAATGAAAGGAGCCTGACATTGGATTGGTCGTCCATATAAGGTCTAAAAAACGGATTAATAGGTACTGTCCCCCCCTTAGGACATGAAAATTTTTATATTTTTTTTAAAAAAAAAAAAAATGTTACATTTGATCCTTTTTTTCAAGTTTTTTTTAAAAAAAAATATAAAAAAAAACCCCCATGATTCCCTTTTAGACAGACATTCCAAGACAAAAAAAAAAAAAACAAAACAAAACCCCTTGTATCTTGGTGGTATCCGAAATATCTGACGAAATCTAGCATGTATTTTTTTTTTTTTTTAATTTGATGTACTTGATACATTTACCTAAGGAAATTTTTAAATCCCATATAAAAAATTATTTATAATTTTAATACACTTCAATTCACGTCAATTTCCCAAAAAAATTTTCCCCTTTTGGGAAACCCCGAGAGAACATTTGCAGCATACCTCCCTGGATTGCAAGAGCATCTTTGGTGAGTAAACACCGCCCGTCAAAATTTTTCTTGTCCCTCTAATAATACCACTAATTTTTGGAGAAACTCTTAAGTCTTCAAAACCAGCCCAGTATCTCAAAATAGGGGAAATGTATCTAAAAAATATGGGGAAAAATAATGAGGTATTAAAAATATCGGGCGGAATATGTATCTCGAAAATGTGAGTCCGTCCGGGGAGTCGGGGGGAGATCGGAAGGATACCCTCTATTTGGGGACGGGAGTCACTAAGATTCCCGGGGTTGGTACTCGGGGTTCTGCTTCTTTTCCCCAGAGTCGCGTGAATCTCGCACCAAAACAACCTGGGACCCCCGCCCCCCCTGGCACCCAAAAATTTTTTTCAAATTCAAAAAAGGTTTTTGCGCGTCTTTTGTCGATCTCAATGATCAGAACTTGGGGTCAAAAAGTTTATTTTTGCTTTTTTTTCGCGGTTTGTAAATTAATCTAAAGAAGTTTTAAAACCTTAAATTTTTAAAGCTTTTAAAAAAATCTAATGCACATTTTCAAAAAAATTCTGTAAAATTTTTGGATGTTGTTTTTTTCATTGGTTTGATTATGTGTGGTTTTTCTTTTGTGGTTTTGATTTTATTCGCAATTAGATTTTTACAAGTTTTGAAGGTATAAATTTGTTTTTATCAAAAGTTTTTTTTACTAAAAGTTTAGATTCCATTTTCGTGTTTTTTGGGGTTAAAAAATTTTTTTGGCTTGAGTAGTGGGTTTTTTTAAATGTGAATTTATTTTTTTTATTCGTAATAAAAACAGAAGAGGGGGTTTTTTTCATATTTAAAGTTTCCGCGATTTTTTTTGAAATTAGGGTAAATTTTTCTACTTTTTTTGGTAATTAATTTGGGTTAAAATTTCTTGTATTGTTTTTCTTATTTTTTTCATTGTTCAAATTTTCAATCAGAATTTTTTATCTTCAATCTTTTTTTTTGACAAAAATATTGAGTGAGTTTTATTAATTTGTTTTTGAAGTGTTTTTGTTGATTTGAGTTCTTTAATTTTTTTGGTCAACTTTTGATTTATCAATTTATTCTTTCATTTTGAACCGGGTTTTTAGTTGTATGAATGGAAATGTTTTAAAAAATTGTCCAACTAAATATGCAACTTATTTCAAAATTTTTTTTTAAGGGGGGGCTTTTTTAGATATAAAACCCCAAAAAAAAATATTTTGAGTTTTAAAAAAATATTAAAAACAAAAATTAATTTTACTCTTTTTTTTTCCAAATTATTTCCCCGAACACTAAATACGCAAGACTTTCAAAAAAAAAATAGAAAAATGCGAAAAAAATTAAAAAAAAAAAAAAAGAAAACTAGTCCTAAAAAGTTTCAAAATGTATCATAGAGAAAAATTTAATGAAACCCAAAAAAAAAAACTTTTTTGAGAAAAACGAAAAAAAAAAAAAAACCGGAAAATAGTGTCAAAATTTCTAATGTTTTAAAGGCAAAATAAAAAGTTGGCGTTCTCATGAACGAATCCACAAAAAGGGGCCACTGGACCCCGATGTGCACCCCTTCAGACGGGTAAAAAAACCAAAAAACAGTCCAATAACCAATAATTTTTGAAACCAATTACATAAAAACCGGGGTCAACCTCAAATTTGGTTTTCCTAAAAAACCCCTGTAGCGAATCCAAAAAAATATACTAAGTGCACCATTCAGACGAGGTAACCCCAAAACCAACTCCAATCATCCTATCAATGATCAATCTCTAACCCAATTACTAAAAAACCAATAAAATCACTCACAAAATTGGTGTTTTCATGAAGGAACCAAAAAAAAAAATTTCAATGTGTCCATTAGACGGGTAAGCGAACCAAAATTTAACAGTCCAATCAATTGTAACCCCAAAAAAAAAAATAAATCATAGAAGAACCGAATTGGCGTTCTTCGTTTAACGATTCCACAAAAAGTGCACTGGCCTCGGATGTTTTTTCTTTAAAAACCGGAAAAACACCAATCAACAGTCCCTAAATTAGTAATCCAATCAAACAATCAAAACTCACCACATTGGCATTCCATTGAAAAAAACCAAAAAACCATGGCCC
Organism: Bactericera cockerelli; assembly: GCA_024516035.1. NCBI lineage: Eukaryota > Metazoa > Arthropoda > Insecta > Hemiptera > Triozidae > Bactericera > Bactericera cockerelli. The sequence continues at coordinate 22,760 of JAMCCL010000155.1, forward strand.
CGAAGTGGCCTTCGGACGAAGTAAGCAACCAAACAAGCCCCCAATCAAAAACCTTTTAAAATCTAAAACCCAATAAAAAAAATAAAAAAACTAAATTTCAATTTTAGCACCAATTACCCCCTTTTAAAACCATTAAGGGGCTGGTTTATCCCCGTTTAAGAAACCAAAAAACGCCCCCCAATAAAAACCAATAATTAAAAAAAAAAATTTAAAAAAAACAAATATTTTTTCCCAAAAATATTGAAATTCCTTAAAGTAAAAAAAACCAATCAAAAAAAACCCCTTTTTCCTTTATTAATTAAATACCCCTGAAAGTTTGGGTTTTTCCTTTTTTTTTTTTAAAAAAAATTTTTTTCCTTGCGAAATAGACTTTGCTTTTGTATTCTTTAATTTTTTTAAAGCAAAAAACGTTTTCCTATAAAAAAGAATTTATTTTCTTTGGGGAAAAAAAAGGTCTTTTCCCACCCTTTCCTTCAAAATTTTTGTTTTACTTTTTTTTTTAAAAAGTTTTAATTGTGCCCCAATCGCTTTCGCATTATTAGGGCCCTTTACTTTACATCCATCCTTTCGGAAAGGTAAGAACTTTCCGTTCCCCGGGATTTGAACCCGCAACCCCGGGTCGAACCAATGCTCTAATACTGAGCCACGGAAGTTTGATGCCAATAATTTGCTTCTTTTTTTATTGAATACCTAGGCCCATTGCAAGACAAAATGTTGCCCTGTGAGTGGGATCTTGACGTCAATCATCATTTGACCTCCTCCCAGGATCCGGTATAACACAAAGGATAAATGTTGGCGTTAGGACACGCCGGCGCCGCCAAATTCAAGCTCTTGATTGGGAAGGTTTTTGTAGGGGGAATTGATGATTAGGAGAAGTGGATATTGGAGAAAGTGATTTAAGAATGTTGTTAGGGAAGTGATATTGGAAAAGGAGAAGGGAAAGTGTTGATTAGGAGAAGTGATGATTGGGAAGTGAGATTGGGAAGTGATGATTAGGGAAGTGATGATTTAGGGAAGTGATGTTGGAGAAATGTGTTAGGGAAGTGATGATTAGGGGAAGTGATAATAATAATAAACATTTAGTAGAAGGTAACCACACCTGGTAGTTTTAATCCAAAGCTTTTCTCCACCTATCCTCAGGTCTTATTATTTGTGGTCGCAAACTCAAATTAATTAATGAGGAAAAATCATGACTGGGGTGGGATTGAACCCAACGGATCCCTACGCCCTGGATTAGTTTCCTTTGTTTCAAAGGGAAATGCATCCCGGTTTCTTTCCCCGGAAGTACGGTTCCGGGAGAAGTTTTATATATTTAAAAAAATAACCATGAATTATATTCTTTGAAAAAAAAATTTCGTACTGCGATGGTACCACTAAAAATTGTGACATTAAACACAGATAACTAGTCTTTAATCTGTTCCTCTTTCAATTAACTTTTTTCCACATACGGTTAAGTCCGTACTGCTTAAGGGTTAACGAAATTTTCCCCTTAATTCCAGCATTTGCTCACACTAAGGCGTTAAGGCGTAAGAATTAAGGATTAATGCGCATACGGTTAGCAATAGACATGGGGTGTTTGGGTTTCCTCATTAACAAAAAGGATCGGGGATCCTGCAATATAGCATTTGTACAACAATAAAGATAAGGAAGAAGATGGGTTGCCAGACGTCCCGTATGCCCGGGACTCCCGTATTTTGGGACTTTTCAAAATGTCCCTAGGGAACGCGTGCCCGATTTCCCATTTCACCATTCCTCTGGTAATTTAGGTGATAATAAACTTTACGTAGAGAGAGTTTTCTCTCAAATGAAACCTAAATGGAAGACACAGGAACAGGTGTTGGCTGAGATGATTTCAACTGAACTAAAAATAATGTTCAAACTAAATATTATTGTCCCTTTTTCATCCAAAATCCGTTTTTTTTGGACGTTTTAGGTCTTTGTCCCTTTTGGGTGGAAATGATTGGAACCCAAAAAGAAGAGGTTTAAAGAAATGTAATTAAAAGCTAGCGTAATGGACTTTTGTTCGAGGACAGTCTAAATAAAACTATATAGTATACTTACGAAATCTATAATTAACGCACCTTACATGCTGAAGTGGTTTTCGCCTAACACGTGAAAAAGTGCACAAGAGAGCAATATAGTAGGAGGCGTCGAGAGTTTGGACTGACTTGAATGAATGGATGTCAACTGTCTTGTTGACAATCCATTCAAATCACTCTCGGGAATCTCGGGATTCTTGGTGCTGATTCTGAAGCACTCTTGAGATTGTTGAAAGATTCTGGGGTGTTTCTGGGTGCAGAAAAAAAACAACAACAAACAAAACAAACAAACACCCAAGCTTCTTCTTAAGTAGGCGGGGCCACAACGAGGACCTTGGGCCTACACCCTTGAGCCCTTGACCCTCGGACCTAGACCCTATACCTACCAGCTTGATATAGACAATTATAATCCTAGAGTCCTAGACCTGGTACCTACACTTGATATAACAATTATACCTAGAGTCCTAGACCCTGGTACCTACAGCTTGATAAGACAATTATATCCTAGACTCCTAGACCCTGTTACCTACAGCTTGATATAGACAATTATATCCTAGAGTCCTAGACCCTGTACCTACAGCTTGATATAGACAATTATATCCTAGAGTCCTAGACCCTGGTACCTACAGCTTATATAGACAATTATACCCTAGAGTCCTAGACCCCGGTACCTACAGCTGATTATAGACAATTATATCCTAGTCCTAGACCCTGGTACCTACAGCTTGATATAGACAATTATTATTATCTAGAGTCCTAACCCTGGTACCTACAGTTTGATATAGACAATTATACCAAGACTCCTAGACCCTGGTACCTACAGTTTGATATAGACAATTATACCCTAGAGTCCTAGACCCTGGTACCTACAAGCTTGATATAGACAATTATATCCTAGTCCTAGACCCTGGTACCTTACAGCTTGATAAACAATTATATCCTAGAGTCCTAGACCTGGTACCTACAGCTTGATATAGACAATTTTTCCTAGTCCTAGACCCTGGTACCTACAGCTTGATATAGACAATTATACCCAGAGTCCTAGACCCTGGTACCTACAGCTTGATATAGAAAATTATAACCTAGCCCTAGACCTGGTACCTACAGCTTGATATAGACAATTATATCCTAGACTCCTAGACCCTGGTACCTACAGCTTGATATAGACAATTATATCCTAGACTCCTAGACCCTGGTACTACAGCTTGATATAGACAATTATCCTAGACTCCTAGACCCTGGTACCTACAGCTTGATATAGACAATTATATCCTAGACTCCTAGACCCTGGTCCTACAGCTGATATAGACAATTATATCTAGACTCCTAGACCTGGTACCTACAGCTTGATATAGACAATTATATCCTTGACTCCTAGACCCTGGGTACCTACAGCTTGATATAGACAATTAATATCCTAGAGTCTAGACCCTGGTAGTTACGCAACGTTCAGCGAAGCTATAGGACTTGGATCGGTGTGACCATTCAATTTCGAACCATCGTGATGCTGGCCAGTCCCGGCCCCAATGAGGCGGGTGAGGTTAATTAGTGTACCTGTGAGTTTTCAAAGTGTAACACCTCCCGTCGTGATATGACCCTGCAGTTGAAAGCAATGTTAAACCCAGTAAAACATGAAATAAAAAAAAGTAAAAAACAAACTGTTTTGGAAAGACCATATAGGAACCCCATTTTGTTGACAATCATGTAAAGCCAAACTGTTATTCAATATTGAACTCGTATATACCTAAGTTTAAAAAAAAGTTATCATATTTGTGTTAATCACTTTCGTGATGTCAAACTACTCTAACTCGCTTCGCTAAATCTACGCTGAAACCGGGACTTGAACCACCGACCTCCAGGTTACAAGTCCGCCCCCCTTATCGATCAAGCTACTGAGGTCGTTTGAACTCGTAATATTCACCCATTGCAGCTGTGGCAACCCCATGTCTCCTAGTCACCTTGCTCGACGTAGCCTTAACCCGGGGGCGCTGCAGGAAGTCGGGGCACCTGTCTCATCGTAATTTTTAACAAGCTGAGAAGCAGTTCTGATGATTGTGGTTCGATATTTGGTATTCTAGATTTAGGAGATTTGGGCTCCCCTACATGTTGTATATGTATATCCTCTTCGCGCCCAATGTCCTCGTAAGAGGACATCTATTTTTATAGTCCCTCAGTGCCCAAGCTATTAATTTATTACTACCAAGTAGCATAAATGTTTGTCCTCGGGCGAGGCCACCGGTCACTTTGTACAACAAAAAAAAAATTGGTGTTGGGCGCGAAGAGGAAATAGCTTACGTACTTTCTGTGACCAACCTCAGTAGCTTGATCGATAAGGCAATCGGACTTGTAACCTGGGGTCGGTGGTTCAAGTTTGTGTACCTCAGAAAATAAGCTGAATTGGGAACCAGTTGTTTGATATCTCGTATGTATTGATTTTGTGTATGTAATATATATATATTGTATGTACGAATTTCTTTGTGGTGAAGCACAAGGCCTCTTCACAATTTTTTGTGGGTACGCAGCATTACTAAGAGCCTCCTTTACATTTCGAATTATTCATTACATTAATTTTCTTTTTACTCTGGTAATGCCGCCACTGGTCGTTACTCATACAAGTAACTACTCATTTTTCCTCACAGGTATGAGTGGACCCCGAACATCCAAGTACGAGCAAGAAAAAATCCTCCCCCGCTGGGAATCGAACCCAGGTCACCATTTGGTGCAATGCCTAGCGCGCTAATCGCTCTGCCACAGTGACTTGTAGGTATGTAATATTTATATTCCACATGAAGGTTTATTTATTTATTTAGTTTGAGTAGTTGTGATATCACGAAAGTGATTAACACAAGTATGAACTCTTTTTTTTTTTTGCTTACTTTCTGTGTCCCTCTTCCTATCATCATTCATGCAATCACATCAAAATCAAAAGTAGAAATGACACGACTTAGAACAGCCTGCCTCGAAGAATTAATGTTGTCGGCAGTGCAGGGATCAATATCTTCAATTGCACTATGCAGAGGAAATAGACAGTGTCTTTCAATGAAATAGACATGCTTAGTTTTAAGATCTTTATTTTCTTTTTTTTAATGGAGCCTCAATCCGTTAGAATTTAAAAAAAAAAAATCAAATCAAAATTCATGCACTGGGTGGAAACGTAGGTATTTTTTTTTTTGCACAATATTCCGGCACTTGGCGTGCTCACATTGATATTTAAGCAGCAACTCATTTTTCCTCACGAGTGTGGACTCCGTAACATCTAAAGTACGACCCCAAAGTTCCGATTCCGCCAGGATTCAAACCCGGGTGCGATAGCGTCTATAGTACAAAACGTTTAGAGAATCTTTGGCGCGTGGTTTCTGGACCTTAATATTGATCAATATACAAGTGGTTTCAAGACGTTAATATTGATCAAATATACAGGTTCAATTTATTTAATGCATAGTAAACATTATATTATTCTTATTTTTATACACAGGGTGAAACGTAAAGTCTCACACATCACCAGTATGTTTCACGCGCTAGTTTGGTAATCCCAGGTATAGGGGATCCGCTGGTTCGAATTCACCCAGTGCATGAATTTTTCCTCAGTAGATGCCCTTCAGCGCCGCTTGAAGAAATATGGTTTTTCGGTTCCAGGTGCGGTTAGTTCTTTGAGAAGGCGGGTTTTTTTAGTGGGTGGAAAATCCCACACCCCAAGTCAAGATGACCTGGGTTCTTTGAAAGATTTTTCCTGCCTTCCAAAAAAAAAAAAAGTTTCGGACCATATAATAAAAAAACTGGGTTACGTGCTGAAAATTGATTTGAGCATTAACTTGGCTGGGGGTTAACTTACACTAAAGAGTGTTGTTATTATTATGTTTTTAATTGTGTATCTCGAGAATCGTGATTCATTAATAAAATAATCCTCTCAAACATGAATCCTTTAAAAACAAAGTACTTTTCAACCTTTTCAGAAAGTCGACCTCAAAGCTGGATCGATAAAGCGACGGACTTGTAACCTGAAGGTCGTGGTTCAAGTCCAAAGTTCTAGTAAATCAAGCGACCCTTGAATTTTCACAGTGACCGATAGGTATTCTAAAATAAGATTTTCCGCCACGAAAGCTGGCAACATCACGAAGTAATATACAGCTACAAGCTACATAGCTGGCTTAGATATGACCTCTACAGTTATTGTCAAGGTGAAAGTTAAGGCTAGTTTGAGTAGCTTTAATATCACGAAGTGATTAACACAAAATAGGATAACTTTTTTTAACTTCACCCTGTATAGTAGCATAGTTTTTGTAGTAATTTTGTAGTAGGTCCCTGGCTGAAATATTATAATAGCCTCTAGTAAGAACTAAGGACCCCAGAGTCGTGGTATTCTGATTAGGAGAGGAGATATCGAGCCAATAGTGTGGTTAAATGACAGCACAACTTTCTAACAAAAAACCACCGACTTGAACCACCGACTCCAGGTTACAAGTCCGTCGCTGTCTTATCGATGTAAGCTAGAGGTCGGTACTTCATCGAAAATTCTTGAAATGTCATCCAAAAAAGGCTCTTGAGAGATCCAGAAGGCTTTTCAGGAATTCAAAAAGGCGTTCACGTCGAACTTCTGTCTGGCCGAAAATATTGAAAAGCAAATAAACACATTGTTGTCCTTGAACTAAAATAATAAACCTGAGAGCAGGTGATTTTTGGAGAGAGAGAGAGAAAAGGAGAGAAGGTAAGAGAGAGAAACAGAAAAAGAGAGAGAGAGAAAACAGAGAGAGAGAGAAAGCGAGAAAAAAGGAAGAAGGGGGTAGAGAGAGGAGGAGAGAAACAGAAAGAGAGAGAGAGAGAGAAACAGAGAGAAAGAAAGAGAGAGAAAGAGACAGAGACAGAGAGAAAGATAGAAAGAGAAAGAAAAAGAGAGAAAGAGAGAGGGTCAGGTGTATCTTAAGATACCTGCAAACCAATTAGTTGGGTCTTGTGGCACGCGACCACAGAACACCTGGACCAATAGATACAGATACCAAATATGTATATCTAGGTACAGATATAAAATTAAGTATATCTAGATACAGATATAAAATTATGTTGGGATGGAAAGGTTGTTCAAGAAGTTGGAAATAAGTTGAGTTTGCCTCAAGTTGAAGAGGAAAAAAAAACTTAAGAGCGAAATTATGAAACAGGATAAGTAAATCTAAGCTACCTTGGATTTTTAGAGCTGAACGAAAGGTATTCTAGGGGCGAATAATAGACAACATCAATAACTCAAGTCGTTGGTAAGTGTCGATTTTCCCTATCTTACACAGAGGTATTACAAAAACGTCTATTTAATTTCGCCCTAAAACAAATTTTCCGTCACCAAGGCTGGTCACAGCTCTGTTTGCCGGCACAGAGGTAATATACAGCTACAAGCATGGCTTAGATACAGTTTGTGTCAAGGTGAAAGTTTAGGGATAGTGTCCACTAAGATTAACTAATCCTGTTTTCGTAATTCGGGCCTTAGAGCCGAATTATAAAACCAGATGAAATATCTAGGATTTGTTATAATCCAAAGCATTATTGTCCGGTAGCTGTCCGGTAGTTCAGTGGTAAAGGCGGCAATCTATGAATCCAGAGATTCCAGAAATCGGGGTTCGAAAACCCAGCCGGGGACATGACAAGTTATCCTCCCATTTGGGATTTTTACCACATAATAATATGTCTTGAGCATACTGTTGGAATAATGGGACTTTAAAAGTCCCATTATTCCAGCAGTATGCTTGATTAGGACAATTTTTGTCCTAATCGGGCACTATAAATTAGGCGATATTATTATTATGAAAGGATACAATTGTGCTGTGATTGTTTGAAGTATCCCAATTTCGCTAGTTGAAGGGTTCACAACGAATTCTCTCCCGGAAATATGACCATGATTTTTTACATTAGGTATTATTTCAGAAAATGAAAAACTAGAAAATTTATTATTTTTATTAAGAATCAGCTTTTTAAAAGGAAATCTTTTGAGTGTATAGTAGGGTAATGTAAAACACATAGAAGGCCATGCTCAGGAATAAAGTAGGGTTTAGGGGTTATACATAGAAGGCAATGTCTCACATAAAAAGGTAAAATACATAAAAGGCCATTCCTTGGGTTTATCATAGGGTTAGGTAAAATACATAGAAGGCCATACTTTGGGTTTATCATTAGGGTCAAGAAAAATACTAGAAGGCCCGGCCATGCCTCAGGTCTAATTCAATGATAGCTATTAGGTGTTTCTAATATATAATTTATGCTAGCCTATTCCTTTTTATTGAATCAAAATGTCCCTTTTTTTTTAATCAAAAGATCCTTCAACATCTATTACGCCCCTCAGAGGATTTTAATACAACACCAATCTTACCTTTTGTTTTTTGTACTATATTTTTTTCTGCTTCCATTCAAGTCACAATTCAAATTGCCCTTCCTTTTGACTTAAAAAGCCCCTTCATTTTGACTTAAAAAGCCCCTTCATTTTGACTTAAAAAAAAACCCTTCATTTTGACTTTAAAACGCCCCTTCATTTTGACTTAAGAAGCCCCTTCAATTTTGACTTAAAAAGCCCCTTCATTTTTTTTTCTTCCGCCCCTCAGATGGCTCTTTCTCCAGTGCGTCTCCTTGGAGGGCGCCTGTTCTTCGCCGGGGGCAGCTCCTGTGCCACCGCCCACCTCATCAGGGGGGGCAGACTCCCCGAGAACCAAAACTGGTGTTCACGCTGGGCGGTGACGGACAGCACGCCGTACCAGTGTCTCTACTGCGACAAAGCTTTCCAACGCCAAACTACCTCAAGAAACATCAACAGGTGAGATTTACAGACAAAAAAAAAAAAAAAAAAAAAAAAATAGGTCGCTGGTAAGATTTATAAAGTAGAAACTTTGTTCGGGCTTTGTAAAAATCCAAATGCGTATTTTTTTATTCTTTCTTCTATTAATTAAAAAAAAATCGCAGATTGAGGAGGGTCAAGATACAAGATCAAGTTGAGGAGGTGTGAATTTGAAGATGGATGTGGTTGTGTTTAGACGGCGTTGGGTTGAAGATGGAAAATGAATATAATTATTTTTAAAAATCATAATTCCCATATTAATTTTTTTCTTCTTTTATTTTCAATTAGAATCATAGGTATAAGGGTGATGTATCAATCTAATATCTAATTAGTTCCATGCGGAAAATCTCGGGTTGAACACCCCGCCGACATTAAAATTGTATTCAAAACTGGTTACATTTGTTTGTAAGGGATACTTTCCGGTGCGCTCGTGTTGACCCAGCACCTAAACGGAAGTATTGTGTTCACTTCTCGCCCATCAGAGAGGAGGCATACTACGGGATGGGCAGGCTACAACACAGATCACAAGGTCTACAGTAGCTCCTGTTTTTTATGGCTACGAAACAAAAAAGGCTGTGAAACACTCATCTTCCTCCTTAAAAAAAAAAAAAATATCCAATCCAGATCGTTTGAACAACCGATCCCGATCTTTTAATTTGAATGAAATTTCTCGAATTGAAAAAATGAAGAGAAAAAATTCTTATTTTCGATATTTTTCACTTAAATCGTGCCTCTTCACTATAGCAGGTGAGAACATAAAGCTAATAAAAAATTGTTCTTTCATCTACACTGACCACACGCATTAAAAAATCTTCTCAGCAAAAAAAAAAAAAATAATAATATAATAAAGCAACAACAACAAAAAACAATAAAAAAATACAATTGAACACTGATGTTTCTTCAATGATTTACAGTAATATTTAGTTTGTAGCAAGATTTTTTATCAACTTTTATAAGTACAAGTTAGTAGATATACAGTAATGTCTCAGAAGTCCTGGCAATGGCCTCATAACTTTTGAATGGGTACAATTTTTGGATTCTGTTTGTTTCTAAGGATAGGAAGTGCCCTATGACCGATTCACTGGTTATGTCAAAATCCAGGTTCAAACCCAGGAAGTGGCACTTTTTTGATAAAAATGGCCCATTTCTTGAGAAGTTTAAAAGAGAAGGTATTTTTTTATTTCATATTATTTATTAACAGGTAAAAATACTGCATTCCTCAAAAACTAAATTTTCTATTACTATCAGTGGCGGAGTAATGTGGTTTCAAACTTAAAATCTCGTTTTTTGAGACACCCTGTAGCTTTGGTACCGGGGACTCAAATGCAGTCCTCAATGATTTAAAATGACGAAAATAGTATCTTAGAAGTACTGAAATGGATAAAACTCCGATATATCACCTCCATCAGTGCCGGAGAGCAAAGTGTTTAAGTCAATAATACTTGTTAAGATCACATTTACCTATTATTTACCTAGGCTTCAATATCCACCATATAAACCACACAACCTTCACCAAATTCCAACTTTAGTGGATATCACAGCATTACAAGCCTAGTAAAGTAAGTTCTCTCATTCTTTCGAATTTCATTTAACTTGTAATGCCACCACTGAATGCTTTCTCAATTAAAGTATTTACTCATCTGTCTTTGATGAGGTGAGTGAACCGCACAACACACCCCAACCACATAGTCGAGTAATAATATTTCCCACCGAGATCGAACCCGGGGATTCCGAGTATCCATTACTGAATCTAAAAGGGACACATTGGGAGAAGAAACTCATGCAATGCCATGAGGTCGAAGAGAGTAAACTTTTAAATCAAATAAATAAATTTAATATAGGTACCTACCTAGGTTCAGGAGTGAACTAATTTTGAACCTGCATGGTCCTGAATCAGGTTATTAGGAAATACACAGGTAGGTAAACTAATATGAATGTGGATAATTAGATATCTAGTTATAGATAAATAAATCTGTTTCTCTTCACTTAACTAAGAGTTGAAGTTTGAAAACAATAACTCAATATCTATTTATTGTTGTTGTTGTCGTCATTCTAACAATATTGTTCACAAACTAAAGTTGTTATCGAACCCTTTTTTCACTTCAAGGACAAAGCAACTAATAAAAATTGATTATTGTCATGAAAAAAGGTCATTGTTATCCACCCTCCGGCACAGATGGAGGTAAAATATCAAGTTTTTACCATTTCATTACTTTCAAGACACTTTTTTTTCGTCATTTTAAATCATTGAGGACTGTATTGAGTCCCCCGGTACCAAAGCTACAGCTATGTCTCAAAAATCGTGATTTTTAAGTTTGAAACCACCATAGCTCCACCACTGATAGTGATAGAAAATTTATTTTTTGAGGAAATGCAGTATTTTTACCTGTTAATTAATAATATGAAATTAAAAAAAATAACTTCTTATTTAAATTTCTCAAGAATGGCCATTTTTTTAAAAAAAGTGCCACTTCCGGGGTTTGAACCTGGATTTTGACTCACCAGTGAATCGGCCATAGGGCACTTCCTATCCTTAGAAACAAAACAGAATCCAAAAAATCGAACCATTCAAAGTTATGAGGCCATTGCCAGGACTTCTGAGACATACTGTATACACATATTAAATTAAAATTGCTAGATAGGTACATATGTATACAGGTTGGTCAAATAGGTAGATATAATTATATATACAATTGGTAGATAACAACATATACGTCTTGGGATCATTGCAAAAAAAATTCAACGCAGACAAAAGACATCTATGGAGGTGCCAGAAGTTAATAAAAAAATACGTGTGATAAATTTATTACATCTGATGGGTGGGGTACTGTACAACGATATATTCATATAAGATGCCCCTATCAAAATCATACAATCATACGTACCATAAACACCATCACATGTAAAGAAACAATTTTAAATTTCATATTATATTATTGTTATTATAAATATCTTATATAAAAATGTCCTATATTCGGGTACAACATAAAATGCCCCTATCAAAATCTTACGTATTCGAGGTACCATAACTTCCGTAACACATTAATGGAAAACAATCATTATCGAAAAATATATGGGTCCCTATATTGGGTGCGATCCCTCTAAACTGACAAGGGGAACAGGGGTTGGTTTTATCCGTTAAACTGGCGGAGATTTTTAAACTTTCAAGTTTTCGAAATTTCAAATATATGGTGGGGTGCCTTTGAGTTGCCTCCACCGTATAAAAAGTTGAATATTTCGAGAACGGCGCTAGCACAAACGGACGATTTCAACGACACAAAATGTAGCACAAATTTTAATGATTGGCGTTGTTAAATAGGCAAAAATCCAAATTTGCGATCGACGGTTTTGCCGACTATGCCGACCCTTGGTCTAGGGTCTAGGGTCTAGGGTC
>JAMCCL010000155.1:37500-64200 GCA_024516035.1 Bactericera cockerelli
GAATCTAGAATGTAGGAAAAACGGTAATCTACCAAATAAAACAAATTTGAAAAAAATCAGTTGAGAACTTTTGTAAAATATTCAGTCATTCAGAAAAAATATCTGATTCCAGCTATAATAAAAGTTAAAAATTTGATTCACGAGGAAGTAGTGTGTCCATAATTGGCAGTGTATTTCACTTCCGAAAAATTTCCAATATTAGAAATCGAAGTTTTTTTTTGTTTGTTTCTTTTTTTAGTAAGTGATCCATTACATTTGAACCACCCGTATACACTGAACAGCTTTTAAAGTATACATAATTATACAGCGTGTAAACCACGATCCACAACATCACCGGCTTATTTATAGTGTCACCTAGGGGAATTATTATGTCACCTTTACCTGTAGCACACTGTAACACACGTCACATCCATATCGAAACAAGATCTTTATTAGCGATGTTAAAACAAATCTCTCTATTAAACGTGTTGAAAAAAAAAAAAAAAACACGAATAAAGGGCTGGATGGGTGACCATTGAAATTCAAACACTGGATATTCCGGGCCCCACTCAGGCTGGGTGGCTTCATTTGAGTAGTTGGTTTGTGAGTTTCCAGCGCATGGAAGATAACACCCCCGTCGTTCAGTTGAAAACGAAGTTAACCCACAACCCCCCTCCCCCCGCTACCCTTAAAAAAAAAAAACCAAAACCTAAACTAGAGAAAAATCAAACAATTTTTTTTTATGGTAGTCTGGTAGTCAAAATGGTTAAGGCACTTCTGGTAATCCGTTGGTTTGGTTCGAATTCCACCCGGTGCATGAATTTTTCCTCATGAATTTGAGTTTGTGATGTGACCACATAATAATAAGACTCAGAGGGTTAGGTGGTAGAAAATGCTTTGAGCATTAACCTCGCTGGTGGTTACCTTCTACTAAAGAGTGTTATTAATTTTTTTTTCGACTATTATGGACCTGTTGTATAAGTGTCGGAGATGTCTTATCTTGAAACATGATTGTTTACACTCTGTAAGTTGGTGTTTTTTTGTAATAGGTGTTAATTCAGAGTGTGTAATACATCTCTAATTTGGTGTTGTGAATAGGTGTTATATCTTCCATGTTATAAAACATGAGGTATAGGTGTTGTGAATATGTTATATTAAAATATTTATTAGGTAACAAAACATAATGCATGAGCAGGGTCGACGTTGTTCAACCTCATGGTTGAGGTTGGTTAGTTGGGGTAAATTTATATTTACATAAATTGTATTAATATACGAATAAACAATCAAGATGTTCCGCCGTATGAAAAAGATAGATCGCGCCGAAAGGTTGACAAACGTTTATTCTTCGTGTGTTTGCGAGATATTCTCTTCTCGCGTTCTCGAGATACAAGATAATGTTTTATTACCGGTAATTTGTCTTCTCGCCCGTCACTGGTTCTCGACAAAACCAGCTCACGCTCCGAAACTTGGTTTTGATCGGCGCGCCAGATTAGGCACAGAGACACGAGAAGGTGTTAACCAAACGATTCAGGATATATAATATATATATACTTATACGAGTATATGTATATTATACAGGGTGACGTTCCAGGGTGGTTCAACAAGGCTTCTTATTTTTTGACTTTTTTGTCAAAAATTTCGGATTTTCTTAAATATCAGAGTTAAATTATAATTAATTAAAAAATTAATATATACAGCCCATGTAAAACAGTAATACCCATATACATACAAAATTTCATTAAAATCGGGTGTACTGTTCACGAGATATAATTGTTTAAGTAAAGTGGTCAGGCGCATGGTCTCTTTCACCCAGAACCTCCTGTACGAATTTTGAATGAGACAGTCTACAAAACGTCTCCTATATGTGTGCAAAATTTCATCAAAATCCATTGAGTTGTTTCCGAGATTTGCGCGTTACAAGAAATATTTTTAACAGACCGACGGACCGACAGACGGACACAAAACCAAAGTTGCTCAGGAGGTTATGAAACGTCCAGAAATATGAAAAAAAAAAAAAATTGAAATCGGAGCAAATAAATATTTCTTTTACAAAATACTTCCGATTTCTAATATTAGAAATTTCTCGGAAGTAAAATTGAATAAAGCAATAGCAAAAAGAGAATAAAGCTCATATCCTACTTGTATGTACAATTGTACATAATATGTATGTCCTATTAATGAATAATGAAATGATTATAATAATAGGACATAATAAATAAAATGATATTATAATTTTAAGGCCGGAATTTATAGTCGTTGCTGCGCGAAGTCACGGATTGCGCACTGTGCAAGATAGGGAAGAACCGACGCGACGTTAGCAATGACTTGAGTTATAGAATATGTCTATTAATTGCGTTTTAAAAGTTGAATTTTTTCTTGGTCTATTTTCAGACACACAAAGAGTATTTGCCGTTCGAGTGTGAGTTCTGTCGGCAGAGGTTCAAGCACAAGCGCAGTCGTGATCGGCACGTCAAGTTGCACACGGGAGAGAAGAAATACAAGTGTGAGAAGTGTGGACACCGGTACTCAAGAAGGTAAGAAGTTTGAGCACTGGTAGTCAACTTGTTAACGCGCTAGTCTGGTAATCCAGGTAACGTAGGGATCCGTTGGTTTGAATCCAACCCAGTGCACGAATTTTCCTTTGAGTTTGAGAACCACTCTGAATAAGACTCTGAAAGTTAGGTGGTAGAAAATGCTTTGATCATAAACCTCGCCTGGTGATTACCTTCCACTAAAGAGTGTTATTTTTATGTGTTAGAAGTATAGACACCGGTACTCAAGAAGGTATCGAATTTATTTATTAGATGATTGAAAAAGCTCTTTTAAAAGCTGAACTTTTAGAAAATGGACATTTTGAATAGCGCATAACCGCACTGAGGAAAGTTACCAGTCATTGGTAACTTTGCAAAATTTCAGCTTAATCCGTTTTGCGGTTCTCGAGCTAGGATAGCGAAACAAATATTTTTGTTTACTCAAAGAAATGCTTTTATTTATTTATTATTATTCATTTTTTTTTTTTTTTTTTTTTTTTTTTTTTTCTATTAGTAATAATTCATCATCATTATCATAGTCATCGTGAACGATGGTAGCCAGATAGTGAAGGATTGACTCAGCACATCTACCACTGTCTTTACAAGGAGGCTAATAATTGACATTGGCCCCCAGAACCAAGCCAATGCTGGTCTACTCCCTGTTTATAGTTATCCAGCCAGACTGCTGGTCTACTCCCTGATTATAATCGCCCAGCCAGACTGCTGGTCTACTCCCTGTTCATAGTCCCCCAGCCAGATATTTTTACTTTCCTTACCCTATAATAAGGAAAGTATTGTATTCGTCGAAAATTTGACCTACCCAGCTTTTCATATTTCTGGACGAATCATAGCCTCAGAATACCAAAAAAGCTGTTTTCAGCCATTGGATAATACACAGTAGGCCATGCCTCACCAGATTTTTATAGGATAAGGAAAGTCGTGTGATGTTTACACCAGATTTTTTTATTAAATTATAATAAATAAAAAAATATTCCTGAGACAAAAATAATATCAAGGCGTAGGTTGGGGACCATTCTTATTTTTAGCGGGTGACAATCTAATACAATATGTGAACCCGGGAGGTCTCTAGTTCTCCTATATCTTCTCACTATGTAGGACCTATTTGGGGACCTGAATTTGAGAACAATAATTCTTTAATTTAAACACAGTGTGTCCTTTTTTTGACCGAGGATTTGGAATATGTGTCAATTTCCGTAGATTGGGGTCTAAAAAAAGTATAAATTTTTTTATGTTATGATATCACAATTTTAACGGGTACCTAACCTCAACATTCACAAGATTCCATCTCATTAAGGTAGGATCACACTATATGGCACAGATGGCATATTTTCTATGGCGAGAAAAAAAAACGAATGGCACATATAATATATGGCACTCATACCATGCCATATAATGTGGCAAAAAACTCTATGGCATTGTATGTCTTCCCCCTTGCCATAGACAAGCTGCCAGTCGTCACCATATCATGTTGTAGAGTTGTAGACCATGTGTGTGATGAAGCACTCACACGAATGCCATAGATCCTGCCATACGTCTATGGCACCATAGAAAAAACTTGTCGCCATAGACCCAAATAGTTCTATGGTCATCTAAACAAAAACCGATCACACGCAATGGCAAGGGAGATTGCCATAATAATAATGTCGCTCTGCCATATCGTGTTTTTTTTTTTTTGTTTTGTTTTGTTTTTTTTTTTAAGATGAGTGTTTCACACAGCCTTTTTTATTTTGTAGCCAGGAAACAGGAGCTACTGTAGACGCTTGTGGTCTGTATTGTAGCCTGCCCATCCCGTAGTACGCCTCCCCTCTGATGTGCGAGAAGTGACACAATACTTCCCATTTAGGTGCTGGGTCAACACGAGCGTACCGGAAGGTATCCCTTACAAACAAATGTAACCAAGTTTTGAATACAAATTTTTGTCGGCGCGGGGGATCGAACCCGGGACCTTCCGCATGGCAAGCGAGTGCTTAACCATTGAGCTAATCGCGCGCTCTTAACCATTGAGCTAATCGCGCGCTCAAACTTTACTGAGTCTTTTTCAGGTCCGAAAATCCTCCTTAATACCTTATTTTATTCCTCACTAAAGGGCCACTTAACGTAATATTGTCCTAACTAAAGGGCGGGGTTATTGCCTTTGTCCATCTCTTCCACCCAACCCTTTTCTAATTGTCCCTCCACAGCGACCATCTCAACATTCACAAGAAGACCCACGACCTCCGCAAGCCTCACCAGTGCTCCCTCTGTAACCGCGGCTACAACACAGTGGCGGCGCTCACCTCCCACCTACAGAAGCACAACAAGAGTTGTTATTCCATCCAATTCCATCTCATTCCAATTGTTATTCCATCTCATTCCAATTGTTATTCCATCTCATTCCAATTGTTATTCCACAGCGACCACTTCAACTTGGGTGGAAGAGATTGCCACAGGCAATAACCCCGCCCTTTAGGTAGGATATTAACTTCATTCTCTTTTTTTTCTTGTATATTTGTTTAAATCATTTTGTTTTTCTTTGTATTTCATTGTATTTTACTGTATATATTTTTTGTTCTACCGAATAAAGCTTACAAAAAAAACATCCACAAGATTCCATCTCTTCCACACAACCCTTTTCTATTGTCCCTCCACAGCGACCACCTGAATATCCACAAGAAGACTCACGACCTCCGCAAGCCTCACAGTGCTCCCTCTGTAACCGCGGCTACAACACAGTGGCGGCGCTCACCTCTCACTGCAGAAGCACAACAAGAGTTGTTATTCCATCCAATTCCATCTCATTCCAATTGTTATTCCATCTCATTCCAATTGTTTTTTTTTAAGCTTTATTATGTAGAACAAAAAATATATACAGTAGAACACAATGAAATATAAAGAAAAACAAAAAGATTAAACAAATATACAAGAAGGAAAAAAAGAGAGAAAAGTCCTACCTAAAGGGCCGGGTTATTGCCTGTAGCAATCTCTTCCACCCAACCCTTTTTTTTTTTCTTTTTCCAATTGTTATTCCCATTTCATTCCAAGTGTTCCTCCACAGTGACCATCTCAACATCCACAAGAAGACACACGACCTCCGCAAGCCTCACCAGTGCTCCCTCTGTAACCGCGGCTACAACACAGTGGCGGCGCTCACCTCTCACCTGCAGAAGCACAACAAGAGTTGTTATTCCATCCAATTCCATCTCATTCCAATTGTTATTCCATCTCATTCCAATTTTTTTTTTAAGCTTTATTATGTAGAACAAAAAATATATACAGTAGAACACAATGAAATATAAAGAAAAACAAAAAGATTAAACAAATATACAAGAAGGAAAAAAAGAGAGAAAAGTCCTACCTAAAGGGCCGGGTTATTGCCTGTAGCAATCTCTTCCACCCAACCCTTTTTTTTTTTCTTTTTCCAATTGTTATTCCATTTCATTCCAAGTGTTCCTCACAGTGACCATCTCAACATCCACAAGAAGACACACGACCTCCGCAAGCCTCACCAGTGCTCCCTCTGTAACCGCGGCTACAACACAGTGGCGGCGCTCACCTCGCACCTGCAGAAGCACAACAAGAGTTGTTATTCCATCCAATTCCATCTCATTCCAATTGTTATTCCATCTCATTCCAAGTGTTCCTCCACAGTGACCATCTCAACATCCACAAGAAGACACACGACCTCCGCAAGCCTCACCAGTGCTCCCTCTGTAACCGCGGCTACAACACAGTGGCGGCGCTCACCTCTCACCTGCAGAAGCACAACAAGAGCCCCCCCGAGTCCGCCGCTAGTCCGCCACTGGGGCAGAGCTTCAAGTGTCTGGAGTGTGAGACCAAGTTCGGGACGCCCGAAGATTTGCAGGTAGAATTATTTTCTAAAAAAAAAAGTTAAAAGTTAAAGTTATCATATTTGTGTTAATCACTTACGTGATATCACAACTACTCAAACTCGCTTTACTAAATACACGCTGAAACCGTGACTTGAACCACCGACCTCCAGGTTGCAAGTTCATTGCCTTACCGTTCAAAGTACTGAGGTCGGTAAATTATTTTCTAATTTGTAATTTTGACTTTATTTGTAATTTTGACTTTATTTGTAATTTTGACTTTATTTTTAACTAGCGGGCTGTCGCCCGCTTTGCGGGCCGAGGCATGGCCGTGAAAGCAAAAAATCCTTTTTCGTCAATGGCAGGTGTTGTAGTGGGAGTTTCGAAAAATCCCGTCTTATTGCACATCTAACTATAAGACAAAGCTACCTACCAAATTTCAGCTTCCTAGGACTTACGGTTTGGGCTGTAGAGCGATGATCAGTCAGTGGTCAGTGGTCAGTGAGTGTCTTTGACATTTATATATTAAGATTTTGACTTTATTTGTAATTTTTAATTTTCACTTATTTTGCAGGTAAAATTATTTTGTGATTGTTTTGTAAACCGACCTCAGTAGCTTGATCGATAAGGCGACGGACTTATTTTTATTTTTTATTCATTAGAAACTCTTTATTAGTAGGTAGAACATACATAATTATATGTATACGGACAAATAATAGTAAATTTAAAAATAAAAAATTGACAATATCTATACTTATAAAAGAGTGTTTCCATCACTGACTGACGACTCACTCACTCACTGATTCATCACTGTTTCTCTGAACTGGTAAGTCCTGGGAAGCTGAAATTTGGTAGGTAGCTTTGTCTTATAGTCTAGATGTGCAATAAGACGGGATTTTTCGAAATTCCCACTACAAAAACCTGCCATTGGCGAAAAATTCATAATATAAACAAGAAAAAAATAAATAAAGAAAATATATACATATGCCCTAACTAAAGGCTAAAGGGTGGGGTTATTGCCTATGGCGATCTCTTCCACCCAACCCTTGTAACCTAGAGGTCGGTGGTTCATGTTCCGGATTCAGCGTAGATTTTGTAAAGCGAGTAGTTTGAGTAGTTGTGATACCACGAAAGTGATTAACACAAATATGATAACTATGATAACCATTAGGAAGATCTTGTATTGAAAATAGAACTAAGTTTCATACATACTATATCTTTCTGTTTTTCTTTCTCTCTCTCTCTCTCTCTCTCTCTCTCTCTCTCTCCTCTTTTTTTCTTGTGTATTTTAGCTTTCTGCTCATTTATAAATTACAGAATGATTTTATATGTGGTGAAGCACAAGGCCTCTTCACAATTTTTGTGGGTAGCGCAGCATGACTAAGAGCCTGCTTTACTTTTCGAATTCTATTACATTAATTTCTTTTAAGTCTTTTAACTATTCCTATTTTTATAATTTCTTCAAAAGAAAGTGTAGAATTAGTTAATCTAATTTTGTTTAATAATTTAGACATAAGCGCCGAAGCATAGTGTAGGATTACTGTATCTAATCCCGTTTTATAATTCGGACCTGAATGAATAATTTGCGACCACATTGCTTCCCCAGAATCACATGAAGGAGGAGCACAACGTGTACCCCTCACCGGAACAGCACAACTCTTCCTCTCACAACATGTCGCCCCTGCTCGCTCAATTTCCAAGCTTCATTCCAGCGTGTATCGCACATCGCCTTCTCCGCTCTCGTTTCCGCTACAGGTGAGCCTTGTCCCAGGTGTCCCAGGTTCGAATCCTGGTCAAGGCATTATTTTTGTAATTTTTTTCCCCACTACAGTTGAGCCTTGTTCCCGGTGTCCCAGGTTCGAATCCTGGTCAAGGCATTATTTTTGTAATTCTTTCCCACTACTGAGTCGTATTTTTCTTTCTAACTAAAAAAAAATTCCTGGTTAGGTTTTTTCCAAATATTTCCATTTTATTCGAAGGTCATTCGTAAAAGAAAAATGCGTTTGGTTATTTTTAAATATAAATAATGGATTTAACCTATAAAAGAACTGGAAGCAAGAATTTTCTACTTCCACTTTGGTTAACTTTGGAAGTGGAAATTTTTCCTCTTCCAAAAGAAAAATGACTTGCTTCCAGTTTGGTTCATTTTATTCCCGTTTGGTTAACTTTGGTTAGAAAGAAAAATACGGCACTGGTGAGCATTGTTCCGGTGTCCCAGGTTCGAATCCTGGTCAAGGCATTATTTTTGTAATTTTTTTCCCACTACAGGTGAGCATTGTTATAATAATAATAATAACTCTTTATCGCCAAGAATAATATTGACAAAGGGCGTGATTATTTTCCTGAGGTAACTTTTACCCCCCTAACTAAAGGGCGGTGTTACTGCCTGTGGCAGTCTCTTACACCCAACCCTTACTTGATTGGTATAATATGTAAATGCTACAGAGAAACCAGAATGTTAAAAATGACCCTTGGACCATTTTGCGTCTTAGTGCCCTCTAATAATGTTACTTTAAAATGGAAGTAACCATTTATGATTTATTAAAAAAAAAAAATATTTAAAATAAGTATTCCTCAGAAGTATTTCTTAGGGAGAGAGCCACAAAAATTGTAAAAAAAAAAAAAAAAAAAAAAAAAAAATACACAATATTACATTACATTAAAAAAAAAAGCATTTTCCTTACTTCTTCTTCACCTGCCCTTTCAGTTTCCCTCTCGCGTCCTCCCCATCCCGCTACTCCTCGTCGCCTAGTTCACTCAGCACTGCGAGGTACATGTGCAACTATTGTCCCCCGGGGGTAGCGAAGGTTCCCGAGTCTAGAGTCGCTGCATATTCACATTCAATCAGCTCATGGTAAGTAAAAAAAAAAAAAAAAAAAATCGGAACAGTATTTTTTTTAACAAAAACGATACTAGGTACGTAAAAAGAAAAAAATAATTATAAATTGCGCTTAAAATGAGCACCGCTGTAGTGGGTAAAAAATGACTATTATGTATAAAATTATTTATTAGTATTTTACTCCAATGTATATTTTTATTTATAGTGATTTTATTAGTAATAGTTAGCACCTAACCTTATATTTAATGTTATCAATATGACTTATTATAATATTTTATTTGTTAATTTTGGCCAACCTTTGTAAAAAACATTTATGTTTCGATGCAACTAATCTATTATGTTCTATTCTATTCAATACTTCCGATGTCTAATATCTATTAGAAATTTTTCGGAAGTAAAAAAAGGTCCCAATAGCTCTAATAGAGAGGTCGGTGTGTAGAATAAGGGTTTCTCTTGTGAAACTCCAGCCAGTTAAAAAGTTATCATATTTTTGTGTTACTCAATACTCTCAATCGTGATATTACAACTAGGTACTCAAACTCTTTTTACTAAATCTACGCTCAAACCGGGACTTATTGGTACTGAAATTATTGGTAATACAGCAATTGCCTGTGTTATTGTTAAATCATTGCTGATCTAGCTATCATTAGTTACATAAAATGTCTATCTAAATTCCAAAATTAATAAGACCTTGTTTAGATTCCTGAAATAAAGGGACTTTTCAGTCTTACCTCGACAGTATAAATCACGTAATTTCTATTCTATTCAATTGTATTGTATTAAAAAAAATAATAATAACTTAGTTGAAAAGACTGGAGATAAGAGAGCAGCATCATTATCTCATCCAACGTCTAAGCCTGGCCATTCAGAGGGGGAATGCAGCCAGCATTGCGGGCTCATTCCCTCCACAAATTCATTGAATGAAGTCTTTGTGTTATAAAATATATAATAATAATGCTTTTTTCTTTGTGTTATTATGTCACAATTTTTAGTGGGTAGCGCAGAATCATAGGACTTTACCATTTTAATTTAAATTTCTTGTATTTTTTTTTTTGCCTAAAATTCTGCCACTGGTCGCTGCTTCACATTAAAGCAGCTACTCGTTTTTTCCTCACGAGGTATGAGTGGACCCCGAACATCCAAGTACAGAGCAGAAAAAATCCTCCCCCCGCTGGGAATCGAACCCAGGTCACCATGTGGCAATGCCTAGCGCTCTAACTCGCTCTGCCACAGTGACTACGTTATAAAATATATTTAAAAAAGAAAACTTTACACACTCACGTTTTTTTCTTTCCAATAATTTCAGGCTCACTTCTCAACGGCTCGGATCTGATTCGGGAACTCTCGGCTCGCCTCTCGCTCACTTCCCCTCTCTCTCTGTCTCCCTCCCTCTCGCCCTTCCCCTCTGTCGCCCCGCCCACCTCCGCTGCTGCGAGCGGTATTCATCCGCCCTGGGCTCTCTACTCGAGGGCGGGGCGAGCCTCGGCGCCAGTCAGCGAATACTTGCGTACAGGTAAACACTTCGTTGTGAAGCAGCAAGAGAGTGAGTCAGCAATAATTAGGAGCAAAAGAATAGCGCAAGTCAGCGAACTACTTGCCTACAGGTAAACAGTTTATTGTGAAGCAGCAAGATAGTGAATCAGCAATCATTAGAATCAAAAGAAATTCAGATCAGGTTAAAACCACTGCTAAATGTCAGTCAGCGAACTACTTGCCTACAGGCAAACACTTCGTTGTGAAGCAGCAAGATAGTGAATCAGCATAATTAGAATCAAAAGAAAATTCAGATCAGGTTAAAACCACTGCTAAATGTCAGTCAGCGAAACACTTCGATGTGACGCAAGCCATGAAAAGCAGCAAGTCAGCGAACAACTTGTCTACAGGTAACAGTTTGTTGTAAAGCTAGCCATGAGAAGCAGCAAGAGAGTGAGTCAGCAATAATTAGGAGCAAAAGAATAGCGCAAGTCAGCGAACTACTTGCCTACAGTTAAAATTTTTGTTGCAACGCCACCCATTAACACTTTGAGTCCCAGAGCTGGGATCGGCGAGTGAGCACGAGGGACCACAAATTTCAGAACCCAACACTCATACATTGCTCCCAAGTACCACTATAGAACCTATTCCCTATGAGAAACACATAGAAATGAATACCATAGAGAGTGCTCATGTCTTCACAGTAAAGGAAAGTTAAATTTTAGCGTTGTTAAAAATCAGAAAAATGGGAAATATCATGTCCAATCGTCAGCTTGATTCATGTACTTGAGACTCTTTTGTGGGCAGATAATATCCAGTTCACAAGAACTTGGCCTTCATTTGATATCAATTCCTTTTTAGACAATCGTTTTCAAGGCAATTCTATTTACAAGGGATTGTTATTTTCTTCGCGTCTTTTGCACACGAAGTGTATTTTTGGGGGATTATAAAGGGACAGGAAGAAGAACAATAATAGTTATACCTACCCACATAACTCTTTCTAAAATTAATCAAAATGATGTAAAGGAACAAATAATTGGCTTTTTTGTTTTACTTCATAATGTAGTTATTAAATATATTTCAAATAATATATTAAAATTAATTCATAATTCATTTATTTTTATTTACAATATTTTTTGTTGTCAATTTACATATAAGCGGATTAAGATAACTAGTGGTTCTGTGAACAATAAACCTCACACAGATTCAACTATCGCATTATAAATGTTCAAACAAGCATGAGGACATCGAGACCTTTCATTCAATACCCCACTCGATAGGTTTTAATTGAAAAATATCAACTGGCCCTTTTTTTGGCTCTTTTTTCGATTTTTTTTCTCAGTGCGGCCCCCTTAGTTTTCACGATCACTAAATTTTAATACTGAACTCAAATATATTTTTTTAACGACACCACAAAATTTCAAAGTCTTGCTTGGTTCAATAAAAATAGAAAAATCGTTTTATTTTAAAAATATGCTATAAAACTAAAATATTATTGAGACAAAATGATAAAAATTAAATTGAAGAGGAGAGGAGAAAACGTAAATGAATTAAAACAATTACTTTCTGTAAAAAAAACAATTACTTAATTTTACTTAATAATGAAAGGTTAAGAACAGTAGTTTTTTTTCTTTATATTCTTCTTTTTCAATCAATTTAAAATTAATCTCTACATCCATGTCATTGATATACACTATTTTCGAACTAGATCTGTAATAGTGGACGACTTTGTAGTCCACAAGTCGATCAAAACTTGCCGTCAACTTGTAGTTGCCTGGCTTCAAACGGGCTACGTAATTGCCTCTGTTGTCCGTGTAAATCGTATCTATCAAATACATAAGCGGCCATTGTCTAATTGTGACTTTAGCTTTCTCAAGAAGAGTACCTTCGAATTTGTCTCGAACTCGACCGTGAACCGTGAATCTTTGGTTCGGTATCTTCTTCAAATGGAAATCACGAGTACCTTCTAATTTATCTGACACTGGACCGTAAATCTTGGTTCGGTATCATCTTTCAAATAGAAATCACAAGTCGCAGAGGAACTTGGCGTTTCAATAACCACTAAACATTTCCTCTCCCGAAATCCCTCTGCTCTGCCATGACTTCATAACGAACACCCCCCACCCCCACCTTACTAGAGAATAAACCGTTTGAATCCACACGAATTGTTTCTACATTGGACGCAAAATTTGAATCGATTTTTCTAATAGAGATAACAGCATGTGAAATAGAAGAGTTACGTCGTTCGTCTTTTACTGATCCTAACAAATTGGCTGGGGTCAGAACAAAGGTATGTCTAACCAAACGATTTTGGTCGGTCAAAGTCACTGACTTCTTCTCAGTCGCGTATTTGAAGGCCCTGGCTGTCACGTTGTACGTCCCTGGGGCCAGGAGCCTCCAGAACTTCCCGCCAGGGGTTGCTTTGATTTCTTTCACATTTCCTTCCACAATGATGTCGGCGTCGCCAACGGGATAGCCCTTCTCATCTTTCACATAACCGAAAACCCCTTGGTGGGCGCTCGCAAGGAAGCCAACAGAGAGTCCATGTTAGCGTACCAGTACTTTGGTAGCTCAGAGCTGGCGGGTATTTCATGCAGCTGAGGTACAGGGTGATTCCAAAGCAGTTGGACATGCTGTATGTCGCGTCTTTGCATGCCTGAGGAGTAACCAGAAGCCTGGATGTAATGTGGGAATTGTATATTTACGGGTTAGGCCCAGTGTGAAATAAAACATAAATACACATCAGTACATTTAAAAACAGGAGGTTATGAAACGTCGAGATGTATGAAAAAAATTGAAATCGGAGCAAAAAAATATTTTTTTTTACAAAACGAACACAATACTTCCGATTTCTAATATTAGAAATTTCTCGAAGTAAACTGTAGAAATAGGATTAGTTTCACAAATAACAGAGCTACAAAGTATTTAGGGTAAGGGACGGTATTTAACTATCATCCATGAAACAGGAGCTACTGTAGACGCTTGTGGTCTGTATTGTAGCTTGCCCATCCCCTCTGATGGGAGAGAAGTGACACAATACTTCCCATGTAGGTGTTTCGTCACACGAGTGCACCGAAAGGTATCCCTTACAAACAACTGCAACCAAATTTTTAATATAAACTAAGCTCCCGGCGGCACGTGTTAACAATTTCCGATCGAGCTAAAAACTTTATAGGTATCATTTTTTTATGAATTGGAACCATTTGAGGGGGAGACCTCAGAAAAATACTCGGATTTTTTTTCTCACCTCTATAGCTATGGGCCAGCCTAATCTCATAGGCATCTTCCTTTTTCCAATGAGATACATTTGTTACTCCATCGGGGAAAGATTCGTTACAAGCAGTTCCGAGTTTCATCATGGATTCTTTTCTGCATAATCCTTGGCCAACTTCTCAAAGAACTCATTATCCGGAGTTGTTGTTCCACTGAAGGTGCCATGTGTACGATGATAGTTGGCAACAAAAGGATAGTTGGCAACAATGGCTCCGCCTCTTAGGTGTGCAGATAGAACGAATTGATTCTTTTGGATTAATTCAATCATATTTCTGGTTTCTTTTCTGGGGGGGTCTGTCAGGAAAATAGTTGAGGTTTTTAAAATACTCCGGCAAAAAGTCACGATCCAGATCCACACCGAACGCGTTGGATCCAGGATCCACATCCGACTTGGGCGGATGTGCACACTCCCATTCCTTCCAAGCAGTAAAGTCTATCTGGATTCAGGGTAGGCACAATATAAATGTCGGTTTTCTCCAACAGTTCTTGGATCTGGCTGTCGACTTCATAACTATAGATCAGGTATTGTATGAGAGACACCTAGAAGATTGAAAATATCCGTTAATATAAATGGGAAAATATAGATATTAGTGTTCAATTTGTATGGACGCGCCGGTATGGCAGCATAAAGTCTTGCTAGAATTTTAAAATTTTAAGCATCAAAATTTCAAGTCAAAATTCTAGGAAGACATAACATCCAAAGAAGGCGTTTAAAAGACAAGCTCAAAAAGAAGATGAGTGGATTAAAAACTGATTTTTTTTTTAATAAAAGGCAAAAATGTTTGCGAAATAATATAATAATAATAGTAATCAATTTGTAGAAATTGAAATACAATAAACATAACTCAGTTGTCATGCATCTCGATTCCTCTAAAAAAATTAGATCTGAGGATAGAAAAGATCTTAGTGGACTTAGTGGACTTAGTGGACACTAGTGGACACTATCCCTTAAAATTTCACCTAGACAACAGCTGTAGAGGTTGAAAATTTCAATAATAATGAGAGTGATAATAATACTTATAGATAATAATTTTTCACGGCGATTTTGACCAATGAGTTCACCACCTTTAAAATGTAATGTTTTTTTACATGGCTATTTTGTGCTAATTTTGTATTTTAAAGAACAACGAATACAATACTGTACCAGCAAGGCGTAGCCAACTGTCTCGTCACCATGTACATTAGCCACTAGCATCACTTTGGGCTTCAGAGAGCCCTTGTCCATTTTTGTGACCCGGGCGGCCCACATGGTTCTACGGTCCCTTCCCGAGGCGGACCCTAGCTCAACCAACTCCATAATATGCCCATAATGAACGCTGAAGAAGTGCAATAGTTCTTCCAACTCAATCGACTGAAAATACTTGTCCAATTTTATTTCATTGACGCCAATGAAAATGGACGGCTTGAAATCGGTGAGACTTTCGTTTCCATCTGTTAGGGCTGCATCGGGAAAACGACCCAGTGAGATTTTCGTTTCCATCTGTTAGGGGTGCATCGGAAATCGACCCAGTGAGATTTTCGTTTCTATCCGAAGTTGGTGACGCTGCATAGGACAGCGACGCCGCCGACAGCAGTAATATCGCAATTGCTGAACACATACTCAATGAGAGGTCATTGAAGGCAACAAGGCAAAGAGTGAGTTTCGCGGTACAAAGGGATCTGTACTTGGCACACTACCCAGGAATGATTGTTTAAAAGAAGTTTATAACATTATATAAATAAAGTTGAAAAACATATAGTTAAAAAAAAAGAGGAAATGTTGCATCCGTGTTGAGCACACTAAAGAAAGAGGATTTTTTAAATATATTAGGTATATCAACGTTCGTGTTGGTTTTCTCGATCTCGTTTATCAAGCGTTAAACTGTTAGAGCAATGGGACTCCCTGTCTTATTATTATTATGAAACTCTTTATTAGAAGAACATTTTATATACAAACTTATAATGGTAAAAATTAAAATACAAAATTGACAGTGTAAATATAAACAGGAATAAACAAAGTATATACATATATTTTTATCCTAACTAAAGGGCGGGGTTGTTGCCTATGACAATCTCTTCCACCCAACCCTTATTTAGACTGTCTTTCAATTCAATTCACTGTCTTGAGACGACAGTCTAAATAAAGCACTGCTATACTTTGACTACCAAGTCACAGTCTGGCTGGGGGACGTTAAATAGGGAGAAGACCAGTGTCTCACTAGAGGACTATAAACAGAGAAACAGACTAGCCAACCCTCATAAGCCAGGCTAGCTTGCAGTTTCCTAAGGGTTTAATAAAGAAAAGTCCAAGTCCTCATGATGGTTAGAAATATGTGGTTCAGGACGAGCCAACTTTAAAATAAGGGTGGCTGGACACCATCACTCACAACTTCAGCTTTAGCCAAGCCGGCTACAACAACAACAACAACTATCAAGTCAAAGAAATGTCTTTTTATTTTCTTTATGACTTTTTTTACACCATGGCCGAGGAGTTTGAGTTAGCGGTCGAATATTATTTTACAAGTAAAAAAGAACTGAACATTCTCCACCAGACACAGAGATCTACTTGAATTAACAGTTCAACACTGACTCATACAAGTTAAACACTTTTTCTGCTTGGCACAGTTTCACGCAAATAAATTAGATGTCTATACTGTCAAACATAATTATAATTTCAGTTGTTTTTCCACGCAATCCTCGAGTAGGTTGTAGCAGATAACAATTTACTGGAATTAGCATTAATTAGTCTGGAAAAGTGATAGAAATTCGTAGTAATAATGCGCTACTGACAAAATTTTTGAAAAAATCATATTTCAACTCAACTTTTTAGGTGTCAAGTGCTATTTTACAAGTATGTAAAAAGAACGAAACATTCTCTACTAGACACGCAGATCTACTGGAAGTTTAGACTCTTGGATCAACAATGACTCAAACAATTGAAACGCTTTTACTGCGTGGCACAGTTGTTTCAAGCAATAAATTAGGTGTCTATACTGTCAAACATAATTAAAAATACCAGTTGTTTATCCACTCATACCTCGTTAAGAATATGGAGTATTATTATTATCGGCCAAAAATACACTTCGTGTTCAAAAGACACCAAGAAAATTAGATTCCTTCAAAATAATTGCCTTAAAAACAAGTGCCTAAAAAGGAACTAATATCAAATGAATACCAAGTTCTCCTAAACTGAAAATCATTTGCCCATGGTAGAAAGGAGTCTCAAGCACAGAAAATCAAACTGAGGATTGGACATAAGGGTTGGGTGGAAGAGATTGCCATAGGCAATAACCCCGCCCTTTAGTTAGGACATTTATGTTTTCAAATATTTTCTATTCTTTTTCATTTTTATTGTATATATTGTTTTTTTGATTTTTCACTGTTAAAATTATTATTTATATGTACATAATGTCCTTTTGTATCTAATAAAGAATTATATAATAATAATAATAATAATGACATTTCCCATTATTCTGCTATTTACCAACGCTAAAAGTTAACATTAAAAATCTTGGCAAGTTTCAAAAATTAGGAGCACCAGTATAGAATAGAATATACCTTCTTTATACTCAGAGTCAAACAGACCTTATGTATGTTTTATGGGATAAATCTTATATATGTATGAATTTTATGTATAGCGCGAGTCAGCAAAATTTAGATCAGGTTTAAAACCCTGCTAAGTGTTTTAAACGTATTAATGTGAGAAGTTCTCATGTTTTGTCTACACAGATCACATCAGCAGCAGCAGCAACAAGAAAGTGAGTCAGCAAGAAGTAGGAGCAAGTATAGCACGAGTCAGCGAGATGTGGATCATGTCAAAGTGGAGGAGAATGGAGGCAAGACTAATCAAGGGTAAATTCTTTTTTAACATTTTTTTATCGATGTATTTTACTACAAGGTTTATAACATTTTTTTATGAATACAATAAAATTAAGGTTAAGATTCTGTCACTCAAGTTGAGTGACGTCCAGTGAGATTTAGAAATCTCTCCATACAGTGTGGGTGAGTTCCTGGACATTCCGAAGGAGTGTCCCTGAATTATGAACCTTAACCTTAATTTTATTGTATTCATAAATGTTTCTTCAGTTTTTACCCTTACCTCTTTTTTTCATTTTTATTTTTACTTTTAAACGTTGTGTACCCACATTTTTTGTATACCATTCACAATAAAACTTATTATTTTTAAGATTTGGATCGTTAATAATTGACAAGGGCCCCTAGAACCACGCCAATGCTGGTTCACTCCCTGTTTATAGTCCCCCAGCTAGACTGCTGGTGCACTCCCTGTTTATAGTCCCCCAGCCAGACTGCTGGTCTTCTCCCTGTTTATAGTCCCCCAGCCAGACTGCTGGTCTTCTCCCTGTTTATAGTCCCCCATCCCAGACTGCTGGTCTACTCCCTGTTTATAGTTCCCCAGCCAGACTGCTGGTCTCCCTGTTTATAGTCCCCCAGCCAGACTGCTGGTCCACTACCTATTTATATTCCCTCAGCTAGACAGTAAAATTAAGAACTAAAAAAAGGGTTGGGTAGAAGAGATTGCCATAGGCAATAACCCCGCCCTTTAGTTAGGACTTATGTTTTTATATATATTTTCTATTCTTTTTCATTTTTATTGTATATAGGTAAATTGTTTCCATTTTTTTTCATTGTTAAAATAACTATTTATATGTACATAATGTCCATTTATACCTCCGTGGCGTAATGGTTGTGACTACTGCCCGTAGTCCAGAGTTCCCGAGTTCAACTCCCGGCTGGGGCAGACTTTTCGAAGAAAATTCTGTTCCATCCAAACACGTGAGGCTGCCATTTCCGGCCCTACCCAGGCTGGGTGAGGTTAATGTGGGTAGCTGGTACGATTCCCAGCGAATGGAGGGTAAAACCCCCGTCCTAATCCAGGACGTTAAATCAAATAGAATCGTTGGCGTTAGGAAAGGCCTTCAACAGTAAAAAATTTTTTTTTCCAAAACCAATCAACCTCAACCATGAGGTTGAACAACGTCGACCCTGCTTGAGCGGGATAAGACAGAGTAAAAGAAGAAGAAGAATGTCCATTTATACCTAATAAAGCGTTGTATAAAAAATAATAGAACTTTTGGATGTCGTACCCTACAGTATGAAGGAGTGTGGAGAAACTTCTGTCCCGACTGTAAGAAGGCCCCTTCTTGTCTTGTTTTTTTTTTGTGTGTCTCACCTTTTTTCTGTTTCTTACTCGTAATACCTAGTGACCAATACTAATATATAATATCCTCCTTATAGCTAAATCTCTTTCCTTAAAAATAAATCTTTAATATGTTTCACAGGTCTAGGCCCTTTCTATTGTATCTATGAATTAAATTATAGTTTCTAGTATTTAAATAGCTTGTAAGAAAATGACGTTGTATACATTCAAACATGAATATTTATGTACAATAAAATATTTAATAAAATAAAATAAAGTAAAATAAATAAAATAAAATAAAATAAAATAAAATAAAATAAAATAAAATAAAATAAAATAAAATAAAATAAAATAAAATAAAATAAAATAAAATAAAATAAAATAAAATAAAATAAAATAAAATAAAATAAAATAAAATAAAATAAAATAAAATAAAATAAAATAAAATAAAATAAAATAAAATAAAATAAAATAAAATAAAATAAAATAAAATAAAATAAAATATAATATAATAAAATAAAATAAAATAAAATAAAATAAAATAAAATAAAATAAAATAATAATAACTAAAATTTACTTTCAGATTCAGCCAGGTGGAGCCCACAGACCTGACGGTGAACAAGAAGCACAAGCTGAGGCCGCAGGGCCACGGGCCGCCCCCAGCAGCGGCCCGGCCGACAGCAAGAGGCCCAAACTCAACGGCGCGGCCGCCCACTTGGACGAACAGAGCGCGGTGATAGTAAGTCATCTATCTGAGCTTATAGACAGAATCAAAACACTACATACACACTAAATTAACAAAAATGTGACTGAACATGGAATTCCAACATTAAAAATACCTCTATCTATGTTCATCCTTATGTATTAAGTTTAGATATATTTCTTATACAGGGTGGGGCAAAAGTCTGGAAACCCCTGAATAACTTTCGAATGGCTTCTTCGGTGAAACTGAAAATTTGTACGGTAAACCGGCTAATAAGACCTTCTTTTAGATTGGGGTCGTTTTTTGTTACCGGCCCCCATGTCGGGGCCAGAGGGGCCAACTTCATTTTTTTAAATACGAACCCTCACTTTGCGATACATTTTTGAAAAGGTCTTTAAATTAGAAATACATTGGTCCAAATTTTATTTTTTTAATATTAAATGTTTGCAAATGGCGTCCAACTTTGTGTATGCAGTAAAGTCTGGAAACCCCTGAATATCTTTTGAAAGGGCTTTCTCAGTAAATTTAAAATCAAGCACGGTAAGTCGGTGTAGTTAGACCTTTCCAAAATTGTATCGCAAGGTGGGGTTTCGTAATAAAAAAAATGAAGTTGGCCTCCCTAGCCCCGACATGGGGGCCGGTAAAAAAAAAAATCGATCCCGTTCTAATATAAGGTCTAATTACCACGGATTACCGTACACAATTTAAATTTACTGAGAAAGCCCTTTCGAAAGATATTCAGGGGTTTCCAGACTTTACTGCATACACAAAGTTGGACCCCATTTACAAACAGTTAATATTAAAAAAATAAAATTTGCACCAATGTATTTCTAATTTAAAGACCTTTTCAAAAATGTATCGCAAAGTGGGGGTTCGTATTTAAAAAAATGAAGTTGGCCCCTCTGGCCCCGACATGGGGGCCGGTAACAAAAATCGACCCCACTCTAAAAGAAGGTCCTATTAGCCCGGTTTACCGTACAAAATTTCAATTTTACCGAAGAAGCCATTCGAAAGTTATTCAGGGGTTTCCAGACTTTTGCCCCACCCTGTATACTTCTTTCTTCATACCTTCAATATTGAACCTTTCTACCATCTTAATCTATCAATAAATATTGTAAAATGTCTAGAAAATAAGGAGACATTTTAACAAATAAATAAGCTTTGACTCAATATTTATTATTACCTAAACTGGTTTTTTTTTAACATTTTTAGATTATATTTTTTTTATATATAAAAAAAACTGAACATTCTAATCAACTAATTTTCAATGAACGAAAGTGCAGCTCCGTCTTCAAATAGAACTACTGTGTGTGACCAGTTGATTCTCTTCGGTTTTAACGTCCTGATTTGAAATGGATAGTCAGGACGGGGGTTTTAACCTCCATTCGCTGCTAATCGTACCAGCTACTCACAATAACCTCACCCAGCCTGGGTAGGGCCGTAATGTCAGCCTCACGTGTTTGGAGGGGACAGAATTTTCTTCGCAAAGTCTGCCCCAACCGGGAGTCGAACTCGAGACCTCTGGACGGACAGTAGTCACAATCGTTACGCCACGGACTCAATAAGAAAAAAAGAAAAAGAAATCGGAGTAAAAATTATTTTACTTTACAAAAACGAGCACAATAATTCCGAAAGTAGTCGCCGTGACAGAGTGAGCGCGTTAGGCATTGCACGCACGGTGAGCTGGGTTCGAGTCCCAGCGGGGCGGGATTTTTCGACTCTGTACTTGGGTGTTAGGACTGTTCGGATTCCACTCATACTTTGTGAGGAAAAATTGTAGTTACGTTAGCAGCGACTAGTGGCGGAATTATAGGCAAAAAAGAGATATTGTGGCAAAAAAAAAATTATAGGCAAAAAAGAGATATATTAGAAATACGGTAAAGTCCTATAATTCTGCGCTACACACTAAAATTATTGTGATGTAATATTTTTTTTATTTATTTACTTTCTACTACTTAAAGTATAGAAAGTTATGTTTTTGATCTTTTTTTTAAATTTTTTAGCTGATAACATTTCTGGACGAATAAGACTTTCCCCATTTTTAAGAAAAGTAATTTTAATCAAAATAATGGTCCAGTTATAAACATCAAAATTTCAAGAATATGAATGCTAAAAGAAGCTGAGTCCAAATTAACTAAAAGATGAAAACATTGCGAAGAACATGGACGCTTCATGGAGTAAAAGAAGACTGGAGAAAAAGGCGACGAGATGTGCAGAGATTTGAGCGTGGAGGGAGAGAGGAGGGGGGGTTTCGTGTCACCTCCAGCGGCGGATGAGTCGGTGGATAACTGAGGGAGAGCACGGGAGAAAAAAAACTTGATATCCTCGAAAAAAACTTGAGTGTGCAAAGAACGGTCAAGTCATTTTTTTTTTTTTTAATTAATTTTTGAGTTTAACGTCGCTGTCAACTGTATAGTCATATTGCGACGGGGGTTTTACCCTTCATTCGCTGGAAACTCACAAACCAGCTACTGAACTTTACCTCACCCAGACTGAGTGGGGTCAGGAATAACCAGCAGCACGAGGTTTCAAATTTGAATGGTCACTGGACATTACCTACTGAACTTCAGTAATGTAATTACACTAATTACTTTAACCCTTTTTAGTTCACACTTTTCTCTCCATATCACAATTGTTTTTAACCCATCACGTTTCCTAAATTTATTCGGTTTTCAATAATCATCATTGTTAAAAGTTATGCTAAGTACATTTATTTTGTACTTTTCGGGAGCTTCTATTTTCATTTTCTTGTTTACTTTTTGATTTTTATTTTGATCTGAAATTTCGTTGTTCTAAAAAAATCTAAGTCCAAAAAAGAAAAAAAATTAATTTGCCTTTTAACCCATCACGTCCTCGCTCACAGAAACACTACGAGAACGCCCACAAGCTGCACATCTGTTCCCGATGTGACGCGAGCTTCCCCGATCTGGTCTCGTTTTCTCTGCATCAGAAAACTCATCTCGAGTCCGAGGCCAACCTTCAAACCAGACTCAGTGCCGACAAACTCACCGAACAGGTGAGTAGTTTTTTTTTAGTGCTAAGTTAAAAATATGAAAAAATTTGAAATCGAAGCAAAATTTTTTTTTTTTTTTTACAAAATTGTTTTTGAATTTTTAACGTTATTTTGTTATTGTTTTTTTTTTTTTATTGATACTCTTTTTATTATTTTCATTGTTATATTTTTTTCAATCCTATTAATTTCAAATTTTAATTATTCAACCCTCTTATAGAAATAGACCCAAACACCAGCTTATTTGCTGAAATGGGTCCATAAAACTCATTATTTTTTTTCTAGGTACAAATTTTTATTAATTGTTTGTATTATGTTCATTAAAAAAAAAAACTCTCTTCCTCTCTCTCCAGTCGCCCCCGGGTCTGGTCCAGTTCGAGTGCGCCCAATGTTCGGCCCGGTTCGCCGATGTTCGGAGCCTCTCGGAGCACGTGACAGGCTCGCACACGCTCGTGCTGGCTCGGGTATACTCGTGTCCGGGGGGATGTTCTTCGGCCGAGTTCGAGAGTGGGGAGGCACTCGCCAAGCACTGCGGGGAGACGCACTCGGTGAAACTGTACCGGTGTGAGCTGTGCTCTGAGCTGTTCCACACGCAGAGTCTGATTCAGGTGGGTACTCTATTAATATTATTAGTTGTAATACATTTTAACCTTTTACGGTCCAGTGCATGTCCCACATGCAACCATAGAAACGCTGCTACACTCCAGTATAAAATTCACTAAAACATTCCTTAAGGTCCAGTGCATGTCCCACATGCATTGTTTTGTTTGCTCATCAGGTCAAGTTTGTTTCGGAAAGAAACGGTCCAGTAGATTTTTTCTTTCAAATTACAAACTTCGTATACAGGGTGTTTGTAGACGACCCAATTTTTTGACTTTGTACCTATAGAGAACAATAGATCCTGAATTAGCGATATGGGAGCTAAAAATGGGTAAATAATTAGGTAT
This sequence comes from Bactericera cockerelli, assembly GCA_024516035.1. Lineage (NCBI taxonomy): Eukaryota > Metazoa > Arthropoda > Insecta > Hemiptera > Triozidae > Bactericera > Bactericera cockerelli. The sequence continues at coordinate 61,220 of JAMCCL010000155.1, forward strand.
AAAACACTGTTAAAAAAAGGTAGGTAGTGGAAGTACAAAAAGTCAATGTGTTGAAGAGGGTCGTGAAATCAATGCTAACAATGTCACCCTGTATCACACATCATCCTTCATTGTCTAACTCATGTCAACAAGTGTGCTAGAAAGAGACAGAGATATACTTTGCAGAGGTATCTTTGACCCTCAAATAAACATTTATAAAGAAAATAAATTACTTACCACAAAGTAAATTTCGAATTTCTTTGCTTCTTCTTCACCTATAAAACTATACAGTTTTCTTTTGGACATTTTTATCACAGAAATAAAGACGATAGAACAGGTACTACACTGAACCAACCTTCCGCAGGTTGCACTGATAATAATCTTTGTTTACACAGCCGGCTTACATTTTAGACACTTTTGACTTGTTCGTAAATATTCTGCGGAATATCACGAATCGACTAGAATAAATCTGATAGGCTGATAATTAAAGGAAAATATAAAATGAAATCGAATAAAGTGGAGGGAAATCTTGCATGTGGGACATGCACTGGACCGTATGGGCAGTTCCAATTTTTTTTTTCACTGGAGTGCAAAGGTTAATTTGTCCTCATTCGTGCCATTCCCCATCATGATTTTAGGTGGTAGGTACATGTTGATTTTTTCAAGATTTTTAAAGAGAGACTCGAAGAGATTGCCATAGAAAAAAACCACGCCCTTTAGTTAGGACATTATTTATGTGTGTATAAATTATACATATTTATCGATTTTTTTTTTCCTTTTTATTGTTGCTTCAGATAAATTTCTAATATTAGAAATCGAAAGTATTGATTGTGTTTATATTAATTCCATTATTTCATTTTTTTGTAATCACTATTTATATGTACTAGTGTACATACATTATGTTTTTATTATCTAATAAATAATTTAATAATAATAACATCCAAACACTTCCAAAGAAAATTAATAAATAAAGTTTTATAAAAAAAAAAAATTGAAGTTGAAAGTACCATCGATCTACTCTATTTTTCAAAAAGCGGCCATATTGAAAACAGCAAATACTCGTTTAATTCCAATGTTTCTCAATCCAGCAGCCTAACAAAATATATGATTTGGTAATGCTCACCTTATATTTTGAATAAATCTTTACAATGTATCTACATTAGACTGGTTTTATCTCATAGAGGTAAGAAAAAAATGTCAGAATTTTTACAACGCTCAGGCAGAAATGAGTTCGGCTTTTGCAGAAATTGAGATAGACAAAATTTCAAGGCAATCAGAGTACGTTAACAGGACCCGCTCTGGCCTCAAAGTTTGGAAATTTGCCAAATTTTCGAGGTTTGAGCTGACATTTTCGGCCATAACTCGAGAACGAAAACTCATACGAGCTTTAAAGATATATATATTACAGTTTATTTAAAATACAAACGATGCTGCCTAACTTTTGTCAGGTTGCTATAACACAGCATAATCATCAATACTATCGTACATTTTTTTTTTTTGTTGATACTTATATTCTTCTTTAGCTTCAAATGAAAGACCACTTTGTTGGCTTTACTTTGTTGTATAATACTAGTTCCCGAAATCTTAATGGTTACTGACTAAATTAAGAATATGTAGTCGAAAACAGGCCAGGTACCCAAAGTAGAGCATCTAAGGCATGATAGGATAATGGGTGAAAATACTTATGATTTATAAAACTTATACATATAAATGTTAGAAGATTAGTTTTGAATGATTTTTTGACACATTATGAAGCTATAAATACCCGTTTTTACCTACTTGATAGTTCCTGAGAGGTTAAGGCATGGCCAGAAAAACAAAATAATAATACAAACAATTACGTCAAAGTTATTCTGATTTTTTTATTGTAGAACTACAAATATCTAAAAATTAAAAGTACAAATAGGTATTATTTTGTCAAAAAAATACAAATTAAGCAGTAAAACTTAACTTAGGTAGTTGGGAGAGGGGTAGAGAGGGAACTTTTTGAAGAATCAGGATAGGGTCTCCTACATTTACTCACAACTTGTGGGACAAACTGTTTCTGACATTCCTCTCTAGTTAGTAAGTCGCTGAAGTCACTCCTCAACTTAACGCCTCTCTTGGCTGTGTCGTTTATAACTTTAAGGGATTGTACAATTTTAAGTCCTTTCTGATACTGAGGGTTACCGTGCCAAATTTAGGGGTCTCCCCTCAAAAAGTGAGTTTTTATGACAAATCGACTAAAGAAAAGAAAAGTTTCGTGAGTGATAATGAACTCTTTAAGGCCTCCTCTCACATAAGCTGGTATGTCTTTTATTCGTACTGTAATATTGACATTTTTTGTCCCCTCTGTATCATCAGAAGAACTGAAAAGCTTTGCAGCCATTCCAGACTTTTCATCATGTGACAAAGTTGGATCGAAAAATCCCAAGCCAACAGTTTCGGCATTCAAGTACCACAGGTGATAGACAACTTTATTTAGTGCTTTCTCTGAACTATGTGTTTTGATACGACAGCATCAAACACAGGTGTAGAGTAAACCTGCACATTATTAGAAAAATGTTAGAGCGGCACAACATACTAGAAGTTGTCTTGAGAAGCGTCTTTGACTGTAAAATGGGTAGTAGAACTGAACCTCATCCAGATAATTTATATGAGAACGCGATTACCTCAGTGGTTAAGCACCGCTTGCAATGCGGAAGGTCCTGGGTTCGATCCTCCGTGCCGACAAAAATTTATATTCTTAATTTGGTTACAACTATTTGTAAGGGATACCTTCCGGTGCGCTCGTGTTAACTCAGCATCTAAATGGGAAGTATTGTGTCACTTTTTGCCCATCATCATTCTTCTTACTGTGGCGTCATCGTGACCGATGGTAGCCAGATAATGGAGGAAAGACTACCTTCTACACTTCTACCACTGTCTTTACAAGGAGGCTAATAATTGACAAGGGCCCCCAGAACCAAGCCAATGCTGGTCTACTCTCTGTTTGTAGTCCCTTAGTCAGACTTTTTTTTAAA
>JAMCCL010000156.1:0-64160 GCA_024516035.1 Bactericera cockerelli
TGACTTTTCAAACTCGAACTGTGGTCAGTTGATGGAAAATGGGGCGCGTTCAGAATTGGTTGTTCAATTTTACCTGAATTTACGATGCGTAACTCGGAATACATTATGTTACAAAATTTGGAAATTTCTTTAACTTGAAATTAATGATCTATCTGAGGTGGGTTTACAATACATAGCTTAGTACATGGTATTATAAGATCAGATCAGAATTTTCAAGTAAAACGAATTTCTAAAATGTGTAACATAGATTGTTTTTTGAGACACACACATTATACGCATTAGGTATTATGAAATATTGTATTTTGATTTTTTGCCGTTTGTGGGAAGAGAGAAAAAAATCCATGGAGCACTAATACAAGTAGGTACGAGTACGTGGAAGACACAGTAAACAACACTCCGGCTCTGGGTCAAGCCTGCCCGGATTCCAAGGAGAAATCGGGACATTGGAGCTGTAGTACCGACTCAAAAGGGAATACTCTGCATTCTGCAGGTCCTCCCTAACTTCTTCCCTAGTCAGCCCCTTGAAAGACAAAAACTTAAAATATATTGTCTCCAACAAATTATCTAGGTGAACAGGTAAACCTGCCCCAGAAATTCTGGTAATCATAGTTACATACGAATCACCTGTCGGTAAAACAGTTGTTCTCCTCTCGCGGAAAAAGCACAACAGTAAACGCACTGCTCCGAATACCCTATCGTCACATAATCGGCTCAGGAGTATCCTCTCCTGCATCTCCAACTCCATGGTGGGCGGGGGAGGACACTTTCGCAAGTTGAGCTGGGGGGAAGACGAGCTCCCGGGCGAGCTCACGGCGACATCTGGCACCGCCGCTCCAGGTGGTCGGATCCTCTTGGTCTTAAAAGACCGCGACAGCGCCCGCAAAAATCTATTCCCTTTATCCTCGGGCTCGTCGAGAGTCGGCTCCTTTGCCTCCTTAACAGGAATGGAGGGGCTGCCCCCCGAACATGAGGTCAACCACTCATCCCAGAGCGAATCGCACGCCATATTACCAAGTATGAAGTATGAAGTGGAAAATAGAAGACTATAACTTTTTGTAAGATTACGAGATGATGAGGTGTACTCTGTACTCTATACGGTAGGCAGATTATTACTATCTGAGAAATACACAAATTACACGAAACAGAGTAGTCTGTTGTTTATTTTCATGCGGAGTCTGAACTTCAGACCTCATCTCACATTGTCGCTGTAAATACATTCGCTAAATTGCTAACCTAGTTTTAGGTCTGTTTAGTTTAGTTTTAGTTTTGTTTTGTCCTATTTGTATGATCAATGATACTCCTATGCCGTGGCCGGTGTATGTACGTCATTCTGCTACACCGTCTTTGTATAATTTATCCTTAGATATACCCATATTATATGTATTTTATAATTTTATTTCTCTGTAATTTAAAGTTTGTTTATCTATTGGTTGCCGTGTGGAAGTATTGTTACCAGTTCCCGCACGGTTTGGAAAAGCTTTGCAGGGGTTGCGGGATGGTTTTTTAGTGTTTACCTGACCGGATGTAGGCAGACAGGGACCAGGGACAACCCTGAAGGCCGGTCAGGCTTCACATAGCCAGGGGTCTCCCGGCGGGGGGTGGGGATGACTAACGCTATCCTCTCCTTCCGTTGGAAGGCAACTGGATCATTGGCTCAGCCGATTTTTTGCCAGAACGTAACCCACGCAAAACTTAAAAAAAAAAGGTACGAGTACGTACCCAAAGTTTGCTTTAAAGAAATCTATTCTTTTGAATTTCAATTATAAACTTGTTCATTGTAAAAAATACTGTAAAAAAAATTGCAATGCCTAATAATTAATTAGTGGTACAAACGTATGTTACTTGTTTGGAACTCCTGGAAGTAAAACTTTTGCAAACTTGTAGGTTCAAAATTTTCAAATAATATTTTCAAATGAAATTTCGAAGCTCAACAGTATAAATTGTGTAAAATATACACTATCTATAAAGATTTTTTATTACTTGTGATCAATTCAGTATAAAATCACCGTCATTGTATGACCTGGGACCTTGGAGGAAAGAAGGGGAAGCCTTCTTTCCTCCTCCTTTATATTCTTTCCTCCAAGCCTGGGACCATGCGGTTGAAATCGACGTCCAAAAAAAAAGAAAGTACACGGACTCTGAAGTGAGAATACATCTGTCAACATTGGTTATGAAAATCGATGAGTTTTAATACTACTCATTGGATCAGAGAGCTATATTGTGGATTCGACTGCGACATTGCCGAACTACGACTGCAACCACAAATCTGCACTCGTATTTTTGAGTGAGGATCTTTGGGGCAAATACCATTGGATCAAAAAGAAAGATGGCCGCCAGGGTTTCTCAAACTGTTAAAATGTGTAGTTTATCAATATTTTACATATTGTCCTTCGCGATTTCTACCTTTATTGTTATTTTGTTTACTTTTTGTGATTTTTTTTTTCTTCACTTTTCTGTTTTTCATTTCTTTTTCTCTACAATACTATCAATTTTATTGATGAAAATAGAATGTCCTGATACCAATTCGCCGGTCGATGCCTGTGTTATAGTCATTGGAAATTTGAGTAGTGAAGTTTTTGATGAAAGGAAGTGTAGAATTCTTGCCAAAACACACAAATTCTTCAAACTGGAAAAAGTTCATTTATTTTTCTCAGTGTAGTTTTATTCAGAGATTTTCTGGATTGATCAGTTTGATGTCACCATGAGCAATGAAAATGCTCTCTGAATACAATTTCAGGAATACTAACAGAGGCCAAGGAAATCGCTGCATAACTTAACTCTTTGACTGCCATGGCACAACTCGAGTTGTGCCAGTACACTTTCCCACCCGGCCATGGCACAACTCGAGTTGTGCCAGTACACTTAGGGGAAGTGTACACGTATTTGGTTTGGCCGGGTAGGAAACATGTCAAGATTAGCTCTGGCAGTCAAAGAGTTAAAATAACTCACCCTGTATAAGAGTACTTCCATTCGCTGGAAACTTACAAACCTGCTACCCTCATTAAGCTCACCCAGCCTGGATTGGGCCGGAATGCTAGTATCACGAAGTCTTCACCTCGCTAGGTGTTGCTTAACTTCGGTGCTCCTACGAGAACTGGTGCATTCAACTGACGCTGGTGAAACCAGCCTTCAATGTTAAGATTATTAAAAAGCATTTACACTGAGGCAACTTCCAAAGCAACCTGCGGCGTGCGACCTTGCTCCGTGATTGATTTTATGATTACTACCTATTGTTTTCTTAAAATCGCAAGCCTTTCTCCATCACTGATTAGATCAGTTGCATTCTGGCTTGAGTGGCCGCACGCTACAGGTTGCTTTGAAAGTTTCCCCAGCGTATTTTTTTTTTATTTCATTGCTATAAAGAGTGAGAAGAGTAGCTCCTGACTGCATACGTTTGAGGTCTATGTTGTAGCCTGACCACTCCATAGTAGGTATGCCTCCCGACTGATGGACGAGAAGAGACACAATACTTCCCTTTAGACTGAGAGTAAAGGGACTCTTCAGTCTCATTCTTGCAGGATAAATCGAGTATTGTATTTAATTTATGTGCTGTTGACGAGTGGATCGGATGGTCTCTTATGCAAAAAAGTACCTAGTTATTATGAATACAATTTTTTTGTAGATTCTAGGGATCAAACCCGGGACCTACCACATGTTAAGCGGAGTGCTCTTATCTTTGAGATAAAGTTATCATAACAAAATAATAGGGTTGGTTTTGTCGAGGGGTTGGTCACGAGACCTCTAACAATCAACTGTTTCGTACATATGTCGATCTTCCATACAAATTGAAAGACTCAGCAATATAATTGCTTCCTAAATAGTCACCTTGGCCAAAATAGCATGCTCGGCTTGCACTCCAGGTGACTCGGGTTAGAAACATTTTCGGCCCTGTACCTACTCTGTCCACGCTAGAGACTATAAATAGTCTCGTGAGGACAAGTCCACAACAATCAGTGGCGGCATTACGAGATTGATTGCTTGGAATAAATATGACGGTTGGTTGGAGATATTAGCAATAGTTCTCGTAATGTCGATGTTACCCACTACATCTTGTGACATAAAAATAATAACATAAATAACAGCTGTCTCTACTTAAATCTTCCAAAGATGATAATTGTTGCTTTCTTAAAAATATGTTTTCTCCTGTTTTCATGGTGCAGGTCATGAGCCACAGCCACTCAGATAGTAAAATTTTGAATTGTATTACTTTTAGTAGGTATGTATTATTTTGGCTATTAGACAAAAAAGATTTGGTCAATCTCGGCTTGATTCCCACCTCAAGTTGCCTTCTCCCAACCTAAACCATAGCTATCTACACATTAATGAATTGTTCTATGAATATTTTTATTTCTACGTGTAGAGTAAAGAAGGCTAGCGAAATGTAAAGCTTTACTGCCCACTATTCATTACCTAAAAAGTATATTTATGTATAGAAAGTATTGTTTTTAACTCGTTAATCGTGTAAAGTGTTTAGCGCATTGCGTAACAGGAAGGTTGAATGCATTTTGGCGAGAAAGAAATGTAATGCTTATTGCTTATATTTTTTTTTCCAGGAGTAATACAGAGAAGAATATTCTAAAGCGGGAAATTTTGGGAAAAAAATCATTAAAAGAAGACAAATACACCAGTACTCGTAGGATCACCAAAGTTAAGCAACGTCCAGCGAGGTGAAGACTTCGTGATGCTGGCACTTCGGCCCGCTTTGATACAGATGAAGGGGGAATGATGGTATCATTTCAAAGTTTGCTAGTTCTTAACTACATAATTCTATGTGTGATCTGATCAACCATCTTCCCCTTAAACAAAAAGGTGTCTCTGATCTACTAACTCCGATATAGTAGTCTCGGAGATTGATACGAGAGAGTAAAAACAGCGTGCTCGGAAACATCTTTCTCTGGGGGTACTACGAGAGAGTAAAAAAAGCGTGCTCGGAAACATCTTTCTCTGGGAGTGCTGCGGGAATGGATAGAAACTCTCCCGGAATGTTTAACCAACTTACTCGGAACCTATCCCGGATCTATGCCCGAGCTAACTCGGGACAAGATCCAAGCTAACTCCAAGCTAACGTCCCGAGTACATGGTCTCGGAACGGTCTCCGAACGAGATCCAATACCCTGTGGCAACACCGCAATGCGCCTGGCTCCATATCTTAAGAGCGTGCACGCATTTTGTTTTTAATTTTTAAAGTTCTTTGTTTTATGCGACGTTAAACATAAATTAAAAAAAAATCTCCTGTAGGTAAATGTTGTAATCTTTTTAAAAGTCGTAAGTTGTTTTATCATATCATAATAGGTGTAATGTGTAATCTTTTTATAGTTTCTTCTTTTGCAAAAGTGTTTGGTTTTCACAGACATACCCTTGTGTTAGTATCTATTGATTGCAATCAATAGATACTACTACTAAAATAATTATGATCTATGGAGGAAATCCACATGATATTTTCCACCTGTTTACATGTATTGTGCATCCAATCCAACATAGCTTCAACCTGAAGAAACCTATTGAAGCTGCCTCCCTCCTCAAACATATTGAACCTGACATGGGATAAGTGAAAGTGACTACAAATTGATGATTTACACAAAATAATTATATCTAACAATTTCTGATAAAAGTCCAACAAGTTGACTCTTCTAAAGTTCCTACATCATAGTTTTAGGGTGTAACTAAAAAGAAATTTTTCTCTACTTTAAAAAGTTTACTGTTCTAAAGTGTACCAATTTCCATGCATTAATCATAAGTGAGTTTTACACTCCAATTAGTGGGTAAGCAATATCTAAACAATATCTTACATTTTACATTTTTTTATAGTCAAACCAGGATATGTATGTGGAAATGCTGGAGATTAACCTGTTCCAGATATTCCACTTAATCAGAATCACACTCTTAACAGGTGTCTGACTGGGGGATTTTAAACAGGGAAAAGACCAGTGTTTTGCTAGACAACTATGAACAGAGAACTGACTAGCTAAAGGCTTTTTAATAGGTTCACATTATTGAAGATTTGACTATACTGTTCCATAATCAATAGATCCTGTGTTCAATTCACAGTTTTTTTTTCTTTCAAACAGCAATTCTGTTCAGTATACAACCCCCCCAGTAAATTCAGTATACAACCCCCATTTTTATTTTAAATAAATAAATCTGTTCTCCGAAAATGTGAGGCTGGTATATCTAGCCCTACTCAGGCTGAGTGAGGTGAATGTGGGTATCTGGTACTGTTCCCATTAAATTCAGAATGAAATTCCCATCCTCACTATCTCAAATCAGGACAGGGGTTTTTCATGAACCAGTTATAACATATAAAAAAATATTGTAAGTTTAGAAGAAGTATTAAGTGTTGCAAATTTAGACAGTTTTTTTACTTGTAATAAGTACATTTTTTACTATAATGTGTTCATTAATTTTAATTTTTAAAACAGTAGCTTGTATTATTCAAGATTTGACTACTCCCCGTAATCTAAAGATTTTGGTTCATTTTTGTTGTTGTGAAACAGATATAATTCTCCTTCTTTAGAAAATATGAGGCTGACATGTGTATACACAGCCTTTATCAGGCTGGGTGAGGTTAATGTGGCTACCTGGTACTATTCCCAGTAAATTCAGAATAAAATGGCCCAACCCAGGCTCGGTGAGCTTAATGTGGGTAACAGGTTTGTGAGTTTCCTGCAAATGAGGGTAAAACCTCGGTCATGATATGACTATGCAATTGAGGTTAAACCCACTTTAATCAAACAAAAAAAAAATCTGGAAGACTGTTCTTTTTTTTATGAATGCCATATTATAGTCAAAATTCTCTCTGGGTTCTATTTCCTAATTTCATCTCTAATAATCTCAACTTCTGTTCTGGTAGTCTTTGTCTTCGGGCAGCCTGCTGCTGGGCAGGAAGATGGCATTTCAGCACATCTCTCTCTTAATTACCTATATGTATAATAGATTTAGATTAATTAAGTCCACTTGGCTTAATTTATCTGCTGATTCTATGTTTTATATTCTGTTTGTTTCATGTTTTTGTTTGTTACATATTTTTGCTTTTAATTCTTTTACCATGAAAATGGAAAAATATAAAACTGAAAAACACAAATTGTCTTCTTATTTATTAATGTTAGCATTTCATCAACAGCTTTTCATCATTGTAGAACCAAATTGCCTTGAAATAGTATATTTTTCATCAAATCCAAATTAATTTTAAAAATTTCCTGTGAAATCACAATTTTCAAATTTTTCCGGGCAATGGCGGTGGTATGAAATTCAATATGGAGCCCCTTAATTATTAAGTAGGTATTCAATTTCCAAAACCTTGTAAAAATAAGCTTAATAAAATGCTCAGGGGGAGGAAATAGTAAGCTTATAAAAGTGTTTCTAAAATGTTAAGCCTTGTCAAAATAAGCTTTATAAAATGTTTGAATCTTGTCAAAATAAGTGTTTTTAAAATCTTTTTAAACACTTTCTGTGCCGTCTGGGTAGTCTGCTGTGACTAAAGATAGAGATACTTTTAAGATGTGAACTTATGTGATACTTTTATTTTCATGTCAATTTTTTTTCTAATGTTTCTAAATTGATTGCATAAATATATTGATACCTTAGATTCCTTGGGTCAAATAAGCATGGATTATCTCTATCAACTAGGGGTCAGAAATGGACCCTAACTGAGTTAGAACTGACTTAAACTCGAAAAATTAATATTAAAAATTGAATTCGTATCCAATGTCCTATACATATGTCCTAACTAAAGGGCGGGTTATTGGTTATTGCCTATGGCAATCTCTTTATTCCAATTGTTTCTAGTCTCTTATTGGGATTTTTCATTCTTTAAGGTTTATTCTTCTTTTTTTTTTGTTTTGTTCTTAATTATTTTATTTTAAATTTCACAATAAAAAACATGTTCTATTATAAAAATGTGTCGTATTATTTTTAGGTGGTTTTACAGCTAAAATTCCCAGGGTATTTAAAACGGTCTCTGGTCTAGAAGAGACAGTCCCCGAGAATGTTCTCGGAGACGGTTCCGAGAAGGCTCGGAGACAGTCCCCGAGAATGTTCTCGGAGACGGTTCCGAGAAGGCTCGGAGACGGTCCCCGAGAATGATCTCGGAGACAGTTCCCGAGACCGATCTTGGAGCAATCTCGAGCACCAGCAATCGACGCTACGGTGCGGACGTAGACTGTCCCGTAGCAGTCTCCGAACGGTCTCCTAGGTGTCTCCGATATCATTTTTTGGGATCCGAGACAGGACGATACAATCTCGTTCCTAGATCTCGGAGATGGTTCCGAGACTGTTTTTTGTTTAAGGGGTTGTAGACTTGGACTTTTTCTTTACAAAAACCTATAGGTAGGAACTGCAAGCTAGCCTGGCTTGAAAGGGTTGGCTAGTCAGTTCTCTGTTTATAGTTTTCAAGCAAGATACTAGTCTTCTCCCTGTTTAACATCCCCCAGCTAGACTGATAGTACATCATGGGTACACTGTGCTTCAAATTTGCTAATAGAAAATTCTCAGTCACTTCACCTTTTGTGTACAACACCTTACTATTTAAATCAATTGCCAAACCTTGTGCATCAAAGGGCAATCTGATCAATAATATCCTTGTTAATCTTAATATATAAATGTCAAAGTCACTGACCACTCACTGACTGATCATCGCTCTACAGCCCAAACCATAAGTCCTAGGAAGCTGAAATTTGGTAGGTAGCTTTGTCTTATAGTCTAGATGTGCAATAAGTGCACGGGATTTTTCGAAACTCCCACTACAACACCTGCCATTGGCGAAAAAGGATTTTTTGCTTTCATGGCCATGCCTCGGCCCGCAAAGCGGGCGACAGCCCGCTTGTAATTAATACAGCCTAAAAAATGTTCCTGAAGATATATATAATTATATAGAAAAATCTACATTTTGCGGGATACATTTTAGAAAAATCTACATTATTTTGATGTGGATTCTCAGCCATTGTAATTTATCTCCAAATTTTATTAGTAGAATTAGTGCTTCTTTGTGCAATGGCCCATGGTGCAAAGAAATCAAGGTTCATAAAAACCATATGTGAGTGACTAAAAAATATAACAGGCACCACAACAGCTACAGCTGGATGGTATCTCCGCTGAAGATTGTCTCAATGCAGAGAGACAAAAGGGTTGGGTGGAAGAGTTTGCCATAGGTAATAACCCCGCCCCTTAGTTAGGACTTGTTTTTATATATTTTCTATTCTTTTTCATTTTTTATTGTATATTTATATATATTGTTTCCATTTTTTTAAATTGTTTAAAATATTTATTTGTATGTACATAATTTCCATTTACACCTAACAAAGCATTGTATAATAATAATGCAACCTCCATGTTAGGATCCCTCCCAGTTCATAAAGAGAAAGAAGAAATTTTTGTTTAAAATAAATAACTTTCATTTCATGAGAGCTCAATACTGTTATATTTGCTTAGTTATTTAACTTTCAACAGGCATTAGGTTGTAGGCCAGTACAGGAATAAGTTGTAAGTGCGTGATAGGTGACAGAGCCAATTACTTCTGGTACTTGTTTAGGAAAGGGTGAGCTAGTAAACATACTACAGTCCTGACATGACATTGAAAGGGGGTAAAAGTAGGTCCTATTCTTGAATTCTCACTCATATCTCAAGAATTATTCATTATTTTAATATCATTATATGTACCTACTGAAATTGAAGCAAATAAAATTTGATAATTTATCCTACTTTGAAAAACTTCCCAACAGCTTTCAAGATAATTATATTAAATTTATTCTTCAAGAAAAATAACTGTTTTCAACAACAAAAACAACCATAACACACTGTTGGTATTGGCCATTCTGTGGTGGCCGCTTTGATGTAATGTTGAGATTGATGAGTCAGTAGTCATTCTACAGTAGTCATTCGATAAATAAACTTACTAAGACTTCTTAAGCCAGCGTCGATGGCATGTTGAATACACCGGTTCCCTTCAGAACACCGAAGTTAAGCGACATCCAGCGAGGTTAAGACTTGGATGGGTGACCATTCAAATTCTAATTCTCGTGACGCTGGCTTTTCCCGGCCCCACTCAGGCTGGGTGAGGTCAATGTGAGTAGCAGGTTTGTGAGTTTCCTGCGAATGGAGGGTAAAACCCCCGTCGTGATATGACCATGGCAGTTGAAAGCGACGTTAAACCCCACTTAAAAAAAAAAAAAAAAAAAAAAAAAAAAAAAAAAAAAAAAAAAAGACTTCTTAAAATATGTTGTCATGGTGTTTGAAATTTTTTCTGAAATTAGTGAATTTCCATTGAAAATTTTGTGATAGCATTATTTTGTTTTTCGATTACTTGTGATCATGGATAAACTCGATGAGAAAGTGAAGGAGATGGTGAAGACATTAGTTGAACAACAAATGAAGACTTTGAAACAAAATTTGGTGGAAGAAAACCAACCAGACAGAGACAGCAAACTGAGAGTGACGAGCGTACGGAACGTGCCGGTCCCGAGTGTGTTGAGTCTGGAGGGTAACATGAAAGAAAATATTCACCATTTTCAAAGAATGTTTAACAATTATGCGGTATCAAGTGGATTAAACAAAGAAGAAATGAATGTTCAGGTATCAGTGATGATGACAATTATTGGTGATGAAGCCAGCAAGATGATTTATAAACTTATTGAAGACCCAGAAAAACAAACGGTTGAGAACATTATAAAAAGTTTGGAACAAAAACTTTGTCAAGAGGTGAATGTCAGATACGAAAGATATATATTCAATTGTATTAAACAAGAAGACAATGAAAATTACAGAGAATACTTCATGAAACTAAAATCAAAGGTGAAGTTATGTGAATACAAGCAAATGGAAGAAGAACTTCTTTTAGATAAAATAACTTGTTCAATCAAAGACATAAACATGCGAGAAAAATTGTGGCTCAAGAAAAATATGAACTTAAATGATGCAATGCAAATGTGCATTGGAAGTGAAGAAATGAAACAACAAATCAGCTGCATGCAAGATGTGACAAATAACATCAACAAAGTTTACACAAAGAATAATAAAAAGTATGTCAAACAAGAAAATAAAAAGTGCAATTTTTGTGGAAATAATTGGCATTCAGACTTGAAGATGTGTCCTGCTAAAGAAAAAGAATGTAATTACTGTCACAAAACTGGACACTTTGCGAGTGTATGTAGAAAGAAACTCAGTGTAAAACAAATTGAATATTATGAAAATGGCAAAGAAAGTGACCAAGATGAAATTCTGAAAATTGAAAACACAAGCAAGAATGGTGTTTTTACAACACTGCAAGTGATCAATGATCAAAGTCAGGTATGTGATGTCAAATGTCAGCTTGACACTGGAGCCTCCTGTAACATAATCGGTGAAAAGAATCTGTTAAAAATTATAAACAAAACCAAAGTGTTATTAAAACCTTGTTACACAATATTGAGAGCTTTTGGAGGTACCCAGATAAAACCTAGAGGTATTTATGCCCTGAAAATACGCAGACTAAATAAAATATTTTGCCTCGATTTCATAGTTGTTGAATATGAACACTGTCCTCTGTTATCTGCTCAAGCTTGTGATGAATTAAAACTCATTAGTTACTGTAATAAAGTAAAAGAACAAGAATCAAAACCACTTGATAGTAATATTCCTATGTCCACAGCAAATATTATGAAGAAATACAGTCATGTCTTTGAAGGTTTGGGGAAGATAAAAGGAGAAGTCGATTTGGAATTGACTAATGAAGTGGTCCCTGTGAGGCAAGCTCCTAGAAGAATACCAGTAGCACTAAAAGATGAATTGAGAAAAGAACTAGATGATATGGTTCAACAAGGAATAATAATTGAGGAAGAAGGTTATACAGACTGGATAAGTAACCTCACAATGGTAAAGAAAAATGGAAAATTGAGAATTTGTCTGGATCCTAGTAATTTGAACACAGCATTGAAAGATACAAAGCAACAGTTACCTACACTTGATGAAATTCTTCCAGAGCTGAACAATGCAAAAGTATTTTCAACAATGGATGCTAAAAAAGGATTTTGGATGATACAATTATCTGAAAAAAGCAGCAAAATGACAGCTTTTTGGACTCCATTTGCCAAATATAGATATCTTCGACTACCATTCGGAATATCAACTGCAATGGAAATATTTCAAAAGAAGATGTTGGAGATAACTAATGGATTGCGAGGTATTCATGTATTAGCAGATGATATACTTATTGTTGGATATGGTAATACACATCAAGAAGCACAAAAAGATCATGATAAAAATTTGGAAAATTTGTTCGTAAAATTAGACAAAGCAAATGTCAAATTAAATAAAGAAAAAACAAAACTATGTAAAAATGAAATAAAATTTTACGGTCACATACTAACTGAAAATGGAGTGAAACCAGATGAATCAAAAGTATCCGCCATACTGAATATGCCCAAACCAACATGCAAAGAAGATTTATTCCGATTTCTAGGAATGGTGACATACCTATCGAGATACATTAAGAATCTATCAGATATCAGTGAAACCTTGAGAAAAATAACACATCAAGATGAAATGTTTGTATGGAAAAATGAACAAGAAGAATGTTTCAAAAATATTAAAAAGAATATTGCTAATGCAACATTGTTAAAATATTATGACCCTATAAAACCAGTTACCATTCAGACCGATTCATCATCATTTGCAATGGGATGTGCTTTAATTCAAGACAATGTTCCTGTGGCCTATGCATCAAAAACTCTCACAGAAACTCAAAGAAACTATGCACAAATAGAAAAAGAGATGCTAGCCATCGTATTTGCCTGTAATCGTTTTGATCAGTATATCTGTGGAAGATCTAATGTAACAATTGAAACCGATCACAGTCCTTTAGTGAGCATTTTTAAGAAGCCATTATTGAAATCTCCAAAGAGACTACAAAACATGATCCTTTCATTACAGCGATACAATATTATTGTTAAATATAAAAGTGGAAAAACAATGTACTTGGCAGATACGTTGTCACGTGCACCGGAGAGCATGAGCAACCAAGAAAAACAAATTGACATATATGAAATTAATACTGTTATGTTTGATCAAGTACATGTATTGGATGAATTGAACACTGGTAATATATACTATACTGATGACAGAAGTGTTAAAATAAGTGATCAATCAATTGAAAAAATAATTGCAGAAACTATGAAAGATGGTCAGTTAAAGAAACTCAAAGAACAAATCCTCAGAGGATGGCCCGAAAACAAGAATCAAGTCAGTGAAGACTTAAAATGCTACTGGAATTTTCGAATGGATTTAGTCATAGAAAATGGAGTCGTGTTAAAAAATAATCAAATTTTAATTCCCATATCACTACGACAAGAATTTTTGAAGAAAATACACAGTGGTCATCTTGGTATTGAAGCAACAAAGAAATTGGCAAAAGAAGCAGTATTTTGGCCGAATATGTTATCAGAAATTGAAGATACTGTGAACCCCTTAAACAAAAAGGTGTCTCTGATCTACTAACTCCGATATAGTAGTCTCGGAGATTGATACGAGAGAGTAAAAACAGCGTGCTCGGAAACATCTTTCTCTGGGAGTACTGCGGGAACGGATTGGAACTCTCCCGGAGAATGTTTAACCAACTTACTCGGAACCTATCCCGGATCTATGCCGGAGCTAACTCGGGACAAGATCCGAGCTAACTCGTCCCGAGTACATGTTCTCCGAACCGTCTCGGAACGAGATCCAATACCCTGTGGCAACACCGGAGATTGAAAGTAAAATTTGCAAAACATTTTCAAAATCGAGTGAATTCCGAAATTTGAATAGATTAATTAGTTTTCCTGAGATAATTAGTAAAACTCAAATACATAAAAGGTAAAGATATTTTATACAGTATTTTGAGAAACTACCGTCAATATGTGTAATCTCATTCCTAAGATAAAGTAACTTCATAAGTAATTTCACATCAGTGACTTCTGCTCATCCAAATAAGTGATTTAATAAAACGTGTTTTAAGTAATTTAAGTAATGGTCAATATGTCTGCAAACATAATATCTTTTTAAACTGGACCTAGCATTTAAAATAATTATGATCTATGGAGGAAATCCACATGATATTTTCCACCTGTTTACATGTATTGTGCATTCAATCCAACATAGCTTCAACCTGAAGAAACCTATTTAAGCTGCCTCCCTCCTCAAACATATTGAACCGTCCAACAAGTTGATTCTTCTAAAGTTCCTACATCATAGTTTTAGGGTATAACTAAAAAGAAATTTTTCTCTACTTTAAAAAGTTTACTGTTCTAAAGTGTACCAATTTCCATGCATTAATCATAAGTGAGTTTTACACTCCAATTAGTGGGGTAAGCAATATCTAAACAATATCTTACATTTTACATTGTTTTATAGTCAAACCAGGATATGTATGTGGAAATGCTGGAGATTAACCTGTTCCAGATATTCCACTTAATCAGAATCACACTCTTGACAGGTGTCTGACTGGGGGATTTTAAACAGGGAAAAGACCAGTGTTTTGCTAGACAACTATGAACAGAGAACTGACTAGCTAAAGGCTTTTTAATAGGTTCACATTATTGAAGATTTGACTATACTGTTCCATAATCAATAGATCCTGTGTTCAATTCACAGTTTTTTTTTTCTTTCAAACAGCAATTCTGTTCCCTTTAAAAATGAGGCATTTCTAGCCCTTATCAGGCTAAGTGAGGTTAATGTGGGTAGCTGGGACTATTCCCAGTAAATTCAGTATACAACCCCCATTTTTATTTTAAATAAATAAATCTGTTCTCCGAAGATGTGAGGCTGGTATATCTAGCCCTACTCAGGCTGAGTGAGGTGAATGTGGGTATCTGGTACTGTTCCCATTAAATTCAGAATGAAATTCCCATCCTCACTATCTCAAATCAGGACAGGGGTTTTTCATGAACCAGCTATAACATAAAAAAAAAAAAAAAATATTGTAAGTTTAGAAGAAGTATTAAATGTTGCAAATTTAGACATTTTTTTTACTTGTAATAAGTACATTTTTTACTATAATGTGTTCATTAATTTTAATTTTTAAAACAGTAGCTTGCATTATTCAGGATTTGACTACTCCCCGTAATCTAAAGATTTTGGTTCATTTTTGTTGTTGTGAAACAGATAATTCTCCTTCTTTAGAAAATATGAGGCTGACATGTGTATACACAGCCTTTATCAGGCTGGGTGAGGTTAATGTGGCTACCTGGTACTATTCCCAGTAAATTCAGAATAAAATGGCCCAACCCAGGCTCAGTGAGCTTAATGTGGGTAACAGGTTTGTGAGTTTCCTGCAAATGAGGGTAAAACCTTGGTCATGATATGACTATGCAATTGAGGTTAAACCCACTTTAATCAAACAAAAAAAAATCTGGAAGACTGTTCTTTTTTTATGAATGCCATATTATAGTCAAAATTCTCTCTGGGTTCTATTTCCTAATTTCATCTTTAATAATCTCAACTTCTGTTCTGGTATTCTTTGTCTTCAGGCAGCCTGCTGCTGGGCAGGAAGATGGCATTTCAGCACATCTCTCTCTTAATTACCTATATGTATAATAGATTTAGATTAATTAAGTCCACTTGGCTTAATTTATCTGCTGATTCTATGTATTATATTCTGTTTGTTTCATGTTTTTGTTTGTTACATATTTTTGCTTTTAATTCTTTTACCATGAAAATGGAAAAATATAAAACTGAAAAACACAAATTGTCTTCTTATTTATTAATGTTAGCATTTCATCAACAGCTTTTCATCATTGTAGAACCAAATTGCCTTGAAATAGTATATTTTTCATCAAATCCAAATTAATTTTAAAAATTTCCTGTGAAATCACAATTTTCAATTTTTTCCGGGCAATGGTGGTGGTATGAAATTCAATATGGAGCCCCTTAATTATTAAGTAGGTATTCAATTTCCAAAACCTTGTAAAAATAAGCTTAATAAAATGCTCAGGGGGAGGAAATAGTAAGCTTATAAAAGTGTTTCTAAAATGTTAAGCCTTGTCAAAATAAGCTTTATAAAATGTTTGAATCTTGTCAAAATAAGTGTTTTTAAAATCTTTTTAAACACTTTCTGTGCCGTCTGGGTAGTCTGCTGTGACTAAAGATAGAGATACTTTTAAGATGTGAACTTATGTGATACTTTTATTTTCATGTCAATTTTTTTTCTAATGTTTCTAAATTGATTGCATAAATATATTGATACCTTAGATTCCTTGGGTCAAATAAGCATGGATTATCTCTATCAACTAGGGGTCAGAAATGGACCCTAACTGAGTTAGAACTGACTTAAACTCGAAAAATTAATATTAAAAATTGAATTCGTATCCAATGTCCTATACATATGTCCTAACTAAAGGCGGGTTATTGGTTATTGCCTATGGCAATCTCTTTATTCCAATTGTTTCTAGTCTCTTATTGGGATTTTTCATTCTTTAAGGTTTATTCTTCTTTTTTTTTTGTTTTGTTCTTAATTATTTTATTTTAAATTTCACAATAAAAAATATGTTCTATTATAAAAATGTGTCGTGTTATTTTTAGGTGGTTTTACAGCTAAAATTCCCAGGGTATTTAAAACGGTCTGTGGTCTAGAAGAGACAGTCCCCGAGAATGTTCTCGGAGACGGTTCCGAGAAGGCTCGGAGACAGTCCCCGAGAATGTTCTCGGAGACGGTTCCGAGAAGGCTCGGAGACGGTCCCCGAGAATGATCTCGGAGACAGTTCCCGAGACCGATCTTGGAGCAATCTCGAGCACCAGCAATCGACGCTACGGTGCGGACGTAGACTGTCCCGGAGCAGTCTCCGAACGGTCTCCTAGGTGTCTCCGATATCATTTTTTGGGATCCGAGACAGGACGATACAATCTCGTTCCTAGATCTCGGAGATGGTTCCGAGACTGTTTTTTGTTTAAGGGGAAAGGATGTGAAACATGTGCTAAATTTGGCGAAAATCAGAAACGACTAGAAATGATGTCTCATGATGTAGCAAAATATCCATTTGAAAAAATAAGTATGGACGTATTTGAAATAAATATCAAAGGAAAACAAAGAAAATTTTTGGTGACAGTCGATCATTACTCAGATTTTTTTGAAATCGATGAAATTCATGATCTAACTCCAAAAACAACAGTTCTTATGTGCAAAAGAAATTTTAGCAGATATGGAATACCAGAAAAAGTAATAACAGATAATGCAACAAATTTTACTGGAAGTGAATTTAAAATGTTCAGTAAAGAATGGGAATTTGAACATATAACATCAAGTCCATACTACCCTCAAAGTAATGGTAAAGCAGAAGCATCTGTAAAAATAATAAAAAAAATGATAAAAAAAAGTATAGAAGAAAATGAAGATTTTTATAAGATGTTGCTCGTATTTAGGAATACTCCAAATAAAACAAATATGAGCCCTGCCAAAAGAATGATGTGTCGATGGCTAAGATGTCAGATCCCAAACTGGAATAAATATCAAGAAATGATTAACTCTAAAGAATGTGAAGAAAAAATCAATGAAAATAGAAACAGAATAGCAAAGGTATACAATAGAAGCTGTGTGAAGAGAAGAAATCTACAAGAAGGTGAACAGTTTGGTACAAGAAGAAAATTGAAGATGAAAAATGGGAAAGAGGAAAAGTTATTAGTTGTGAGGGAAAACGTTCATATCAAGTAGAAGATGAAGATGGAGCGGTATACAGAAGAAATGAAAAATTCATCAAACCAAACATATGTATAACTGAGAGCAATGAAACCGAAGAAGAATCAAGAAGTGATATTCAAGAAAAGGATGAACCAGAGATAAGAAGATCAACAAGAAAGAAACAACAACCTAGCCGGTATGGAGACTTTGTCATGCATTAAGAAGAGGGATGTTGTGTGAAAGAACAAAGAAGAGGGATGTTGGTATTGGCCATTCTGTGGTGGCCGCTTTGATGTAATGTTGAGATTGATGAGCCAGTAGTCATTCTACAGTAGTCATTCGATAAATAAACTTACTAAGACTTCTTAAAATACACACTTCAATGACAGTTCAAGAACTGGTGTATTCCACTGATACTGGCTTTACATTTTCTTTGTGAAGGGTTGAAAAATTTAAAAGTTTCTTTTGTATCCATGGCAACTATACCTCTATTGAACCTTACCACCACCAGCCTTGAATGCTCAAATAATCAAGTAATTTTCACTAATTGAGTAATTTTCTGATTTTCTCTAATTGAGTAATTTTTTGTTTGATACTCAAGGACCTGAGTACTTGATTAAAATCATGAGCCCTAAAACTAATAATTAAAGGTATATTAGTGACCACACAATAACACAGCTCATGGGCATAGCCAGGATTATGGCTAGGGGGGGGGGGGGGGGGGGGGGGTAACACAATACTTCCAATTTCTATTATTAGAAACTTAAATCATAATTTATTTAAAAATAATTACAAATGGCCTATGTAAAACACTAATATACGTGTATACATACAAAGATTTGTCTAAATCAGATGTGATGACTTTTTTACTTTCCTTATCCTATAATAAGGAAAGTATTGTATTCGTCGAAAATTTGACCTACCCAGCTTTTCACATTTCTGGACGAATCATAGCCTCAGGATACCAAAAAAGTGGTTTTTCAGCCATTGGTCCGTGCGTCTGTCTGTGTGTGTGTCTGTGTGTGTGTGTGTCTGTGTGTCTGTGTGTGAACAGGATATCTCAAGAACGGTAAGAGCTAGAGACTTGAAATTTGGTATGGTAATTAATTTTATACACCAGACGAACCATGAAACTTTTGGTTGAAATCGGCCGCATTCTGCGGCCGCAGGGCCGCAAATATTGGCCGCAAGCACCGCTTCTTTGAATTGGTTAAAGATACAGAAAAAGTTAGAGAACAACATTTTCTCAGATTAAAAAAATAATAGGGGTTCACTCTGATCATTTTTTTGATATCTTTAACTTTTTGGAAACCGGCCCCAATTTACCGGTATTGTAGGGGACCCGATTGGACTAACTTTTTTATTATTCATCCTAGATGGGGGTTGTGACATATCAAATTAAATGATTTTGAAGTGCTGATCACGAATTTGGCATTGATTTTTACTTATCTGTTACCGTTCAGTCACCAGTGGCGGAATTCGACTCCTCTTTGGGAGATAAGGAAAGTCGTGTGATGTTTACACCAGATTTTTTTTATTATGCTTTATTAGGACAGAGTACAATGGTAACAGTATAAAATTAAGAAAAAACAAACAAATGACAAAATAAATAAGTAAAAAAAGAAAATAACAATAATGTCCTACCTAAAGTCCTACCACAAGATCAATAAGATTTGTGCAACAAAATAAACAATTTACCTAATCATATGAAGTTAGTAAAATTAAAAGACACTAAAATATGATAATGCTTTTTATCAATAAGAAATTTACTATCATAATACAGACTTGATTTTGATGTGAAATAGAGACTTAAAATAAATCTTTGATTTTGACTTAATAAAGAAAACAATTTATCCAGACTGGATTTACGTCCTAGTCAAACTAAATGTTTGATTAATTTCAACCTCTTTCTGAACTTACTCTAAGCTTAATGTTTGAAAAAGAAAACATTTTTTACATTTACTTTTTTAATGTAAAAAATCCTTTATTTCTGTCTTTATTTATAAAGGTTGATAATGGTTGATAATGTGAGTGCTGTACTTTAATGCCAACTTTTTATAATAATAATATTTTTATTTTTATTGTTTAATTACATTACCATGTACCTACACAATTTCTTATTCTAGTCTTGAAACTAACTTAGATATTTATATTTACTTATTTTAAAAACAAATAATAAAAAGAGGAGAAAAATGCTAAGAATTGAGATATAGCAGAAGGATGACAAGATAGAAAGACAGAGGAAAATGTTGACTAATTGATGAGAATGATAGGTACATACATTTATATAAATAAAAAAAACAGTGGTGAGGTATAGTGATAAGACTGTATGGTAGCCAGGTCACACTGAAATCTCAGAAAAAGAATACAACATAAGATCAAAAAGTTTTTCTTTCAAAGAATTTCAGGGTGGAGGGATTTTAGATCAATAGGGAGGCTGTTGTAAAATTTGATACCCTCTGTAAGGAATGATCCAAACATGATTGAGTTAGAGCTGAGAATGATATTTTTTGGTGCAAGTACTTGCGAGTTAAGATTTAAAAGCAACCTTAAAAGTTGATTCACACACACCTGTGACATGGCAGTTCCATAACCAGAATGTGATTATCCCGGCTGTGAACACAGTGATTGCTATTCACACTGGTCAGTGCTCCAACCATGCAGTGGCAGTGCACTTGCATGAAAACACTGGTAATTGCAGAGAAACACTGGTAAAATCAAAATCACCGGCCGTGAAAAATATTGTCCGTTATTAATGTGCCAGATCACAGTACAAGCACTATTTGCACTGTCATGGTCACCTGCCGGGCGAGTGGGAATAGGGCCCTTCAAATTCCTACAAGAATCTGATTTTCCTCGCCGGAGGGATCACGTCATAGACGTGACACTGTCATGTCACAGGTGTGTGTGAATCAACCTTAATGGGGTACTGTGGGTATATTTTTTCTCTATTTCTAAAACATAGCCCCAAAGACATAGAGGTAAAAGGGTTTTAGAGTTTCTTGACATATTAAACTGTTAGCGTAATGGGACTTCCTGTCTCGAGCCGACAGTCTAAATAAAGCACTACTATAGTACTATACTATACTATACTATTAAGTAGTTTCCCAATAACTTGGACCTTGGTGAGACTTTGTTCAGCCCCTGCTTTAAGTACAGTTAACTCTTGATATTTCCAAGTTGGAAGGACATAAATTTTTTTTTATTTATAAAGAGTTGGAATTATTTAGAGTGGACTGTACTAGTGACCACAAAATAATGAAGCTTTCAAAACCACAAGTAAGAGAGTCTCTTCAAAAATACCATTCCTTAGCTAGCTGTAAACAGTTACAAAATACAAACAATAATGAGAAATAAACTGGTGTGACACCACAACAACTGCAGTTAACAATTTTTCTTCTTTGAGTTTTTGTAGTTCTTTAATATATAGCTTTAATGAGCATAAATAGCAGAACTTAGATGAGAGACCATCTGAGTATTGGTCTTAATCTGATGATTTTCCAGCTTTTTTTAGTTTATGGGTTCTGATCACTTTTTTGGTAGTAGCTACAATCTGAAAAAAAAAACACATTTAACTACATCATAGAGACATGCTGACAATCCATCTCATGTTTTTATTGGGAAGAAAGCTCAGTGGTATTTCATTGTTTTGTCTCCAAATACAATAACAGAGTGTCTTGCTATTGGTAATAGAAAAATGTCTTAAGAAATCTTTTGAAACATTAGTTTTCCGGCTTATTTAAATACGGGTCAATAATGACCTGAATACCAGTCTGACATAACAGGGCTAAATAATGGTTTGGGTTTTGAAAACTGAATTCTATATTCATGTACCCACCAACCTCTTAATAGAAGCTTCTTGGACCTTAGCAATACATGCACCAGCTATATCACCAGTAGGATAAATGAGATTGCAAGCTGGAATATTCAAAATACATTTATGACACATTACTTTCTCCTTGTTGTTGGCATTGTTCAATTTCATGGTTGGTTGGTTGTAGCACATATTTACCCACTGAATGCCTTTCCTAATCCCAACAATTCTACTTGGAGAGTAAAGGGACTCTTTAGTCTCATCCTAGTAGGATAAAAAGAGAATTTTATTGTATTAATCTCACCTAAAGCGGTTTTTTTTATGTGAACGAAAAGCCTGACCGAGACCGCTCGGTCAACTCTGGTCAACCAAGATTTGAAGAATAAAAAAAAGTGATTTTGGGACTCTGGTTTATTTACATTTTCGGTGTGTGTTTACATTTTGCTTTTGAAATGAAAATGAAAACAAGCGACTGTTGTATTTCATTGATTTTATTCAATTAATCAAATTCCATTGGACCTTAAAATTCCTTAAACTTTAATTACCCAACAATCTACATATATGAAAACCCCAATCTCATAAAAAAAACTGATTACCTATGTTTTTTACTCTATATAAACTTATATCCATCAAGTGACCATGTAATATGACAAAAGTAATATGAATAAAATAAAATTATAACTAGCACTAAATAAAGATACAGGAATCAGTAGAGAATAAAAAGTCAAGAGAAAATAAAATGTCTAAACTTAATGCGTAGGTAGGTGTCTCAATAAAACTCTTCACATAACAGGGAGTTTTGAAAAAAAAAAAAAAAAAAAATGGGTGAAAATAAAATAATAATATTATGATTTTTTATCCACTTCTTCTTCTTCTTACCGAACCAAAACCCATGAGTCCCATGACCGAACGAACGAGCCGGTCCACTTTGTTCAGGATTTTTCGGTCCGGTCAAATAAAAAAAAGTGAATTTCAGTGACCAGGTCAGCTTCGGTTCGCTTCGTTCACATAAAAAAAAACCGCTTCTAGACTGGGTTGGGTTGGATTTTTTCATTTGCAATCTAAAACTTTGTTTTTAGAATACTTACAGAATATGAAGATTACATTTTTATCCTTTTCCTAGTTTCTAACCAAACAACAAAAGCATGTACTGCATGTAGGAAAAAATAAACAAAAGCTATCACGAATTCTACCTTTCGCGGTCATCTTTACAAATTTTGAGAAGCATGAAAAAATATTGTTTATTTACGTTTGCTTCATTGGGATTTGCCCCAAAGGGCAAGGCCCGTATTTTTATCGGCAGAATTTATTTTTGAAGTTGAGTGAAAACGAATCTGGTGTGCATCTACCTTTGTCTAAAAATAAATATAATAATTTGAAAATATAAAGTCGTATTTTTCTTTCTAACCAGAAAAAATTTCCTGGTTAGGTTTTTTTCCAAATATTTCCATTTTATTCCAAGGTCATTCGTAAAAGAAAAATGCGTTTGGTTACTTTTAAAGATAAACAATGGACTGAACCTATAAAAGAACTGGAAGCAAGAATTTTCTACTTCCACTTTGGTTAGCAAACTCTACTGGCGCTATCTTGACGAATCCTTTGGAACTAACGTTTTTCGTGTTTTTTATAACTTTGGAAGTGGAAATTTTTCCTATTCCAAAAGAAAAATGACTTGCTTCCAGTTTGGTTCATTTTATTCCCGTTTGGTTAGAAAGAAAAATACGGCATAAATTTAATACAATCACTATTGTTGAAATATCAATTGTTTAGATTACTACTTTCCTACTGGTTATTACTTCAGAAATCAACTTTATATGAGTTTTCAGTTTGCTACTTCGCAGTTGGAGAGAAGTAACTTGTAACTTTGCCAAGTGTTTTGAGCTGGAGTTACTGTAAGCCACATGACAGTGAATTTTATTTAATTTCGGTACCTAGTTACTTTTTGATAGACTTAAGTCTCACTACTTCAAAAATAGCAGCCTGTCTTTAAGGAAACATATCTAGCACTCTCCTACCTAAGGGATCTGAAGTCAAGAAAGTTGTCAAGTTAGGTAAGTGACCTATGAGACCAAACAGTCCAGACCATAATCATTACAAATGAAACTGTACTTTTCTAATCATTGTAGTCTAGGTACTAATGTTTCAAGTTCCTGTTGATTTTATCACTTATAAGGAATCTAAATCATGTTATCAGCTTCAGCACCTATCAGAGTAGGTTTTTATTTTATAGGAGCTGGCTGGTTTAAGTCCCATAAGTGTAATGTCAAAGTTCACGGCATGTCTGTGATGACCACCACTGTATGCAATTCTTAATGACATCATCATCTATCTTGGCAAGGTCTGTGTCAAGTAATTTATTTATGAAAATATAATACAATAGGTATGTGTTTTGCTGTGTGAAATGAAATTTTCTGTGTGCTACGGGATATGCAATCTACATTCTACATCACAGGCCACAAGCATTTAGAGTAACTGTTGTTTTATTGCTACTAAATAAAAAAAGGCTGTGGTCTTTTAGAAAATAAACCTATATTAATAATAATTATTAGAAGATGAAGAAAAATAATGAACTATTGAAGCTTTGTTTTATCAAGACTTGGATAGGTATACGTTTTGCTGATAGCTGGTATCAAACACATATTCAAGCATATTTCCTAGTACAATTCAATGCAATCTGACACTTGGTATAAAAAATATTGCTGATTAAGAAGAAATAAATAAAACGGTTCATAAGAATGTGTATAATTCAGTACAATATTGTACATAAATGGTTTTATTTTTAATCATAATCTCACTGAACATATTAAATGAGAAAACTGTTACCTCAAAAAAGATAATGTTAAAACCACAAACATAATGTACTTACATTTATCTATCCATCCTTAATTAGATTATAGTGGTGCATGTCAACTTCTATGGTCATACACACCACTTCTGCTGTAGAACAGTTGCATGAGATCTATCAGATATGCCTCAAATTTCCAAAATGATACAAATTTATCTTGTTTGTCCACTTGTAGGTGGTAATTTAAGTTTAATTTTAATGTTGTGCAATTTTCTACATTAATCAAGAATGTGGTGTACTGATTAGTAGTTGGTTGCAAGTGTCACAGGTTGTTTTTTTTTTCATGGGGTATGGTGATGTGTGTGTGTGTGTCTGATGGGCTGACAAAGCAGTGGGTGTAACCCACTAGTGTACATTTTTTTTTTTTTTTGGCCAGCTAGGACCAAGGAAAACGATTAAGCATGATGTACTCATTTCATCTTTTTTCTTTCTGACCAATATTTTTTCATTCTCTTGCCATGTTGTTTCTTCCTCTCTTCTATCCAGGGGGCTCCTGTTTTATTCATCTCCCTTTCCTTGTACCCTTGAAATGTTTTCACCCTCTTTCTGAAATCTGCTCTGTCCATTAGTGCACAATATTATACAATTAAAAATGTTACAAAAGTTACCCAAAAGGTAACTCAAAAATTTCAAACTTATGTTTATGATTTAACTTTAACCCCATAAATAAATATAAAAGAATACCATACGTTTTTTTTTTCATCAATTATCTCCCAATTTTATTTTCAATGTTTCAGGTGTTCCTGATAGTAAGTCATCGACAAATTTCAGAATATATTTGATTCAGGCATTCACCATGCATTTCTGGTGTCATTAAAGAGGATAATTAGTGACATATTTTACATGACATAGTCTGAAATGTCTATTTCAATAATCTCCCTGCAAACATTTCTGTAATCAATACAGCTTAAATTAAGAAGGTATATTTCATTGAAGTAAACAATGATATTATTTTACTTCAGTCTAGGACTAAGTGTCCTATATGTTCTTGCACAGGCACAAAATCTAGAAAAAACTCAATATGATACTTTAGTTTCATTGAATAATCACACTAGTTTTTTGAATGATGTATTTGTTAAAGGATTAAAAATTGATTTTAATGATTACCTAATTAAAGATCCTTCATTTAAAAATGTCATTGATTTTGAAAATGTACTGAAAGATTCAGAGATCTCATTTTTATGTGATAAAAATATTCCAGACTTAAACAATTCTGTTGCCTTGAACTATACAAAAAAATATCCTGGAATATTACTATGCATGGGATTATCTCATATTCTTTTGTTAAATGGAATCCTGCTCACCCAACAACAAGGTTCTGGGAAAATATCCATGGCATTGCCCAAAACCAGATCTGAGCTGGATTCTCTCGTGAGTACTATGAACTCTAACAATACTTTGAAAGAGAACGTGATGTGTAAAGAACACAAGGTCACATTACCAACATACCACTCAGATGTTGAAGATTACGTCAAGCTGCTCAATCCTATGCTAGATAATGAGAACACCTGTGAGACAATGTGCCTCATTAGTGACACTATCAATCCAATTTGTGCATTAATCATGGAAGCAAATTCGGTTTTTTACCAGAATCTGAAAGAGTGGCATGTGAATGCAACAGCTCAAGTAGAAAATGTGGATAGTGCAAAAGCACTTGAACAAAACAGTGTTAATGACATGGCTTTGCCCAATACAAAAGAGATCACTGATGATTTTAAAGAGACAGTTCCTGTAAACAAAGGCAATGTAGCAGCAGTTGAACTCAACAAAGAAAAAGTTACTGTTGTGATCAATGACACCAATAATATTGATACTGTGGCTGAACCAGCAGTTATCAGCGAACAGAACATGACTAGTACAACTCCAAGCATATCCAAGGTAGCTGTTGATGCTGCCGAGGATTTGATAAATGATGATAGTGGTGAGAACACTGATAATGCTGAAGAGGACAATGCTGAAACCGTGAAGCAACCATCACCCAGTCCTGCACCTGTAGTGACTGAGACAAAAACAAGACCTGCCACCAATGGTACACTTGCAACACAACCCAACAGCAAACCAGTCCTGCTAGAAGAAGATAATGCTAAGGAAGCTGTTGAAGCAGATCCGCCTACCAACAGCGAAATAAAAGAGACACCTGAACAAAAAACCAAACCTGCAGAAGAAACTAAGGAGACAAGTGTCCCAAAAAATATACCTCCCTCAACAAAAACGTCTGAAAAGACAGTTGATGCAGATAAAAACGAGTTAGAGCTAGGTGATCCAGAAGATAATCTACCACCTCCATTACAAGACCCTCCTGCTCCCAATGAAGGTGACAACATTCTCTTAAACGCTAACAATGATGATGATGATACATTCTCCTCAAATGTAGATCAGAAGCAACAAGTGGCAGATCCAGGGGATGCAGTGCTGGATATTCAGGAGAACACGCCTTACATTATTGCCAAGGATGGGTTTGTTGAGGCAGAGGACTCACATTTCTTCATGTACTTTGTACTCATGTTTGTAATATGTATAGTCCTGTATGTCGGGTTCTACAACAAGAGGAAGCTCCTAGCTCTGGCGTTGGAGGGCAGATCTGGAAGAAGAGCCAGGACTCGGAGAGGAACCTACTCCCGAGTCAATACCAACTTTGATGAGTCCAAGGACCACCTTCTGTATTGAGGCATGTCATGTCTTTCCTATTTATTTATTTTTTGTACAGTTTTATTTGTGTATAAAATCTAGGCTTGTGTCTAAAGTGTGTACATTACTGCGTAAGTGAATATTTACAAAAATGTTTTTTGAAACCAAGAGAACACAATATGGCACCAGTACCAGTCTGTACTTTTAGCATACCCAAACAATTTTACCTATTATATTTTTAATGACTTTCAGAAAAATATTGATTAAGTCAATTGTTTTTTTTTGTCTACAATTTTAAATACTTTTTTTGCGAAAGTAATATAATACGTTAGAACCACATATTTCTATGTGCGATCAACCATTGTATCATAAAGATTTGGACTTTTTTTATAAGCCATTAAACCCTTATGAAACTGCAAGCTGTTCTCAGTTAATAGTCTCTTGCGAGACACTGGTCTTCTCCCTGTCCCTTAGCCAGACTAATGTCACTCGACCATAGTGACTAAAACTCAGCACAACAAACTTCTGTAACTCTCAATAGAATTTATTACCTGAAACCTGATAGTATATGTACCGATTTACCCAAAAAAAGAAAAAAATCAATGTGTTCTTTTGGTAAACAATCTACTTAATTATTTATTATAATTTAAAATTAAATTTAGAAGCTTTTGTTTATATATTAATATATAAGATTACAACATAAATGTGATGAAACACTTGTCAAAGATAATATATACTTATAACGTGTTAGACAATCTACCTACTTTTTCAAAAAAATTAAGTAAAATTCTGATCATAGATATGATGTTGAAAATCCTCAAGAACATTAACCTTAAGTAATCCGGTATGGAGGGGAAATGGATTGTTTTTGGTTGCAAATCAATCCACATTCAACCTGAATACTATGTTCTGGTTGTATTAAGACCCTACTCAGCCTGGGTGAGGTTAACGTGAGTAGCTGAGTAGTTTGTACACAAAATAATGGGTAAAACCATGATATCAATGTGAGTACAGCAGTTAAAAGGGATTTTTAACAGCAATAAATAAAATAAAAGTCAAGAAATTGATATTAAGCTATCCAATATACATGTTTACTTTTGATGTTTACTTCTACTAATTTTTTTCTGAGTATATCTTGGAAGTAACTTTTTGAAATTTATTATCTTTAGCAACAGACCAATGAAAAATTTGTCTCGATCTAAGAAATTTGATCATTTCAAAATAGTCTATTCCTGACATTAGCTAACTGAATGGATTGAACAAATATTTTACTTCCGACAATAACTAATATTAGAAATCGGAAGTATTGTGTTCGTTTTTTTTTTACTACCTTTAAATCAAAATAATATAGTTCGCATTACTTCAGTGATAGCTGATAGCCATGTGGCATCAAATGAGATGATAGTAGTACATACATATGTGGGAACAAAGAAAAATAACTCTCAAATGACTTCCTAACCTCTATGATGCTTCATAAAATGTGAAATTTTCAGACCTACTTATTATGAACCTTTCGTCAATGAATACTCTCCTAACACTTTGAAAAGAAAAGAAAAAAGTTATCTTTAAGTTTGGAAAGAAAAAAGTTACCAGGACTCTGTTTAAGCCCTGGTTAAAAAGTTAACCAGGGCTTAAACATAGAGTCCTGGTTTAAAATTCACTTGGAAAAGACTATTGTTCCGTTAGCTCAGTGGTCAAGTTGTCGGCGTCACGTTGGTCTGGATATCCAGAGGCCGCGGGTTCGTAAACCAACCAAAACATGACAAAACATGTCTAGTATTTTGACCAGGTAATAATATGTTTTGTGCTTACTACTGGAATAATTAATTGGACTTTTGAGTCCTAGTCAGACTGTATAAATCAGGTGATAGCTATATTATATTTTTAGTATTATTCGGATATAATTCACTGACAATGAGTTTATTAGGATTAGGTCTGAAAAACTTTATGTATACAAGATTTTGCTGGTGAATATAATATATTAATGAAATCCTCCCGCCCCTATTAGTTCTTGGACTTGTAAACTGAAGAGCAGTAGTTCGAGTACAGAACAAAACAAATTTCAGTAAGGCAGGTTTGAGATGTGAACCATTGTTGTGATCAACTATGATATTTACTTAACCTTGAGTATTAAATTAATAAAAAAAGTTTGATTAATGTGATAATTATTTATGTTCAATTATTTTCTTTATTTCCTTATACATCTAAAAGCTTTGGCAGAATATATCAGCAATAACCAGGGTGAACCTATTCTAATATAAAGTGTGGATCTATCAACACGTCATGGTATACCTACCTGTCCAAGGCCGGACTTTTGGGAACTTAAATACAAAGGATTGTCTGAAAGGAAGCAATTGCTGAGGAGTTCAATATGTATACGAGTCACTACATGTAGAAATGCGGTTGGTTGTTGGAGGTCTTGGGCCCACGCGGCCTCTCAGAACCCCTCGACAAGACAAGACAAATACAAAATAATAATAATACTCTTTAGTGGAAGTAACTGTTACGAAGTTAGTGCACAAAGCATATTCTGTAAAGTATCGAGACTGAATACGTAAAACCATATAATAATTGGTTTAAATTACCCATCTTTAGCATACGTATAGTTATCTCCCTCAGTGTACTCTTCTCCTACATCGTCACGAAGTTCCAGGCTAATGTTCCACTTATAATAAAAATTACGTGTCCGTGAGATAGGCATAGATACCTATATCACGATGGTAAGAGGATTATATGAACGCCCAGATGCGATGTCTAAGCTCCTTTCATGTCCATTCATTCTATTTGGTTTTAACGTAGTGATTTGAGAAAGATAGGACGAGGGTTTTACCCTCCGCTGGTACTCGTATAAGTTACCCACATTAACCTCACCCAGCCTGGCTTGATCCGAAAATACCAGCCTGACGTGTTCAGAGGGAAGATAATTTTCTGTGTGAAAGTCTACTCCAACCGGAAATCGAACTCAGGATACTACGGGCAGTAGTCATTTCGTGTGAGTCCCTTCATGATATCCGCCGCTTTTATTTTGACGGCAATCTACGCTGTCAAATCTGGTCCCTTCCAGAGCAGATTTGATTTTTGACAAGAGGTAGAATTCATAGGGGGTAAGGTCGAGTGAATAAGGTGGATGTTCCTTATCTGGGATTTCATTGGTTGAGAACCACTTTTCATGTTGTTTCCATGACAACTGTCAGTATCCAGTGTAAACAAATAGGACAGGTGAGAGTACGTGCATAATGCAGAAGTTGTTCGGAAATTCAAGGTGTGTAGTTGAAAGAGTAGTACCTACCTACCTACAACATTTATTTATCACCGAAATATTTTCTTTTTTATCATCGTGTAAAACGTTGAACAAAGTTTTAATTTAAGTAGAACACATCCAAAAATATACAGTTAATTTTACTATATTTTTTAATAAAAGAAATAGTTTAGTACCAAGATAACTTGGCCGCAAACAAGATATCACTGCGTTCATTAACGAAGCTTTTTGGATAGGAGTTCTGGAACTTGGCCCTTTTTTAACGGTAGTTTTTTTTGTGGGTTTTAATTACTTTTGGTTCTTTATCTAAAGTATGCCTTCCGTTTTAGTAAGGATAAACTATAGGCTATAGCCCCCCGCCCAAATCTGACCAAAAGAACAAAAACCGGGTTCCCCAGAAATTACATGAAAGGATATTCCGAGTAATGTCTACATGTCTGCCTAAAAAAATCAAAAGGGGCTATGAAGTAACAGAGAATTTGAAAAATTTGATACCCCTTTGATTGAATGGTAGAGATTGCCTCAGGCAATAATCCCGCCCTTTGTAATTTTATGTAAATAAATTTCAATAAAGGGTTTACTACTACTACTGCCATTTTTTTTGACCCACCATTGCTAATCCGATGATTTGATTCCTTACATTATATTTCCATCACCACAGGTAAAGACTTGAAAACTGTGTTTCACCCTCCCTTATCGGTTTTTTATATTTACCTCATTCACACTGGGTGGGGCCAGGCGAGGCCAGCATCACGAAGCTTTGAATTTCTATGGTCGTCTAGCAAGTCCGAACCACGCTGGACGTTGCTTAAATTCATCGGTCGTGTGAGAACGGGTGTATACAACGTGCCATCGACACTGGCTACTCAGTCCATCAATGTTTACTTAAATTTCAGAAATTTCCGTTTACCCCAGAACCAATGAAACCAATGAAAGTATTATCTTCTCAACCACCATTCCTTCTTTGATTTGATTGACTGACTTTGATTTTTAAACAATCCGAATATGTGGTGATTTTACACTTTCCTGTTTTAATCAAATACATTCACTGTTTGTGTCCGTAAGCTGGATGCGAACCACTAACCTGAGGTTCTGTAGCTCTTCTGCAGACCGGAATAAAATTATAATCATAGCAGCATGAGGGGAGAGAATAAAAGTAAGCTCCCGAGGATGTGGACCGATGGAAACCTATCTGGTAAATATTTGAAAATAGATAGGTACACTAATATAGGTACTTTTTCTTTATACATGTCGTAAAGGTTATTTTTAATTTATCGTACAGGTTCACCTACATCAGTAGCCTAAAAGGTAAACTACCTAGTTTTTTTTAAATCACGAATTTATTAGAAGTTTCCACACGACATACGAGTAGATATGTTTTGATTGTCAAGAAAACATGCTATTAAATGGACTTTGAGCCAGAAGTTTATAGGGTTTCCCAGTGCCTTTTGGGAATCCCATGGGGAAAATCAGCAGAATAGATATTTATATATTTATTTAATTAAGACCATTCGTATAAATAACTCAATTAAATAATTCCATCGACCTCAATAGCTTGATCCATAGACGCATACTCATAACCTGGAGGTTGCTGGTTCAAGTTCCAATTTCGGTAAAAATTTAGCAGCTCCAATTTGAGTAATTGTGACATCACAAATATGATAACTTTTAAAAACTAAATTATACCTTTTCTAACTCGTCTTCCTTAAAACTTGGAAGCAGAATCAAATTAATATTTTTTTACTTTATTTCCCGTCTATTCTGTACCTAATATTTCAGTAAAATCTAGTCGCCTCGAAAAATCCACTTCATCCCTGGAAATTTGCACCGGAATGGCACACGGAGATTGGCAATGTGAGTGTGACCTTTGTTGGACCTTTGAATCTGTGTTCCATGGTGTACAGGGTAAAAGAAAGTCGTACAGTGCTCGTCCAGAGAAAAATGCATGTAATATTGAGACATGCACGTCCGTGTGTGGGTAAGTTTAGGTGTCCTAGATGTATGTATTGGACTTTTTTTGTAGGGGAATGGCTTTAAACGACCATTTTCTGGAAACTCACCAACGTGCCACCCTCATTAACCTCACCCAGCTTGGGTTGGGTTGAGAATAACCATCAGCATCGCGTATTTTCGAAACTGAATAGTTACCTACCAATTAAGTGGTCGATGTCGATGGCGCGTTGAGTGCACCGGTTCTCGTAGGATCACCGTAGTTAAGCAATGTCCAGTAAGGAGAAAACTTCGTAATGCTGCCATTCCGGCCCAACCCAGGCTTAGTGAGGTTAACATGAGTAGCATGTTTGTGAGTTTCCTGCGAATAGAGGACCTATTTCGAGATGACCTAGCTGTTGAATGGGCTGTAAAACACCAGTTGATAATAATGAATTAAGACATAATATTGCTTGTTTGAGCTTCAACATGTCGTTGACAAAAATGGTTTCCAGTTATTTAACTCTTCTTTCTGTAATTTCAGGCTAAAAACAAGGAAGAAAAAGCAATACCCATACGTTAAAACATGTCCATCTTCCGTCCAAAATACAAATGCGTATTCTCAGACCTGCTCGAACAGGAACACTCATTTTTCAAGCGCCAATGCATATTTTAGCAGCCAATGGAAGCAAGTCAGGGATGTCAATCGATCTTCTCGCTATCTTTTTTACTCCAATCTGGAAAATTTCTACCGACAACTTTATATGAGAGCTAGGGAGAAGACCCTTTCATTTTCTTCTTTATAAAACGAACTGTCAATCGATAGGTAAGACAGCAGACTCGTACCTTGGAGGTTGGTGGTTTGCATTTTAAGCACATCTTTTAAATATGTATACCTACATAGTTTTGGCCAGAATTGCAGTATTAACCCTTATCTTACACCACATATTATAAAATGTAAAAAAACAGCATGTACCGTACAGTCGCACCAAGATGTTGTTACAAAAATTAACTTGTCACACTTTTAAAGTCACTCTCATTCCACTATGAAGAACCTCGATGAAAAAAAAACCCGCGAAGTTTTTGAATATTGATCAAATATCAAAATAGGATGATCTCAGTGGTATTTGGGCAATTTTGTGCCAGCGTCGATGGCGCATTGAATGTACCAGTTCTCGTAGGATCACCGAAGTTAAGTTATCCTAGCTCTTGCTGTACAGAACATGTCCCATGGCTGAGGGACAGTTTCCATTTGATGACTATGTACAAGATATGGAAATTTTACTAATCCAATATAAAGAAGCCATTAAAAAGATTCTAAATGATGACACACTGAAAGATCTTCCCAAAGATGTTACTGCTGAAGAAATCAAATCAGAGTTACAGCTTTTGCATGGACAGTCTATGATGTTGTATTTAGTGCAAGCTGACGGGAACAAATTTAACATTGTAGTAAGTTAACTTTTTTCTGTTTTGCTCAATATCTCTTTAACCCAAAGGCCATTTGTGACAGGAGTTTCACCATTTGCTGGAAACTCAGAAACCAGCTAAAAAAATTAAGCTGGGTTGGTCAGGGAATAGGCAGCATAAAACAAATATATTCTACTAGCCACTTTTGGAATGAGTGGTTAAGGTCAAGTACTAAATACTCAGTCAACAAAGTTTCCTCTATGTAGCCCCAGAAGGGCCAATGTGACAACAAAAAATACAGGAATTTATTAATAATAATAATACTCTTTAGTGGAAGGTAACCACCAGGAGGGTTTAATGCTCAAAGCATTTTCTACCACCTATCCCTCAGAGCCTTATTATTATGTGGTCATATACACAAATCGCCTCTGACAATACAAAGAGGCGTAAATCACAAATTTTTGAAATCATTTTTATTGCTTAGATTGAGTCTACTTGTGCTATATTTTGTTCAAAGATAAGAAAATGAGGGATACGCCTGATTTTAATTTTTGTTGTATAAAGATACAACAAAAATTAAAATCAGGCGTATCCCTCATTTTCTCTTTTTCAGACAAATCAAATAGGCGTACATCGATAATCACAGTTAAATAATCAAATTTGGCAACAGAAAAAGTTCGTATGGTCATTCACGGGTACAGGGAAGTGATAATGTTCCTACCATGAACAGAAAATTTATGCGCAAGAAAACTCATTTTGGCTCTCCTGTAAAATTTCGAAAATGTGGTTTACGCCTCTTTGTGTTGTCAGAGGCGAAATGACTGAGGAAAAATTCATGCATTGTCAAAATAGCCAGATTAGACAATATCTAAAAATTTGTGACTTTATTATTGACCCAATTTGAACTTTATTATTGACCCAATTTGAAATATCTTGACCCTTTCTTAAATTTCTTTACCTAGTAGACACCCTTAGAACACAATTCAAGAAACTGCCAGAAATTCTCCAACTTTGGAGCATATTGGTCCAGTATTTAAATCAACAATAATATACTGGATCAATATTTGAGGTTGGGTGGAAAAGCTTCTTTAAGAAGAATTCTGCATCAGAAATGAAAGCAAAAAAAACTAGCATCATATCCACTTACTTGACTACCAGTTTATTAAAGATAAATTTAAAATGTAATTAATTTAGAGCATACACACAATTTTTTTTGTCAAAGTAATAAAAAATCTCTAGCATCTATTTATTTCCAGGTACCATCCTCCAACACCAGAGTCACTGCCTTGAAGAAATGTATTGAACGCCAGGTCAATGCTCAAATGAAACGCAGTGGCATTGCCAAATGTATAAGCTGGAAGTATGTCTGGAAAGCTTACCTCTTGAGTTTTGATGGAATGAAGATTACAAATGAAAATGCTCTGCTCAGTGAACTGGGAATTGAAAGTCAGGGTGAAATCACTTTTGCCAAACGTTTGAAAGATAAAATTAGGATCAAATGATATCTGAGAATGTTAATGGTATGTACTGTACAAATAATAATAACACTCTATAGTGGAAAGTAACCACCAGGTGAGGTTAATGCTTAAAGCATTTTCTACCACCTAACCTTTAGAGTCTCATTATTATGTGGTCACAAACTCAAATTAACACACTCCGTGCCGGTGTTACCGTTTGGTAACACCTGTTCAGAAAAATGGTGTTACCGTTTGGTAACACCGAAGACATCTACTTCTCGACCCGGGTGTTACCTTTTGGTAACACCTTACATGGAATAGTGTTACCAAATGGTAACACCAGCACAGAACAAGAAAAACTTCAAAAAATTTCAAGCCTGTGCTGGTGTCATTTGGTAACACCGGCCAAATATTGCTACGGCACTGGGCAATAATTTCAAAATGAGGCTCCGGCACGGAAAGTGTTAATGATGAAAAATTTATGCACTGGCTGGGATTTGAACCAATGGATCCCAAAACAACTGGAACCAGACTTGTACATTAACCACTTGACTACAAATCTGCTGATGAGCACAGTATGTTGTCTTATCATTGAGAATTAGAATGGCCTCTTCTTCTTTGAGTGTTTATCTGTATCAGATTTAAGTAATCATCATGGCAATGCATAGTGCATGCTTTGTTTCATAGCTATTTGGAAGAGTTTTTCTGAGCTTCTCTCAATAGCTACTACTGAATAGTATTTTTTATTACAGGTGATAGACAAAACCATCCATGCAATATGTATAAATTGATAGGGTAACCTTTTACTCAAGTTTTATAAGTGCTCTTTATGAAATAAGAGGCTGAAATCTGAATATTCTAGGACATATTCTGTGACCACAAAGACCACTTGAAATTTACCTCAACTGAATGGCAAAACTTATTTTTTCCGCCAGTGGTGGGTGTCCCATTTGGAATTAAAATTTCTTTCTTAGTGTACATCTAAAACATTAAAAGTAAACTTGCATACAGAACTTTTCACTGGAAGTCTGCTGGTACGGAGAAATAGTGATGGAAAGATGTTTCAATTTATAAATGCAGCCCAGTAGCAGATCAAATTAATATTTGAAAATCCTTACTGCTTATCTGAGGGCTAAAAGGCACGTTTACAACAAATTTCAGCCTCCTTGGAAGTACTAGGAGGAAATAGGTAATATTGAATGGGTGACTTGCATGGATTAGTACAGATAGTAAGCAACCAAATAGAAAATAGATTTTGGATTTACCCATTCATTGTATCAAAAAGAAAGAAAAAAAATAAAAGTAAGAAGAAAAAAAACAATTGTGTGAATATATTCTCGTTTTCTTATTTAACTTTATTGGAAATAAAAAGATATAATACATTTAGCTCATATAAAAATATAATGTTCAGTAATTAATCATAAAAAAAACATAAATAAAATACTGTATAGATTATAGATATAGTTTCCTTGGACGGAATTATGTGTTAAAAAAATGGACGGTAAATTAATTTAAATATAATTCCTTAACTGGTACTTTGTGCAATATTATAAATGTAAGGTACCTATAACCTAGATTCTAGAAATATTAATGACACCATGTTGGTCTACAGTATTGTATAATACATTATTTCTTTCCCATAAAAATTCTACAAACAAATCATAACTGATACAGTCAAATTTTATGTGCCAAAGATTTTTCTACCAACAACCTCATATTTTCTCTTGATATAGGTAGATAATATGTAGTTCAAAAATGACATCTTTTAGATTATACTTGACAAGAATTTTCATTTAGTAAAAAGTCTTGCTGATGAGAGTTCAATATGAATATTTCTTTCTCGTGTTCATTAAAAAAATTCAAATCAGTCAGTGCTTTGAAATATAGTATTCTTAAATCAAACTTGTAAAGGTACTCAATAAAAGAAAACATATCAACATCACAACTCATTGCACCATCTTTACATCTAACACTACAATCTCCCTGTGTTTCTCTGATCCTCATAAAGTTCTGGGCTGAATAGCTTTATTAATTTATGCTTCGCCCTTGTTAGATTACCTATTATTATTATCATTATTACAGATCATTTTTAAATTATCAATAGCATTGCTAGTTGAAATTACAAAATTGCTTTGAAATTCAAAATTTCTGAAGTGCTGAATTGAAGTGCATACTTGAAAGACACGAGTACAATTTTATCCTTACTATCAACACTGTCATCAGTATTAAAAAGTGAAGAAACATATTTGTCTATACCATCATATACCCTGTGTTAGCATTAATTTAATTAGGAAATTGAACCAAAATGCTATTTCCATAGCACAATATTTCTGTGCAATAAATTTGTCCCAGACTCAAAGCTTTGGACATTATGGTATCTGGTATAATCCTTGTCAAGTATAAAGATGATTATGATACTCATGAATTAAATTTGATAATTTAAATAAAGTTCATTATTTCAAAGTGTGACAAAAGGTGATATTTTGAGTTAATGGCACATTATTTGAGCTGCTCATTGTTATGATACATGAAAATTTCTACATAGCTATAATATAAAATAATGATATAAAAACAAATTAGGTACTAAAATATCAAGATAGTTGAAAATTTTTAAAGTAACAAAATCAAAAATATCAAGAAATTTTGAAAATGTTTATGTGTTGTCATCTATATTCTGAAGAGGACAGGTAAGGAAGAAAGAGGGTTTACTGAAACAATTGTATATCAAAAATAAAATACTTCATCACTCACACTACCAACTTTATCCATAGGTAAGAGAGTTAAGTATTTGTCAGAATTATTGGTGGTTATAAAACCTCTTCATATTTAATAGAGGAACAGTTAAAATTCACAGTAAAAAATCAATGTAAATTTAAAATAATGTCAAACTTGGAAATAAAAAAGTCTGTGAAACACTCATCTTTAAATAATAATAACACTCTTTAGTGAAAGGCAACCACTAGGTGAGGTTTATGTTCAAAGCATTTTCTACCACCTATCCATTAGTCTTATAATGTGGTTGTTTACTCACATAAATAATGAAAAAGCCAAGCAAACTAATCTGTAGATTATGTTAATGATTGTTAATCAACACCTCCTGATTGAACCCAGTTTTAATTTATCAAATTTCAACTTGAAATGATTATTTAAATTTTTGTTTAGAGGTCAATAAGATAATAATGATAAATTAACTTTCATATCCAGCACTTTAATTGGTGGATTCCAATTTTAATGACAATTTAATAGTACTTTTATAGATACAAAAAAAAAAACGAACACAAAAACATGTCTCTTGTTATGTCAGGAAACAAGAATGCCAGGGTTGATCTAGGAAGAATCAAACTCATGGCATTGGCATTTGAAGGCGGGCAAGTGTCATTTTAATCAAAGAGGTTGAGTGCAGAGTACTATGCTTTCAAGTCTCTGATAGTTGAAAATTAGAATTGGTACATGAAAATTTTGAATTTGTGGATTTACCAAGTAAGAATTACAATACTGTAATTTTCAAATTTAGTGTTCTATCAAACTTATAAATTAGTAATTGACAAATATAACCTTTATAGAAATTATGGATTTATATTTTACAAATATAGCTCCAAAGTTTAGAAAGTATGAATTTCTAATTAACTAATGAAACCTTCAATAGATTCAGATGGTCAAGAGAATACCTTGGTGGCATAAGGCACAGGTTGTGAAGTTTACATGACGGGCTGAGTGGACACGGTACTGTGCGGAGTGGTCGGTCTGGAACCAGCTAGGGAATGAACTGTGGAGGCATTGAGAGATTGCATTGTTCCCATCTGTGAAGGTAGAGGAAATACAGGAAGTTGAAAATCTAGCGTGGCTCATAATCAAACAAATATACAAAATTTAAAACAATAAATCAAGTGGGGAAAATGGAATGGAAAAGTAATGATATTTTACATTAAAAATGTAGTAGTAGACTATAGAATAATAATATCACCTTATTTATACTGCCCGATTAGGACTATAAAGTCCCATTATTGTAGCAGTAAGCCCGAGATGTATTATTATGTGGTAAATATCCCAAATAGGAGGATAATTTGTCATATCCAAGCTGGGTTTTGAAACCGCGACCACTGGAATCTCTAGATTCACAGAGTGCTGCCTTTACCACTGAGTTACCAGGACAGAACCTACATATATAGTAGGTATGTTTAATTATTTTGTGAAGCAACAAGTAAAATAGTCTGGTTATCTCAAAATTTGGTAATGGAATTTTTAATAGGGAAACAC
The DNA here is from genome assembly GCA_024516035.1 of Bactericera cockerelli. Classification (NCBI taxonomy): domain Eukaryota; kingdom Metazoa; phylum Arthropoda; class Insecta; order Hemiptera; family Triozidae; genus Bactericera; species Bactericera cockerelli. Next base: position 39,214 of record JAMCCL010000156.1, read on the forward strand.
ACCAAAATAGAAAAGAAGGAAGTATATTATGCAGAAAAGAAAATATATCTTTGAAATTAACAACACTAATCAAGATCTTTAATTTTTTTTTCACACCTTTAATCCTAAACTGTAATAATTTATAGAATATACCTTGTTTATACTCCCAGGGTACCACTGCCCATTTTTGGGGAATAGTATAAAAGACCCCCTACACTTACTCTTAATCTTGCTACATCCTCCAGTTTGGAAAGATCAGCCAGTTCCAAGTACAAGGAGTACACCAGGAGCCAGCCATAACAATTGACGATAGTAAACAAAAACCAGAGTGTACAAATGGTCAGGTTGTAGCCAAATGTCAGATCATTAACCGTTGAGACAAACACCCATGCTACAAAGCGGAATATTGTGAAAACAGCAAAGGAGTAAAGCCAAGGTGTCATCTTCTTCTCATATTCCTGTTGAGAAAATAAATAATTTAATATATTATTCCACATATTTTGTAATTAAGGGTGAAATAATTAGACAAAGTTGAGATCTTCCTTAAGTAATAGTTTCCTATTTCAAACAATATGCAAAATATAAACTCAAGTCCACAAGAGGTATATCATTTCACCCTAAATCTCAAAATAAATTAAAGATTACAACATAAACCAAATCAAGGGTGTTCACTTAATAGAATAATAAATTGTATGAACTATGTAAAATGCATGGGTATCACAAGAAAGTGTTGACTTCATAATTGGCTGGGTATTATGATTTCTTCAGAAGTGATAGCCCACACATATCGCCTCTGACAATACAAAGAGGCGTAAACCACAAATTTTGGAAATCGGTTTTATTGCTTAGATTGAGTCTACTTGTGCTATATTTTGTTCTCACAAATAGACGTAATCCAATTATAATAAAAAAAAAAGATACAACAAAAATTGAAATCAGGCGTATCCCTCATTTTCTCTTTTTCAGACAAATCAAATAGGCGTAAATCGATAGTCACAGTTAAATAATCAAATTTGGCAACAGAAAAAGTTTGTATGTTCATTCACTGGTACAGGGAAGTGATAATTTTCCTACCGTGAACAGAAAATTTATGCACAAGAAAACTCATTTTGGCTCTCCTGTAAAATTTCGAAAATGTTGTTTACGCCTCTTTGTGTTGTCAGAGGCGATATGACTACTGCTTGTGGTCAAGAGATTTTGAGTTCAATCTTTGCTTTGGGCAAAATTATCTGATGAAAGATTCTTCTACTTATCAAGAATGTCCACAGACCAGTCCTACCCAGGTTAGGTAAAGTTAATTGGGGGGTCAATGCCCTGTACTGAATAACTCATTAAGGAAGTTGAAACAAAGCAATTTTACAGTCTTAACCACTTGGTAGTCAATTGTTTAAGAAGATAGTCTGGTATTCAGGGTAGTATGGGGGGGATCTTTGGTTTGAATATAGACCAATGCATGAATTTTTTCTCATTAATTTGAGTATGACTGCATAATATTAAGACTGAGGGTTAGATGGTAGAAAGTGCTTTAAAGCATTAACCTCGACTGGTGGTTAACTTCCACTAAAGAGTATTATTCTTATTATTTAGATGAGATTAAAAGAGTATTTAATAAAACATAAATATTATTACATACCTTCCTTAAAGCAATGATAAGTAAAGTGCTGGTAATTACGTTGATTGCGCCCAGCAAGATAGAAAACAAGGCAAAGAGAACAAGCATGTTTCTCACTGGAAGAGATTGGAAAACAAAAACATTATTTTAAAACATTCTTAATAATTATATTCTCACAAATGAGTGTGAAATGTGTTTACTTTTTTTATTAGCATTTATTTAAGTGTGCCAACAAATGTGTTTACTTAAACAATTGCTTGAATCATTTGTTGATAATGTTGATATGTATGTTTTTCCTTCTTATTTTTATTATATCATAACTTTAATGGGTAGCACAGCATTAAGTGACACCTAAAAACATGATATGCCTAATTAACTCATTGGTTCGTCATAATGCTGCCACTGGTTGCTATTATTTTTTCCTCACAAGATATGCAACCAACCAAGCATTGGTAGTCATTGTGGTTATTGTGCTAGACTTGTAATGTAAACAATCTAGAGCACGAATCCGTGATCTGTGGATTGGATTCCACCCAATGCTTGATTTTTCATTAATGTATTTGGGTTTGTGATCATATAATAATAGGACTCTGTGGGATAGGTATTAGAAAATGCTTTGAACATTAACCTTGCTTAGTGGCTACTTTCCACTGAAGAGTTTTATTATTATGAGTGGACCCCATAATATCCAAAATACAGAATTGAAGAAAAAAAATATGACACTGCTGACTGCTGGTATTCAAACTTAGGTCATCTGTGGACAAGCCAAGTGCACTACTAACATGGAGAAGTTGACTATTTTTTTATTTATTTAAATAATAATTATAAAAGAAATTCTAGATACTATAAGAAGAAGGAGATTCCAGGTTTAATACTTAGCTATTTCTTTATACAAGTGTAATAAATAGCTATTTAGAGGTTGTATTTTTTAAGGGTCAATGTTAATTTTGACAATTTTTTGCCTATTGAAACAACTTCTTCTTTAATGTTCTTTTTTCAACAAATAAATTCTTAGTGTACAAGACTTGTGCAGAATCTGGGTTTTATGAGTATAAATCCAAGTTTTACTCAAGAATTTCTTAAAATGCATGAGTCACTTAAATTGGGGACATATGAAGTTATTTGTAGCTTATTTATATATATAGAATTAGATAAATGATATGTTCACCATGTTTATATTAAAACAAAACTAGATTTTCTTAGAACTCACCCCAAGTGCTGCCAACATAAACAAATTGGTAGCTGAGAATGTAGTAGCCATAGTGTGTGGAGCCTGGAGCGGACATGTAGTAACAGTAGATATCAAAGAATCCTGTGGCAACTGTGAATAAACTTACAACCTGCAAACAAAAAGAAACGCTTAATGTTGACCTTAGCACTTAGTAAAGAGGTAATATTTTTGGTTTCTGTAAGTGAGTAAATATAATTTTTGAGGCTTTTTGTGTGTAATTCACTAATTTGTGCAATTTGTAACTGACCAATTTAAATTTATTCAGATATTTTTTGTAAGTAAAAATTTAAAGTTACCATATTTGTGGTGATAACAATAATCCCTCAAACTTGCTTTACTAAATTGTTGCTTAACTGGGGACTTGAACCAACAACCTCCAGATTACATGTCTGCCACCTTACCAATCAGGCTACTGAGGTCAGTTTTTTTCAATTAAAAATTTACAAAAAATATATCTTGTTTTGTTTACATATAAGTTCTAATTCTGTCGGTGAAAAAATTCATTACAGGTTTCTCTTAATTCAAGGTGCTCTCTACAATATTTTGTGAAATTGAAAAGTATCTTTCTAGAAGATATTCCAAATCTATTTACCTACACAGAAAAAGGAATGATATGTTCCTTTGACATATGATTTTTGATTGATATACCAATACATTGATCAATAAGGTGGCAGACTTGTAACCTAGAGGTTGGTGGTTTGAGTCCCGGGTTCAGCAAAGATTTAGTAAATTTAGTTTAAGTAGTTGTGACATCACAAAAGTCATTAACACAAGTCTGATAGATAAGTTAGTACAAGTGCACACCAATCATTGATAGTTAATGTTTACCGCACTAGACTTGTAATGTAAACAATCTAGCCTAGTGCATGGATCCATGATCTGTGGTTCAGATCTTACCTACCCAATGCTTGGATTTTCTTTTTATTTATTAAAGATTATGTGACCTCATAGTTAACCTTGGAATAAATGTACCTACCTGTTGTAAATAAAATGATTAAATTACTAAAATTGAAATTTATAAATTAGATTACTCACAAGTGCATAGATACTAATAACTAAGGATCCTCTTTGAATGTCAAGAAAATAGGCGTCTTGTAGAATGGGTCTTTGGTACCAAGGTATTTTAATAGAATGTAATGAGCGTTGAGATTTTAGGTTAGCTGTTGATCTTGTCGTCCCATGAGAATACACTGATGGTGTACCCATGCTGGGTGTCTTCCTTCCATGATTCATTTTCTGTAAATCAAACAATATTAATTATAAATAAGTGAGACAAAAGATCACCAGCAAACTCAAATAAATAAAGAAACAACTAGCCTTCTTAACAGTAAACAAAAAATCACCCTTTAATGCTTGTTGATAAATGTGATATTGACATATTGATGCAATATGTTGACTGTGCTTACTTCTAATTAATGTATTGATCAATATGTCATTGATAATCACACCAACAATGACTAAAATCAGTTGATTAGCTACTCAGAGATTTATCAACACTTTAATGTGATTGATCAACACACCTTAAAATCCCTTAATGTTGTGTGACTGAGTTTCTTGGATGAGTTCAACATCCACCTGCCCGTGACCCAATTCTTTACTAGAACTCATGTAGGTACCAATTTTAGCTTTATAGACTGCCCGTACCATGTTGAATTTCATCTTTGAATCAAGTGAGAAGTGTCTAGGTTAGACTATTAAACTCAGGTAGTTTGAGTAGCAACCAGGGATTTTGATATCATGTTACTTCTGACAGAAGTTTCTTTGCAAATATGAAATAGATTCAGATGTAATTCTGACTTTTTTTGCATATAGGCAATACCTTTGCTTATGTAACTGAATCACTTTTATCTGAAATTAGTTTTTTCAAGCAATTGATTATCACTCTACTTACGTCAATGTTGATTATTCATGTAATAGTTGGAGAGATGTGATGTACAGGACCAGCTAGTTAACAGTTGGAATTGAGATGTATTGTTCAAGTCTGGATAATCTGAAGGTAATCTTGGATTTTCCTGTTTCGAATGTAAAATCTTCGCACTCCAGAGAATATTCAAAACCTGATTCTTTCCCGTTGCTTTTATCACAGCTTTTCTGAACACTTCAAAAAAGAAAATTTCAGTTTTCTCTTTTGAGCCTTTTGAAAATTTTGAAATTGTTGTTTGATCCTTTTGTTTTGTTTACATTCAAAACTTGACACACCTCAGTGGGGAATTTTTCAAAAATCCCACATAAAAAGTCCCTTGGAATCACATTTTCTTTATCCCATTTGGGGTACATTCAGACCGTTTCGATCATAGGATAAGGAAAGTAAAAATAATTCTACACCGATGGGGATCAAACCCATATCATTGTGTGTATGTGAAAACCTAATACGCTACGTCACTCGACCACGGTGACAACCTTCACAATATTACAAAACAGGGTAATTTGTGGACAAACCCCCCCCGAAATTTGCAAGAAACCCCAGCAAAGATGGAATATACGTTAGGCGAGATTTCTGAACCCCCGCCCCCCGAAATCCCATCCCCGAAATGTAGGTCCAGCTACGCCGCTGCCACTCAGGCTGGGTGAGGTTAAATTGAGTAGTAGTATCCCTAGTAGCACAAAATTGATGGGCCAACGTTGGCATTGGGTCACAGAGATTGTTGGCCGACGGTCCGTTTACCATCAGTTTGACGGGCGGGACAACGTTGGGTCAAGGTTGTGGGTGACAAAATTTATTCCTCAGCCCAACCATTTCCCAACATAATTTGTGACGTTAGTCCGACCATTCGCCAACATACTGTAGACATTGGCCCAACCATTTTGTAACATAACTTGTGATGTTGGCCCAACCATTCCCCAACATAATTCGCGACATTGACCCGACCAGTCCCCAACATAATTCATGACGTTAATCTGACCATTCGCCAACATACTTTGTGACGTTGGCCCAACCATTTTCTAACATAAGTATAGTGCTGTTGGCCCGACCATTCCCCAAAATGACATTGATGTTGATCCAACTCTTTTTAGCTGGCTTTACCAACACTTACCCAACCATTTACCAATGTTGGCTCAACCATTGTTACCAATGGCAGCCCAACCTTCCTTTATAAGTATAATTATATATAATAAATAAACATATATACCAAATATATAAAAATTGACAAATATGTAGTACATAATATTTATATGTATATTAAAGGAAAAATAACAGGTATATTATATTTTACATGAATATTAACAATATTAGCAAAAGTAAAAATAAAACATATTCACTGGGTAACAAATAAATAATCTATACCTATACTTCTAATCAACTCTTCACTGAGTGACAACACTGGAATTGTATTAATATACAGTATGTTTCAGAAAAGGTGGCCACCCCCTCGTAACTTTTGAACGCGACGGAATTTTTCAATTCTGTAAAGTTCTAAGTATAGGAAGTGCCCTATGGCCCATCCTGTGGTCATACTTATTTTAGGCCCCGGTCGGCCCTTCCGGCTTTTAGGCCATATTTTTTCATTTTTCTCGCGAATTTTAAATGGAATGCTATATTTTTTATTCCTGTTAATTAAAGTCCAAATTAGGCTGAGTATAATGAGCTTTTAAAATTTTCAAAAACCTTATCAGGGGCGGAGCTGGTAGGGTGCAAGGTTTAAAACTGTTACACCCTGTATTTGAGCGATAGGTGGATTTTTTAGTACAATTTGTATTCACATAGGTTCAAAATATTGTTTTACACCATATGAAATCAAAAAATATTCTTGTTTACATTTAATCAGGGCCGTAGTTAAGTTTTCGTAAAAGTACTTTTTTTCTCACGTCAATATTTCCGTAAATTAATGGTGTTTTCAAAATTGGCATTTTTAGAGGTGAAAGTCTGCAATGACATATGTTTTTTATACTTAAAATCGAAAGAAAACTTAACGGAGAAGCGATTAAGCTAATAAAAAAGGCCATTTAACCTGCTAGTTTTTTCACAACAGTGTCCGGTGGAGAGGGTGAATTTCAAAATTATTGGATTTTTTTTGTTGAGGAAATACAATTGTCCTAGAAAATAAAATAATAAATAATACCTAATAAGGGAATAATACTTCAATAAACATAACAAAATGCGAAATTAAATCAAAATCATTTCTTCTAAATCAGTGCCGGATTTTTTTTTCTCTCTTTTTTTCACTTTTCAAAGTTCAAGTTGGATCAAAAATAATTCTCGGATAATGCTGCGTCTAAACCAACCTCAGTAGCTTGATCGATAAGGCGGCGTACTTGTAACCTGGAGGTCGGTGGTTCAAGTCCCGGTTTCAGCAAAGATTTAGTAAAGCGAGTGTGAGTAGTTGTGACATCATGAAAGTGATTAACACAAAGATAACTTTTTTAACTTAAAAACATAAAGCTGCTTCTAAAGTCAGAGTTTGGTACTTAACCTGGAAAAATGACCCTTTATTTAGAGACCTGTTATTAAACTATTCATTACTAGCAACACCTGTATGTTTTTTTTTTTTTTTTTTTTTTTTTCTTTAATTTGGGTTTAATATCGCTTTCAACTGCATGGTCGTATCATGAGTATCGTGACGGGGATGTTACCCTCCATTTGCAGGAAACTCACCAACCTGCTTACTACATTTATCTCACCCAGCCTGGGTTAGGACGGAATCCCAGCATCACGAAGACTTCAAATCGCTGGACGTTACTTAATTTCTGTGATCCTACAAGAAATGTTGCATTCAACGCGCCATCAGAATGGCTCCAGAATGATTTACAGTGTGTGTTTCTACAGATTTTACCAACTTACCAACTAAAATTGCCTCAAGAGAATGCCCCTGTGCTGACTTTAGAAGCAGCTTTATGTTTTTAAGTTAAAAAAGTTATCTTTGTGTTAATCACTTTCATGATGTCACAACTACTCACACTCGCTTTACTAAATCTTTGCTGAAACCGGGACATGAACCACCGACCTCCAGTTTACAAGTCCGCCGCCTTATCGATCAAGCTACTGAGGTTGGTTTAGACGCAGCATTATCCGAGAATTATTTTTGATCCAACTTGAACTTTGAAAAGTGAAAAAAAGAGAGAGAAAAAAAATCCGGCACTGATTTAGAAGAAATGATTTTGATTTAATTTCGCATTTTGTTATGTTTATTGAAGTATTATTCCCTTATTAGGTATTATTTATTATTTTATTTTCTAGGACAATTGTATTTCCTCAACAAAAAAAATCCAATAATTTTGAAATTCACCCTCTCCACCGGACACTGTTGTGAAAAAACTAGCAGGTTAAATGGCCTTTTTTATTAGCTTAATCGCTTCTCCGTTAAGTTTTCTTTCGATTTTAAGTATAAAAAACATATGTCATTGCAGACTTTCACCTCTAAAAATGCCAATTTTGAAAACACCATTAATTTACGGAAATATTGACGTGAGAAAAAAAGTACTTTTACGAAAACTTAACTACGGCCCTGATTAAATGTAAACAAGAATATTTTTTGATTTCATATGGTGTAAAACAATATTTTGAACCTATGTGAATACAAATTGTACTAAAAAATCCACCTATCGCTCAAATACAGGGTGTAACAGTTTTAAACCTTGCACCCTACCAGCTCCGCCCCTGATAAGGTTTTTGAAAATTTTAAAAGCTCATTATACTCAGCCTAATTTGGACTTTAATTAACAGGAATAAAAAATATAGCATTCCATTTAAAATTCACGAGAAAAATGAAAAAATATGGCCTAAAAGCCGGAAGGGCCGACCGAGGCCTAAAATAAGTATGACCACAGGATGGGCCATAGGGCACTTCCTATACTTAGAACTTTACAGAATTGAAAAATTCCGTCGCGTTCAAAAGTTACGAGGGGGTGGCCACCTTTTCTGAAACATACTGTATATTCCTTCTATTGATATAATATAATAGAAAATATAGTGGTATTTTCCGTCTATTACAAGGTACCTATTAATGAGTGATATTCATATTAACATATGGTATGCAAACATAGTATGTCATGTCTTTAAAATATGGCAAAATCATACATTTCCTAGAAAGATCTTTTAAGGAAAGAGACATACTTGCCCCAAGAACTTTTTTGGTTTTCCAAATGTTAATGAGACTGCTTTTAAAAGTGTTCAATATATAGAAATCAGTTTTGTACAGAAATGGTTGGCACACGACTCTGTATTCCTCAGAATTACTGTCTTTTATAATGGATTTAACTAAAACTATCTCATTTGATTTTGTCATGAAACATGAATCTGCTATTTTAGGTCCAACAGAACATTGAATACCATTTGGTAAAGTAACAGATGTTGCACTGTCATTTTTCAAAAGAAATACATGAGCTTTATTTGAACATGAACAATTTGTACTTTCATTATTATTTTCCAGCAGTCTTTTTGCAACTTGTTCCAAAGGTTTATTGTGAGAACGAACCATTTTTTTCATTTTACCAAGAAAATTTTCGAAAGGGAAGGCTGCAAAGTTGTCTAAAGGGCCAAAATTATCAACATCATTTACTAAATGTAATAAGTTGTGGAAATTGTAAACCTGAAGGGCAGCACCATATAGAGCTGGAAGCTTTGACACAAAGCAATGTAGCAAGCTGTTTGCATATTTTTTCCAACATTCACTATTGTCTAGTTCATCATTGGCTAAAATGTAAATAGCACAGTGCAGTACTATAAAATTTTCATACAATTCAAAACTAGGTAAAATGTTCATGAGAACAACAGGTCCCAAATAAAGCAAGAAATACCTTAGTTGTGTAGCTTTCCAAAATTTAAAAACTTTCAATTCTTGAGGTTTTCGTGAAAAATCAGATGGAAAATAATCTATTTGAATTGTATGCATTCTTTCTGACATCAATTCTATAGTTCTAGTATTCAACTTGCAAGACTTTGGACCACGTTCAATCCAGATCCGCAAAAGACGTTTCATCACACCTAAGCAAACAAGGTGCATGTAGTCTAACGGGACTTGCGTTACTAAACCTACATCAAGTTGGCTTAAAATTGTTTGAGATCGTTGATGATCGTCATAAAGAACACTTCTGAAAGAGTTGTCTGATCTCAGGCAGTGATTTTTTTTATAATGCCAAATAGTTCTGCCCTCTAAATGAACACCTTCCTGCAAACATTTTTCACAACCGTGGAAAGAATTGTGACCAACAACATTTTTTAAAAATGACCTTGCAGGAGCATCAGCAATGAAACAGCTTATGCGAAAAAAATACTTGACATTATCTAAGTTCAAACCATTGTTTTCTAATTCAAAACATTCATTTACAAATTCTTGCAAGAAATCATTGCTGTTGTTGGGCTTTGAATCTCCTAAATAAAGAGCTACAATAAAAGGTTTATTGTTGATTGATTGATCCAATATACAAAGGATAGGCCAAAATGATTTAGTTGTGCTTTTATGTATTGGTAATCCATCTACATTAACCGTAATGGTTAATAGTCTGTCAATAGATTGATTATGACATTCTGCAATGTCAGATATTATTGGATAAATACCTTTTCTCAAGCCACTTTTTATTCTACCAATTAACATTTTTTTTAGGCCAAAATATATGTATGATCCTCCACAACAATGTTTTACATTTAAATTTCTTGGAGTGTTTAGAAGAGTTCTACAGTCAACAGGTAAACTAGGGTGATAAGGTTTTAAATTTTTTAACAATTCAGAAGTTGCTAACTGGGTAATATTGTGTTTAATTGACCAATTAGAGAGCTCTTCAACCAAATTTAAATGAGGTTGCTGTCCATCACTGCTGCAGGTTGAGTTCTCAGTACAGCTAGACTCATTGCTTGATAAATTGCTTTCATCTAAAAATGGTGTATCTGGTTCAAGGTTGTCTGTGTCCACCATGACATTTTCTATAGTCAAAGATTTTACACACTGAGATCTAGCTGAGAATGATGTATTTGATAACAATTGTTTTTTTATGTTAGCTGTCCTTGCAGCTAGTCTTCGTCTCTTCGTGCTATCTGACATGATCAGTAAAAAATAAATTTGTCACTTAAAAATCAAAGAGGGTTTTTCTATCACTATCAAAATATTGAAATCACTATCAAAATATTGAAATCACTAAACGTATGCACGAGCGTGATGTTAAGTAGAGGAAAAAGTAAAAACCAACGGCTAGCAATGACTTTTGGAGTTAGAATAGAATTCGTCTTTAATAAATTACGCGCGCGATAATTTATTATGACAACGAGGCGTGATGCAACCGATTCGAACTTCGAACTTGCATTGAGGTTATGAATGTTATGATCATTGGGCCAACGTTGGTGAAAAGTGGTTAACCGACTATTATACACTTATAATATAAAATTTAATAAATATATCATCGTCGGTAAAAATGTGGTTGGCCAACCGTCGAAAAACGACGTCGGGAAAACGTCAGTGAATAACAGTTGGCCAACCGTTGGAAATTATATGCTGTGCCGACGATGATACAAGCGTGGTTGGCCAACCGTTGGAAACCGTGTGTTGTGCCAACGTTGGTACAACAGTGGTTGGCTAATAGGCGGCAACCGTATGTTGTGCCGACGTTGGTAAAGCGTGGTTGGTCAACCGTCGGAAACCGTATGTTGTGCCAACGTTGGTGCAACAGTGGTTGGCTAATAGGCGGCAACCGTATGTTGTGCCGACGTTGGTAAAGCGTGGTTGGTCAACCGTCGGAAACCGTATGTTGTGCCAACGTTGGTGCAACAGTGGTTGGCTAATAGGCGGCAACCGTATGTTGTGCCGACGTTGGTAAAAGCGTGGTTGACCAACAGTCGGAAACTGTGTGTTGTGCCAACGTTGGTACAACAGTGGTTGGCCAAACGTCAGCAACCGCATGTTGGGCCGACGTTGGTAAAAGCGTGGTTGGCCAATCGTAAGAAAATGATGTTGGGACAACGTTGGGAGAAGAGTGGTTGGCCAACCATTGGAGAGCGTATGTTGTGCCAACAGTGGTTGATTGTCGGCAAACCGACCGACCATAACCCAACCATTTTGACCAAAAGCCAACGTTGGTCCAACGGTGTGTGTTACTAGGGATATTGTTTGCCCAGCGAGTGGAGGGTAAAACAAACCCCGTCGTAATGTGACATTGTAGTTTAAAGCAACGTTAAACCCAAATAAACATACTAATTACAAAATGATAACGAACACAGGTTACTTTTGTTTGATTATTAATAAAAAGTAATTTGCCGTACGCATGTATGAAAAAGTCCCACACTGTCATTTACAACGCACTCTAGCGCGTAATTATACAAACTTCGATTTCTCCTCTAATGCGCGGGAGATTTCAAAATAATATTAACAAACAACTGAAAAAATAAAGAAAATTTGATTAAATTATGTCCCTGAAGCTACCAACGTTGCTGAAAAATATTTCTGAAATTCTACAGGGTACGCAAAAATCTTGTACCTCGCGTTGCTGAAGTTAGCAACGAAAAGGGATTTATGCCACAATTAAGGGAATTTTTACTACGATTTTTTTTCTCTCTCAATGTTGTAATCCCACTTCTGCGTTATATTCCTATAGTAGCATCATGTCCAGCTCGTAGTTATATATTTTTCCAATTTTTCGAGAGCCTCGATGCTATATTTTTATTTTTGATTATGATGTCGCATGGTCTTTGAGACAAGAAAACGTAAAATTCATAGATATAACTTGGTCGGCCGGTGGTCATCTAAACCATTTTTCGGCCTAAAGTATACCATATATTCCTATACTAGCCTCATGTCAAGCTCGTAGTTATATATTTTTCCAATTTTTCGAGAGCCTCGATGCTATATTTTTATTTCTGATTATGATGTCGCATAGTCTTTGAGACAAGAAAACGTAAAATTCATAGATATAACTTGGTCGGCCGGTGGTCATCGGGGCAATTTTTCGGCCTAAGGTATACCATATATTCCTATAATAGCCTCATGTCCAGCTCGAAGTTATATATTTTTCCAATTTTTCGAGAGCCTCGATGCTATATTTTTATTTCTGATTATAATGTCACATGATCTTAGAGACACGAAAACGTAAAATTCATAGATATAACTTGGTCGGCCGGTGGTCATCGGGGCAATTTTTCGGCCCAAGGTATAGCATATATTCCTAAACTAGCCTCATGTCAAGCTCGTAGTTATATATTTTTCCAATTTTTCGAGAGCCTCGATGCTATATTTTTATTTCTGATTATGATTTGCATAGTCTTTGAGACAAGAAAATCTAAAATTATAGATATAACTTGGTCGGTTGGTGGTCATCGGGTAATTTTTCGACCTAAGGTATACCATATATTCCTATACTAGCCTCATGTCCAGCTCGTAGTTATATATTTTTCCAATTTTTCGAGAGCCTCGATGCTATATTTTATTTCTGATTATAATGTCACATGATCTAAGAGACACGAAAACGTAAAATTCATAGATATAACTTGGTCGGCCGGTGGTCATCGGGCAATTTTTCGGCCCAAGGTATACATATATTCCTAAACTAGCCTCATGTCCAGCTCGTAGTTATATATTTTTCCAATTTTTCGAGAGCCTCGATGCTATATTTTATTTCTGATTATGATGTCACATGGTCTTAGGGACAAGAAAACGTAAAATTATAGATATAACTTGGTCGGCCGGTGGTCATCGGGGCAATTTTTCGGCCTAAGTATACCATATATTCCTATAATAGCCTCATGTCCAGCTCGATAGTTATATATTTTTCCAATTTTTCGAGAGCCTCGATGCTATATTTTATTTCTGATTATGATGTCCATATCTTGAGACGAAAACTAAAATTAATAGATATAACTTGGTCGGCCGGTGGTCATCGGGGAATTTTTCGACCAAGGTATACATATATTCCTAACTAGCCTCATGTCCAGCTCGTAGTTATATATTTTTCCAATTTTTCGAGAGCCTCGATGCTATATTTTTATTTCTGATTATAATGTCCATGTCTTGAGACAGAAAACGTAAAATTATAGATATAACTTGGTCGGTGTGGTCATCGGGGAATTTTTCGCCCAAAGTATACCATATATTCCTATCTAGCCTCATGTCCAGCTCGTAGTTATATATTTTTCCAATTTTTCGAGAGCCTCGATGCTATATTTTATTTTGATTATAATGTCCATGTCTTTGAGACGAAAACTAAAATTCAGATATAACTTGGTCGGCCGGTGTCATTCCATTTTTCGGCCAAGTATACCATATATTCCTAACTAGCCTCATGTCAAGCTCGTAGTTATATATTTTTCCAATTTTTCGAGAGCCTCGATGCTATATTTTTATTTCTGATTATGATGTCCATGTCTTGGACAAGAAAACGTAAATTATAGATATAACTTGGTCGGCCGGTGGTCATCGGGCAATTTTTCGGCCTAAGTATACCAATATTCCTATAATAGCCTCATGTCCAGCTCGAAGTTATATATTTTTCCAATTTTTCGAGAGCCTTGATGCTATATTTTATTTCTGATTATAATGTCATGATCTTGAGACAGAAAACGTAAAATTCATAGATATAACTTGGTCGGCCGGTGGTCATCGGGGAATTTTTCGGCCAAGGTATAGCATATATTCCTAACTAGCCTCATGTCCACTCGTAGTTATATATTTTTCCAATTTTTCGAGAGCCTCGATGCTATATTTTTATTTCTGATTATATGTCATAGTCTTGAGACAGAAAATAAAATTAATAGATATAACTTGGTCGGTGGTGGTCATCGGGTAATTTTTCGACCTAAGTATACCATATATTCCTATCTAGCCTCATGTCCAGCTCGTAGTTATATATTTTTTCCAATTTTTCGAGAGCCTCGATGCTATATTTTTTTCTGATTATAATGTCCATGTCTAGAGACAGAAAACTAAAATTCATAGATATAACTTGGTCGGCCGTGTCATCGACATTTTTCGGCCAAGTATAGCATATATTCCTAACTAGCCTCATGTCCAGCTCGTAGTTATATATTTTTCCAATTTTTCGAGAGCCTCGATGCTATATTTTTATTTCTGATTAGATGTCCATGTCTTGGACAAGAAAACGTAAATTATAGATATAACTTGGTCGGCCGTGGTCATCGGGGCAATTTTTCGGCCTAAGGTATACCATATATTCCTATAATAGCCTCATGTCCAGCTCGAAGTTATATTTTTTCCAATTTTTCGAGAGCCTTGATGCTATATTTATATTTCTGATTATAATGTCACATGATCTTAGAGACACGAAAACGTAAAATTCATAGATATAACTTGGTCGCCGTGGTCATCGGGCAATTTTTCGGCCCAAGGTATAGCATATATTCCTAAACTAGCCTCATGTCCAGCTCGTAGTTATATATTTTTCCAATTTTTCGAGAGCCTCGATGCTATATTTTTATTTCTGATTATGATGTTGCATAGTCTTTGAGACAAGAAAATCTAAAATTAATAGATATAACTTGGTCGGTTGGTGTCATCGGGTAATTTTTCGACCTAAGGTATACCATATATTCCTATACTAGCCTCATGTCCAGCTCGTAGTTATATATTTTTCCAATTTTTCGAGAGCCTCGATGCTATATTTTTATTTCTGATTATAATGTCACATGATCTAAGAGACACGAAAACGTAAAATTCATAGATATAACTTGGTCGGCCGGGGTCATCGGGCAATTTTTCGGCCCAAGGTATAGCATATATTCCTAAACTAGCCTCATGTCCAGCTCGTAGTTATATATTTTTCCAATTTTTCGAGAGCCTCGATGCTATATTTTTATTTCTGATTATGATGTCACATGGTCTTAGGGACAAGAAAACGTAAAATTATAGATATAACTTGGTCGGCCGGTGGTCATCGGGGCAATTTTTTCGGCCTAAAGTATACCACATATTCCTATAATAGCCTCATGTCCAGCTCGTAGTTTATATATTTTTCCAATTTTTCGAGAGCCTCGATGCTATATTTTTATTTCTGATTATGATGTTGCATAGTCTTTGCGACAAGAAAACCTAAAATTCATAGATATAACTTGGTCGGCCGGTGGTCATCGGGGTAATTTTTCGACCTAAGGTATACCATATATTCCTATACTAGCCTCATGTCCAGCTCGTAGTTATATATTTTTTCCAATTTTTCGAGAGCCTCGATGCTATATTTTTATTTCTGATTATAATGTCACATGGTCTTCGAGACACGAAAACGTAAAATTCATAGATATATCTTGGTCGGCCGGTGGTCATCGGGGCAATTTTTCGGCCCAAAGTATAGCATATATTCCTATGCTAGCCTCATGTCCAGCTCGTAGTTATATATTTTTCCAATTTTTCGAGAGCCTCGATGCTATATTATTATTTTTGATTATGATGTCGCATGGTCTCAGAAAAGAGGAAACGTAAAATTCATAGATATAACTTGGTCGGCCGGTGGTCATCGGGGCAATTTTTCGGCCTAAAGTATACCATATATTCCTATAATAGCCTCATGTCCAGCTCGTAGTTATATATTTTTCCAATTTTTCGAGAGCCTCGATGCTATATTTTTATTTCTGATTATGATGTTGCATAGTCTTTGTAACAAGAAAACCTAAAATTAATAGATATAACTTGGTCGGCCGGTGGTCATCGGGGTAATTTTTCGACCTAAGGTATACCATATATTCCTATACTAGCCTCATGTCCAGCTCGTAGTTATATATTTTTCCAATTTTTCAAGAGCCTCGATGCTATATTTATATTTCTGATTATGATGTCGCATGGTCTTAGAAACAAGAAAACGTAAAATTAAAAGAAATTTCTTGGTCGGCCGCTGGTCATCTAGGCAATTTTTTGGCTTAAAGTATACCATATATTTAAACTTTTTCTGCGCGTATGGCTGTACCAACCGATATAATAAGAATTCTGAAATACACTTCCACAAGTAAGTAGTCTCAACATTCTAGTATATTTTTTATTCCCAAGGAAACACAATAAATTGAACTTATTTTGCCTTTCAATGTATTATAATCATAGTTTGGGGTATCAAATAGTCATAAAACTATTTATAAGCATAATAATATCCAGAAGCTATTTTGTTAGAGGATTTTAAGCACCCTCTGGAGTGGTATGAAACTCTTTTTCCATTGTGAAAGTCTCAGTTAGTATAATAATAGAGTAAATCCTTCGTAAAAATATCGTGGACTGATAACGATAGCTGATAGTGATAAAAATAAAACGTGAAAATCAGTTTCAATTGCTATTATTTAAATTTTCCCGCGAAATAAATATCCGAAAAGAGGCTTAAACATTTGGCAATATTTCGACAGTGAAAATATTAAACGAAAAAAAAAGAATAGGTACTGTAAAAGGCGTAGAAAAGACCACATAACCGAATTTGTTTCGAGAAGTTTTCATAAAATTGTATGATTTGATCAGTAATCAAAGAAGAAAATCGCTGAAATTACATTGCAAGCTTAGGGAATTGTGTTTTTTTGCCCTTACAGGTTTACGGCAACGCTGTAAACACAACTGAAGCCCGGCTTCAGATTTATTTACACAGGGAACATAGGGAGTTGTTTATCTATTTTTTAAATCTATGGGAAAAACATCCCAGGGCAGTGTATTTATGCCTCGAATTGAGCGCCATTTCTGTTAAAATTCAGCCAAATTTTAATTTTTCATCATGATTCAGAACTATATTTTGGGCTATATTTTTTACTATTGATACGAAAAATTGCAATTTGAAGATGTATCGAAATAAAGGAAAGGGAAAAATAGACTTTTAAAAAAAAAATTGAACTCATGATTAAATATCTCTTTCTCTCTCTCTCTCTCTCTCTCTGGTTTTTCAATATTTTTCGATGCAACCAACTGCATTTGAAGGAAAATATGCTTGACTATCCTTGCACGGAGTCAAAATTTACTACTGGCTATCGTTTTTTTAAAAACGTGCATCGAATCAAGTGACCTCTAGACCTGTGAAGAACAGGGATTTGGCCATACCTATTTAACGAAGCAAAATGCCTCACTGCAACTACCAACTGCCTATCATTTCTTTAAAAACGTGCATAGATCCAAGTGGTCTATAGACTTGTGTGAAAAACAGGGATTTGAACTTATTATAGAACTACAGTTCTATAGTAAGAAGTAAACTGGAATACGCCTCAGCTATCTGGAATCCCCAAAATATTAAAAACATAAAACTAATAGAAAACGTACAATCCAAATTTGTTAGGTACCTATTTAGAAAATTTCATGGGTTCTATCCAACCTTCCCTAACAATATCTCTGCTTCACTCATTTGCGAGCAGCTCCAACTTCATTTCCTAAAAAACCGACGAGATATAAATGCCCTTGTATACGACCTGTGTAATGGGTTAGTGCACTGTCCAAAAGCTAGAGAAGGCATAGCCTATAATGTCCCACAAATACATCTAAGATCAACAAGAAGAGAAAAAATCTTTTCCACCTAAATCCTTCAGATTAAACTGTTTACTCTCACTCAACGGTCCCACGCATTCTTAGCCTATACAACACATTTGCACAAGAACTAGATATAGGGATAAATAGACTGGCATATATTAATTAATTGATCATTAATGTTATTGATTTTTATAATTTTCATATTATTTTTTTAAACATAGATATATATTTATATTTTTCCCCCTTTGTAAATTTTCATGTAATTGCATCATAAATGATGCGTTTGAAAATATTTAAGAAGAAAAAAAATAATCTTTAACGAAGCCAAATTCCCCACTGTCACTTTATTTTATATGATAGTCCACGGTGGGCTATCATATAAAATTTTATATGATGGTCCACGTTTAAGGGAATTTACCATCATATAAAATTTTATATGATGGTCCACGTTTAAGGGAATTTACCAAATTTCAAGTATCTCGCTCTTACCGTTTGATTGATACATAGTTTTTTATTACATGAACTATTCTTACCCAGATCTACAGTGCTTAACATTACTAGTTGCATTTGACCAGAACCATAAACATCATGAATATCAAGTAACTAAGATGTGTGCATGAGACTAGCATAAGAATATCTTAATATATAAATGTCAAAGTCACTGACTGACCACTGACTGATCATCGCTCTACAGCCCAAACCGTAATACCTAGGAAGCTGAAATTTGGTAGCTTGGTAGCTTGGTCTTATAGTCTAGATGTGCAATAAGACGGGATTTTTCGAAATTCCCACTACAACACCTGCCACTGCCGAAAAAGGATTTTTTGCTTTCACGGCCATGCCTCGGCCCGCAAAGCGGGCGACAGCCCGCTTGTATGGTATAATTTAGGCCGAAAAATTGCCCTGGAGACCGCCTGCCGACCAAGTTATTTCTTCGAATTTTAGGTTTTCTTGTCTCAAAGACCATGCGACATCATAATCAGAAATAAAAATATAGCATCGAGGCTCTCGAAAAATTGGAAAAATATATAACTACGAGCTGGACATGAGGCTAGTATAGGAATATATGGTATACTTTAGGGCAAAAAATTGCCCCGATGACCACCGGCCCGACCAAGTTATATCTATCATTTTTACGTTTTCTTGTCCCTAAGACCATGCGACATCATAATCAGAAATAAAAAATATAGCATCGAGGCTCTCGAAAAATAGGAAAAATATATAACTACGAGGTGGACATGAGGCTAGTATAGGAATATATGGTATACCTTGGGTCGAAAAATTACCCCGATGACCACCGGCCGACCAAGTTATATCTATGAATTTTACGTTTTCATGTCTCAAAGACCATGTGACATTATAATCAGAAATAAAAATATAGCATCGAGGCTCTCGAAAAATTGGAAAAATATATAACTACGAGGTGGACATGAGGCTAGTATAGGAATATATGGTATACTTTAGGCCGAAAAATTGCCCCGATGACCACCGGCCGACCAAGTTATATCTATCATTTTTACGTTTTCTTGTCTCTAAGACCATGCGACATCATAATCAGAAATAAAAATATAGCATCGAGGCTCTCGAAAAATTGGAAAAATATATAACTACGAGCTGGACATGAGGCTAGTATAGGAATATATGGTATACTTTAGGCCGAAAAATTGCCCAGATGACCACCGGCCGACCAAGTTATATCTATTAATTTTAGGTTTTCTTGTTTCAAAGACTATGCAACATCATAATCAGAAATAAAAATATAGCATCGAGGCTCTCGAAAAATTGGAAAAATATATAACTACGAGCTGGACATGAGGCTATTAGAGGAATATATGGTATACCTTGGGTCGAAAAATTACCCGATGACCACCGGCCGACCAAGTTATATCTATGAATTTTACGTTTTCATGTCTCAAAGACCATGTGACATTATAATCAGAAATAAAAATATAGCATCGAGGCTCTCGAAAAATTGGAAAAAATATAACTTCGAGCTGGACATGAGGCTATTATAGGAATATATGGTATACCTTAGGCCGAAAAATTGCCTAGATGACCACCGGCCGACCAAGTTATATCTATCATTTTTACGTTTTCTTGTCCCTAAGACCATGCGACATCATAATCAGAAATTAAACTATAGCATCGAGGCTCTCGAAAAATTGGAAAAATATATAACTACGAGCTGGACATGAGGCTAGTATAGGAATATATGGTATACTTTAGGGCGAAAAATTGCCCCGATGACCACCGGCCGACCAAGTTATATCTTTCAATTTTACGTTTTCTTGTCCCTAAGACCATGTGACATTATAATCAGAAATAAAAATATAGCATCGAGGCTCTCGAAAAATTGGAAAAATATATAACTTCGAGCTGGACATGAGGCTATTATAGGAATATATGGTATACCTTAGGCCGAAAAATTGCCTAGATGACCACCGGCCGACCAAGTTATATCTATCATTTTTACGTTTTCTTGTCTCTAAGACCATGCGACATCATAATCAGAAATAAAAATATAGCATCAAGGCTCTCGAAAAATTGGAAAAATATATAACTACGAGCTGGACATGAGGCTAGTATAGGAATATATGGTATACTTTAGGCCGAAAAATTGCCCCGATGACCACCGGCCGACCAAGTTATATCTATGAATTTTACGTTTTCATGTCTCAAAGACTATGTGACATCATAATCAGAAATAAAAATATAGCATCGAGGCTGTCGAAAAATTGGAAAAATATATAACTACGAGCTGGACATGATGCTAGTATAGGAATATATGGTATACTTTAGGCCGAAAAATTGCCCCGATGACCACCGGCCGACCAAGTTATATCTATCATTTTTACGTTTTCTTGTCCCTAAGACCATGCGACATCATAATCAGAAATAAAAATATAGCATCGAGGCTCTCGAAAAATTGGAAAAATATATAACTACGAGCTGGACATGAGGCTAGTATAGGAATATATGGTATACTTTAGGCCGAAAAATTGCCCCGATGACCACCGGCCGACCAAGTTATATCTATCATTTTTACGTTTTCTTGTCCCTAAGACCATGCGACATCATAATCAGAAATAAAAATATAGCATCGAGGCTCTCGAAAAATTGGAAAAATATATAACTACGAGCTGGACATGAGGCTAGTATAGGAATATATGGTATACTTTAGGCCGAAAAATTGCCCCGATGACCACCGGCCGACCAAGTTATATCTATGAATTTTACGTTTTCATGTCTCAAAGACTATGTGACATCATAATCAGAAATAAAAATATAGCATCGAGGCTCTCGAAAAATTGGAAAAATATATAACTACGAGCTGGACATGATGCTAGTATAGGAATATATGGTATACTTTAGGCCGAAAAATTACCCCGATGACCACCGGCCGACCAAGTTATATCTATCAATTTTACGTTTTCTTGTCCCTAAGGTCATGTGACATCATAATCAGAAATAAAAATATAACATCGAGGCTCTCGAAAAATTGGAAAAATATATATAACTACGAGGTGGACATGAGGCTAGTATAGGAATATATGGTATACTTTAGGCCGAAAAATTGCCCCGATGACCACCGGCCGACCAAGTTATATCTATCATTTTTACGTTTTCTTGTCCTTAAGACCATGCGACATCATAATCAGAAATAAAAATATAGCATAGAGGCTCTCGAAAAATTGGAAAAATATATAACTACGAGCTGGACATGAGGCTAGTATAGGAATATATGGTATACTTTAGGCCGAAAAATTGCCCCGATGACCACCGGCCGACCAAGTTATATCTATCATTTTTACGTTTTCTTGTCCCTAAGACCATGCGACATCATAATCAGAAATAAAAATATAGCATCGAGGCTGTCGAAAAATTGGAAAAATATATAACTACGAGCTGGACATATGAGGCTAGTATAGGAATTTATATTATGGTATAGTTTAGGCCAAAAAATTGCCTAGATGACCACCGGCCGACCAAGTTATTTCTACGACATTTACTTAAAATAGTTTAATGGCGATATGATTTTAATAAAAAATAAATAAAAAAATCGAATACCAAAAACAAAACTTTATATCATCAGGATCAATTGCAGTAGATAATAAAATACTAATCACCTAATGCGTTAGTGTCTAGGTCAAGAGCTCGATACAAATGACGGGCGAAATAAGAAATATTTAAAAGGAAGAAAAAATGGGATTAAATAGTTCATGGGATGGGAAAAAGGGATTTTTTAATGAGTATTAAAAATAAAATAATCGTGGGATTTTTTCCTAACGAATGTTTATGGTCTTTTGTTGAACCCTGTTGAAAATTCAAATTCGTTGCTACAAATCGTTGTTTATTTCTATAGAGTGATAAAATTATGATTTTAATTTTTAATATTTTCAAGTATGTACCTACTGACCTAGTCATGTTATTTAAATATTTCAGTCAAGAGAAGAGTGTTTAGAAAGGAAAAAAAAGTACCCAAATAAAATCTGGCCTATCACAGCTGAGAACAATAATTTCTATAGCTGTAAAAAGAACAGAACTAGTGAACTATAATGGAGAATTTTTTCAGAACAAGATATATCAATTTTAGGAATTGAGAAAAGAGATTTAGGGCAAAATTAATAGACAAAATCGAGAACTTAAGTAATTGCTTAGCATTGATTTTCCTCGTCCAAGACGTTACACAAAATCTAGACTTAGTGCCACAGAGGAATAACAAAATCATCTACTAGGCCAAAATGAATAGACAACATCAATAACTTAAGTCATTGCTAAGCATTGGTTTTCCCTATCTTACACAGTAAGCAATCCGTGGTTTAGCGCTACAGTGGTATAAAAAAAAGTCTATGAATTCCACCCTTTAATACTTTAGTCTGTGTCATATCTCAATAAAAAAAACTGGAACTCAAAAAAATCATCTGGAAGTTGTAAGCATAGATAAGAAATGAGGTAGGTCCCTAATTGCATCTCTTATCGATACTTATTTTACTTCCATTAAAAATCTAATATCAGAGAAGAGACCTCTCTTCCTATGGAAAATGAGAGAGCATGAACATCAAAGCTCATACCACCACACTAAAAGGCCAAATAGCTTTTGCCTCTTTATTAAACATATTAGATCAAGTTTTATTTACATAGAATATATTGACATTAATAAAACAAAACTTGATCAAGGGCATTCTCTTCCTTCTGTTGGGAGTTATTTGTTGTATATTCCAATAAAAAAGAGAAGTGTTTTATGGATTGATCAATTTTACTTTAGACTGCTGTTTTCAAACTATCAACCTTTAAAAAGTATAGACTGTTTCACCACTTAAGGGGCTTTGAGTATAAGTTCTTGTATTACTGAACTTATTGAATCTTTCTGGTGAATCCAGACTACCTAGAAACAATAATTCAAATAACCTATTTTTTGCGTAACATCTTTTTAACATGGGTCACTCTTGGCTGCCTTTAAACTTTTAACACTACTTTTCTGCCTATTAGTCATAAAGGACCTGAATTATAATTTGATGATTTCTATCTTATGAAATGGAAGGTTTTAATGAGCTGATTTTAATGAAGGCCTTAAATGAAACATCTTGAATTAAACATTATAAAGTTGATTAATTCAAAAGTTAATTAAAGTAACCTTTACCAATGTATTTGATTTTCATTATCTTTTTTGACATTTTCATGTCTTTGCTCTGGCACATAACCAAAATTATGTGACGAAATTATGTAACGAAATATTGAATTGTAAAGGGAGAGAAGAGGGAAAGTGTGTGTCATGCGCACAATGGCAAAGTATTGAATTGTAGAGGGAGAGAAGAGAGAAGGTATGTGTCATGCGCACAATACAAAATTTGGTCAGTTGGGTTTTGGACCTTGAATAGTAAAGATGAAAATGTCCCAATGGTTGCAGACTCGTATGCAAGCGTTTTTTCTATTTGTATTGGTAGTGTTTTCTAAAGTTGAATATTCCTATAGTAAAGTTAATGAGAACATTAGAGGACATACATATTTTTAACTTTTGAGAACCCCTTTCAATTGATTTTAAGTAAAAGTAACATCAAGTAATTTTTTAGTGGATGTGCTGTTTTCACTTGTCATCTATCTTTATCCTTTCTCTAGTAAACACTGTTTCTTTTTGCGATCTTTAATTTTAAATTTATTTTCAAAATGCTCATTTTTCATCTACATATAATTTTAATATTTCTTAATTTCAGGTAGGTACTAATTGAGACAATGGATACTGAAAATATTGAGAATAACTTGCCCAAAAATGGTGCAAAAAATACTGAGAATACATTATCCAAATATAATACCAAAAATTCTGAAATCAACTTGTACAAACTAAATATTGAAAAGAGCTTACCCAAACCTAATGCTGAAAACAGCTCACCCGAACATGATGCCGAAAATATTGAAAACAAATTACCCACACATGATATTAAAAATACTAAAATAAATAACGTACCCAAATATGTTGCTGAAGACACAACTTCCATCATAGAAAAAGAAACAACATCTGAAAATAATTCACCCAAACATGATGCTGAAAATAACTCACCTGAACATGATGCTGGAGTCACAACTCCCATCATAATGAAAGAACCACCATCTGAAAATAACGTATCCAAACCTGATGCTGAAAATATTGAAAATAACTCAATTGAACATGATGCTGGAGTCACAACTCCCATCATAATGAAAGAACCACCATCTGAAAAATAACGTATCCAAACCTGATGCTGAAAATATTGAAAATTTACCCAAACATGATGAAAAT
>JAMCCL010000157.1:0-64103 GCA_024516035.1 Bactericera cockerelli
GCCCCCCACCCGAGTTGCCCTCCCCTCTTTAGGCGAAATGACAAAAATATTCCCATTAACGGGTAACACAGCCACCAAATTTATCCCTTACAAAAAACGTAACCAAATTTTAATACAAATTTTCGTGGGCGGGGGTTCGAACCCGGGGCCCCGATCAAAATGTTTAAATGAGCTTTGTGGTCTTTGGGAAAGGGGGTCAGCCCCTGGTGAAATTATAAAGAAAAAATAAATAATTTTGAAAAAAAAAACAAGAAAAAAAAAAGAATAAGCTACGTCCTACCTAAGGACGGGTTATTGCCTGTGGCTTTTTCTTCCCCCAAACCCTTTAGTGGGAATTTTTAACCAACAAGAGCATTTATATCGCGTTAGTGAAGTGGCTTGGATTAACAAGTAGTTAAAAATCTAAAATTTCGGCCGAATTATAAACCTAATTTAAATTGGGCCCCTAAAAAAATAAATAAGAAAAAAAAGAAAGACTTCCCTTGTGAAAAATTTTTCCAAATTGGGGTTTGGTAGCCAACGTTAAAAAGGGGGGGGAAAAAGGGGCGGGGCCCTTGATGGATTCCCAACACTGCCCAAACCCTTTCCAAATTGGCTTTTATTTTTTTTTTCTTTCCATCAAATGGGTTGTTAAAAGTTCCCTTTTTTCGCCAAATGGAGAATAAGTTTTTAAATTAAAGACATTTAACTTTCTGACCGAGAAACTTTTATCCTTTTCATTTTTATCGGACAAACTTCTCCAAGAACAAATGCTTTATATTAGGGGCGTCCATTCATGTTTCAACTACCCATTTAGTAATGACGTTTTAATTTGGGGAGTAAAAAATTTTTATTTTGACATTGGTAAAAACTTTTTTTGGATTGGAAAAAATGGGACTTTCAGTGCAATTCCCAATGCTTAGTTAAAATTTTTTTTTTTCAGATACAAAAGTTTTCATTTATTTTTTTTTTGGTTCTTTTTTTTTAGGGAAAAGGGTTTTGTTGCGGCGAAAATGTTTGGGATCGCGAGCTAAATTCAGTTTTTTCTAGGGAAATGTTTATATGACATTTGGGGAATGGGGAGCTCAATATTAAACCAAAGAAAAATTTTTTTAAAACATTTTCCCCAGGTTTACCCCACTCATTTTTTTTTCCTCACAGGTATGAGTGGGAAAAAACCCAAATACAGAGTGGAAATTTCTACCAGCTAAGGGTCAAGCCCGGTCACCTTTCTTTCAACCTAGTTGCTACTCCCCCTAGGTAATGCTAATACCTATCCCCGTTTCTGGTAGATAATGGTCATACGTCTGTCTGGAAAACCAGAGATCCATTTTTTGGGAAACCCAGCCAAACTGACTTTTTTTCCTCTCATTTTGGGGTTTAAAAAATACTTTTAAAACCCCCCATTTGTAATTTCGACCCAAAAAATAAAACGCTTGGGGTTCGCTGGAAAAATGGGGCTCTTAGTCCAATCGGCAAAAAATTAGGCGATATTACTTCCGGGAATTTCTAATGTTAAAATCAGAATATTGTGTTTGTTTTTGTAAAAATATTTTTTAAAACTTTGAACATAAAATAGAGCCAACAAATGACTTTTATTTCTTTGATAAGAGAAAAGTTTTTGAATATCCATTTCTCCCCCCCTTGTTCCCAAAAAGTATTTTGTCGAAACCCCCGGAATTTTAAGTTGAAGCGAGAAAAAACCTGGAAATTCACCCGGAACACGTCTTCCTTTTAAAATTCGGGGCCAAATCCCAAATTTTAATTTTTACGCTCAAGTGGATCACAGCTTTCAATTGGGGCCCCTCCTTTGTGACTCAATATTTTGATTTCACTCGAGACACGACGGGCGGGGGAAAAAGGAAGGGGACAGTTTTTTCATATTTGTTAAGACAGCAGCGATCTGAAAAACCCACGGTGAATGACTGGATGTAGGGGGACAAAGCAAACATGCTAAGCCGGGGGGTAAATTTGGTTGGTGCAACAACTTGGAACATTAAGGGGATGGGTGGTGCAAAGATGAATTTCACTACAGAGCCCTTTTAAATTTTTTTCAAAAATTGTGGTTTTCTGTTTCCAAAAAAATGAAAAAAAAAAAAAACAAAATTTTGGAAACCCCCTTTAAAAAATGGGGGTAACTTACCCCAAGAAAATGAAGAATCAGAACTTGATGGCAACTTCGTTCTTACACAGGAGAACATTGATGCCGCGCGAAAAAGAAAAGAACTTTTGTGTACAACAAAAAAATTCAACCAAAAAACCCAAACACGGACAAACATGGGTTGGCGTTCTTAGGGAGGCCATCCCCACCGTAAAATGTGGAAGTAGGAGTCCCAGAACCAACGACAACCCTGAAGAATATTCAACAATTTCAACCCCAAGAAATTAGAAATTTCCCACCCTGGGAAAAGGAAAGGTTTTTGGAGTAAAGAAATTATAAGTTTAAAAAAAAAAAAGTTGAAAAAAGTTTTTCATATTTGTTAATAAACAATTAATCAAACTACTCTACAATTTTTGCTCAATTGGGACTTGAACTCTTGAGCTTTTCCCGGGTCAGTGTCATGGTCGTGAAAGTCTTTTACAATTTAAAATTAAATACTAAACCTAAGACAAAACCACAACTAAAAAAAAACCAGCAGGGGCTTGGTTCTGGGGGCCCCCTTGTCAATTATTAGCCTCCTTGTAAAGACATTGGTAGAAAATGCTAAAGTCATTCCCCCCAGTGCCCCTGGCTACCATCCGTTCACGATGACCCCAAACCATTTTATATATGATGAAAAAAGGAACACAGTTTGGGGACTCCTGCTCTTTTACACATAGGAGTGCTGATACTTATAAGTTTTATGGATAAATCCCCACCCTCTAGCAAAATATCCAATCTGAGAACAAAGCGTTTGTCAAGTGACCCTTTGATTCTTTTTTACACCTAAAAGTGAAGTACGTGTGGAAAAGTTTTTCAAGGAGAAAGAGAGTCAGTTTCGCTTTAAAAGGGGCAAATTTTACTCTGGAGATAAAAACAATAAAAAAACTTTTCACCCTATTTCGGCATTTCAACCAGAAAGCAAAAAATATTTGATGAGTATGGATTTTCGCTTTGGTTTTTTGTTCCCCTCCCTTGATAAAAAAGGGTTTTTTTTTTTAAAATGTTAAGGGTTTAGTGAAAAAAATGAACTGAAGACCCCGGGTTTTTATTATAAAATTTTCGGAACACGGATACTGATCACTACCGAGGGATTCGGGGTGCCCCTTTTTCGAAAAAACTTAAGGACAAATTTTTTGAAAAATTTTAAATTTTTTGAAAAATTTTCTAGGTTTTTTTTTACGGGGGTTTTTGGGGGGGGGGTCAACTCTCATAAAAATTTTTAAAATATTCTTTTACCGTTTGGACTGTGGTATTGTAAAAAGCCAACCCCCCAAGTGGCCCCAATATTTCCAGTCAGACAACCCCAAAGAGGAAAATAGTCAGCCTAAGAGGACAAAGTCACCCCAGTCAGACACGCCCCCAATTTTTAAGTTTATAGATATAGGCAGATGAAATATACAGAATTTTTTAAAAAAAAGGTGGCCACCCCCTCGAAAAACTTTTGAAGCAAACGGAATTTTTCAATTCTGTAAAGTCCAAAAGTAAAAGGAATGCCCTAGGCCCCCAATTCGGGTGGTCATATTTTTTTTTTGGGCCCCCGGTGGGGCCCCTTCCGGCTTTTAGGCCATATTTTTTCTTTTTTCTCGAAAATTTTTTAAATGAAATGCTAAATTTTTTTTATTCCTGTTAATTAAAGTCCAATTTTAAGCGGAGAAATAAGAGCTTTTAAAATTTTCAAAAACCTTATAAAGGGCGGAGCTAGTAGGGTGCAATTTTTTCAAAACTTTTTAAAACGCTGTATTCACCCTTTTAGTTAATTTTTTAGTACTTTTTTTTTTTTTCAAAATTTTTCAAAAAAATGTTTTAAACACCATATGAAATCAAAAAAAATATTCTTGTTTACTTCTAATCAGGGTCAAAAGTAAGGGTTTTTTGTAAAAGTACTTTTTTTCTCACTTCAATTTTTCCGTAAATTGAGGGTTTTTCCCCGAAAGGGGCCATTTTCAGGGGTTGAAAGTCTGCAATGACATATGTTTTTTTATGCTTAAATCAAAAGAAAACTTAACGAGAAGCGATTAAGATCAAAAAAAAAGCCTTTTTAAACCTGCTATTTTTTTTACGACATGCCCGGTAAAGGGGGGTAAAATTTGGGTTTGGTTTTTTTTTTGTTGAGGAAACACAATTGGCAAAGAAAATAAAAAAATACCTAATAAGGGAAAAAAATACTTTTAAAATTTTCATAACTAAATGCGAATAAAAAATTTAAAATTATTTCTTTTAAAACATTTCCGGATATTTTTTTTTTTTTTTTTTTTTTTTTTTAAACCCCCTTTTCTCTCTCTCTCTCCCCCTCCTCCTCTTTAAAAAATTGAATTGGTTTTTAATTTTCCCCCCTCAAGAGTTTGGTACTTTACCTGGGAAATTTTTTCCCCTTAAATTTCGACATAATTAGATTTTTTTTTTAGAGACCATTTTGATTTTTTTTTTTTTTTAAATTTTTGGGTTTAATATTTGCGTTTTTTAAAATGCATGTCCATATCTAACGGGGGGTTTCCCCCCCATTTACAAGAAAAATCACCAACCTGCTAAAACACAAAAAAAAGTCCCCCCCCACTGGGTTAGGCCGGGAAAGCCAGCATTAGAATCTTTTCCCCTGGGGCTTTGCTTTAAATTTCGGTGATCCTACAAGAATCGTTTTTCCCTTCAAAGCGCCATCGGGGCTGACTTTAGAATGATTGACAATGTGTTTTCTAAAAGATTTTAAACCCAAATTTCCAACTAAAAAATTTTCTCAAGAGGGGGCCCCTTGGGGCCCCACTTTAGAAGCAGGGATTATCCGGTAATAATTTTGAAAACAACCTTTTAACTTTGAAAAGTGAAAAAAAAAGAGAGAGAGAAAAAAAAAATTTACCCACTTTAAACCGGGGGCAAATGCGTGAAAAAACTACAGGTTAAAAGGCTTTTTTTTTTGATCTTAATCGCCCTTTTTTCTCCGTTAAGTTTTTTTTCGATTTTAAACATAAAAAACAATTCCCCTTGCAGGGCTTTTACCCTAAAAATGCCAATTTGGGGAACACCATCAAATTTAAAGGAAAAATTTACGTGGAAAAAAAAGTACTTTTTCAAAAACCTTACTATGACCCCCGATTAGAAGTAAACAAGAATAATTTTTTTGATTTCATATGGTTAAAAAATATTTTTTAACTTTTGAAAATAAAAAAAAATACTAAAAAAAAACTAACTAACCTGAAATACAGCGTGGTTTAAAAGTTTTTTTAAACTTGCACCCTACTACTCCCCCCCCTGATAAGGTTTTTTGAAAATTTTTTAAAAAAACTCATTATAAATCAGCCCTTTTCTTGACTTTAATTAACAGGGAAAAAAAAATATAGCCCCTTTTAATTTTAAAAATTTTCGAGGAAAAAAAGAAAAAATTTAGCCAAAAGCCGGGAAGGGCCGACCGGGGCCCAAAAAAAATAAGAAACCCCAGAGGGCCATAGGGCACTTCCTATACTTAGGACTTTACAGAAAATTTAAAAATTTCCCCCGCGTTCAAAAGTTTTCGAGGGGGGGCCACCTTTTTTGAAACAAACTGGATAAATTTTTCCCCTTTTCTATAGTCCATGGACTGTTTTGGGATGTACTATTTATAAAATAAAATTTTGTATTACCTTTCTAAAAAATATATAAACAATTATAAAATATATACCTTCAAAAAAAAAATGGGCTGTTAATCTATGTTCCCAAAAGTATCGCAAATAGGTAACCCTTTCATTTTATAATTAAGGGTACTTTTTAAAAGAAATGATCCAGAATATTAAAAAGGGAAAAAAATGAAAAATAACTTGGTGGGGTAAAATGCATAGCTGAAAATTCAGTAAATTTTTTAATTATTCTATAAGATCCATATAATATGAGGGGGTCTCAGAAATTTCAGACGAGAAATTTTTTCTTTAGCTCTATCTACCTTATGACAATAGGTAATTTTATTTTCGTGTTTTTTAAAAACGATCGTTACAAATTCTAGAGCTCAAGATTCATAAGGGAAAAGCTCGAGACCATTTTTCTTTGTTTTAAACTCTGAAAACATCATCATTATTACATGGATCAAATTTTAAAAGTTTTTTTTTGGTTTTATTTAACGTTTTTTTTTTATTGAAATTTTTTTCCCCCCCATTTCTTTTTCCCTCTAATTTTTTGTATTTTTTTAGGATATGGTATTTTTTTTTGTAAAATTTTTTTTCCTTGTGTGACTATTAAAAACAATTTGATAGAAAATTCTCCCCTGGGATGCGAACCCCCGGGCCCCTCGGGACCGTGATTTCACCCCCTTTTTATAGCGGGGAAAAGTTGGCTGTAGTGTCGAAAAAAACATATTTTAAAAACCTCCCAAACTGACGCAGAAAAATGAACTCCCCTAACAATCTAATGCATTTTTTTTCTGCAATTTTTTAAATGGAAACCCTTGAACGACAAATGAAAAAAAGTTTTTTTAAAGAAAAATTAAAAAAAATCGAAAAAAGCCCTGAAAAACAAAAAAAAAAGGGCCTTACTATTCACTTCTCAAAGGAAAAATACCCCAAGAATGTGATACAGGGTGTATGCATATGTTTTCAAAATTTTAACTAAAATTACCGATTTAAAACTATTACCCCCCGCCCCACTCGGGCCCGGGTTGGGGTTAATTTGAATAGTTTGGTTTCTGAGTTTCTTAAAGAAATTTGTAAAACCACGACTTAAAAATACCAGGGAAATTGAAAGCGATTTTAAACAAAAATTTAAAGAAGAATATAAACAAAAGCAATCCGCCCAATTGTAAAAAGATTTTGAATTGTTCTTTTGAAAAAACCCCAACAAATTACTCAAAAAAATATCAAAAAAACCTTTTGGGAAAATTTTTTTGTAAGAAATATTATTGACATAATTAGTCACAATGATTTCACAAGCAAAAAAAAACTTTTAATTTCCGAGCGAAATAAATGAAAAAAATTGAAAAACTTTGGGTCTGGCAAAAAAAATCACATACATGAAGATCATTATTAAAAGCTTTTTAAAACCCTGTACAACTTTTTTTAAAAAAATTTGGAAAAGGGCCCTTTTTGGATACGCATGACCGCACTGGAGCCAGTAAATTTTTTAACCCCTTTTATAGCGTTCCAAACAAAACACCACAAACAAAAATCTTTTTTTATAATAAAAATTTGTAAAAATAAAACAAGGCCCCAAAAAACCAAATGACGGTAGTTTTATTGAAATTTTTGCATATTCAAAAAAATTCAGGCCGCAAAAAAAAAAAATCCCAAGGCTAATTTTTAAAAATTTCCCCCTTTTTCCTCGGGAAATCGGACAAAATTTTTATCCAAAAATTTTTCCCAAAGGCCTTACAAAATTTTACAAGAAAGCACCCGTTTTAATTTTTTTTTAAATGCGCTCGGGATTAACTTTGGGTTTTTTTAAAATTACTTTTTTTTTAATTATTTTCCCCTTGGAAAACCATGGCCCCCTAACAAAACGAAGGGTTTAAAAATAATTTTTTCCCAAAAAATTTTTGTGCTCGGGGAAAATTTTTTAAACAAAAGGGGGTTTTTTCTTTTTCTTTTAAAGTTGGATTTTTTTTTTCCTGACTTTTTTATCGTAAAAATTTCTAGTTTTATTTATTTCTGTATTTTTATAAATTGTTTTAATCCAAACCCTTTTTTAAAAATTTTTTTAAGGCGAAAAATTTGCCTCCAATTATTTTTTGGGAAAAAAAAAAAAAATATCGCCTTTTAAATTTTCCCGTTTAGTCTTTTTTAAGGGCCCCAAATTAATCCATAGTAACCCCAAAGACGTATTATCATGGGGTAAAAATCCTAAAGGGGGGAGGAAAACTTGTCATGTCCCCGCGGGTTTTAAAACCCGATTTAAACCTCTGGGGGATCTCCTTTTTTTAAAATGAATTTCCATTCGGGTATTCCTGATACCCCTTTAAAATTCCCTAAGAAATATTTTTCCCTTCTGATCCACCCTTTATGTAAAAATGGGACAGCCATCATTTCTGATACCATTTCCCAAATATGCCCCCGGGGGAGACAAGGATATCATTATTTGAGCCTAGTTTTTTCCTTCCTCCCCCCCCCCCGGGGCCGCCTCCTTCCTTTCCCCCCCGCCCCTCCCTGTGCCGCCTCCCTTCCTTCCCCCCCCCCCCCCTCCCATGGGGCCCCCTTTTTAAATTTAAAACCCCCTTGGGGTTTCAGGGGGGAAGCACATCCGAAAATGGAAAGCCCACATCGAATGGTTCCCCTGTATTGAAAAAGTTTTTAAAAAGAATATTATAAAAAAAAAGGGAAATTTTCCCCACCCCCCCCTACCGTTTTTGGGGAAAATGCTTTTTTCCTACGTTCAAAAAAAAAGGTACAAGGGAATTTTTAATTCCCCTTTATTTTTTTTTTTCGGATAATGGGAAAAATTTTTTTTTTTCTTGTCGGAAGGGACGGGGTTTTGTGAAAATTCCCTAACTTTTTTTCTTCTCTATAAAAGAGCCCAACAAACCTCATTTTTTTGGCCGCCCAAGGGGAGGGACTTGTAACCTAGAGGTGGGTCGTTCAAGCCCCTTTTTTTTTTTTCAGCGAAGATATAGTGAAGCGATTTTAATTTTTTGCCCTCACGAAAGTGATTAACACCACAGGGTTAATTTTTTTTTTCCCTTTTAAGGGAAAAAACCCAAACATTCACAGAAAAATTAAAAGATGATTTTTTAAAACCCCCTTCATGCTGTTTCTCCTTTTTTTATTTCTTTTTCCCGCTTTTTTCTCCTTTTTTTGGGGGTTGATTTGGGTGGAGGTTTAAAATGGCAAACCCCCCCACACCCAAAATGTCGGGGGCCCCTTTTTCATGCCCAAAAAGGCATGTTGGGGCACTTTTTTTTATCGCAATTTGAAATTTTTCCCTTCAGATTCGCAATTCCGTTTTAAAAAACCTTTAAAATTTTGTAAAGCTTTGGGCTTCTCATTGTGCATTTAAATTTAAAATTTTAAACAGCTAAACAAAGTAACTTTCAAAATGCTGGGAACATTAATTTTGGAGTTTTTTTTAAATTTAAAAAATTTTTTTTTCTTAATAATCGATGTTTATACATTCAATTTGCATAGGTACTACCCTTTCAATGCCTCATTATTTGATTATTTTTTTTTTTTTGTTTATTTTTTTTCAAATAAAATAATAAAAAATTTAAAATTATGTACTTTGAAACCCTTCGGGGGCAACGCAATTCTCTTATCTTCTTTTCTTTATTTGTTAAAATTTTCTCCTTTTCTTTTTATACTGTTTAAAAATAGAGGGGTTAGTTTAAAATAAATTTCCCAGAACTTTCCCCCTTGCTCATAAGAGAAAAATAAGCTCGAAAAAAGCTGTCCGGGAAAATTTTCTAATATCATGTACTTTTTAAAACAATTTTCCCCCTTTTTTTTTTAACTGATATTTGGATTTCCCAAACCTTTTTGGGTTTTTTTTTTCGTGCAATGTTAACATTTGCATTGTATCGGGAGGTTCCGCAATTTTTGGGCCACCGTTCATTTTTTTGTTTTTTAAATAAAAAAAGTACATTGAACGTTTTTTGTTTTTTCAACTGATGTTTTTTTTCCTCTTGATGATTTGAGCTCATAGAAAAATTTTTTTCCATCAAAAAATTTGAATTGTTCATTGTTTTTTTTTTTTTTTTTCTTCTTTTTTTTTTCAAAATAAAAAAAACATCGGGTAAAAAAAATTTAAAAGTCAAAACTATGGGGTTGAATTTCCCAAAAGGCTTTCAGCAATCATGGGCCCCAAATCAAATTTTTTTTTTTGGCCCAAAACCAAAAAACCGGTTCATAAAAAAAATATGTTTTTTTTATTTTTTTTGGGGAAAAAACCTTTATATTTTTGTAAAATAATTAAATAATCAAAAACTTTTTTTCATTGTGATTGCTAAATTGTGACAGTTTAGCCAGCCATTCCCCCAGTTCTGTTTTTCTCTCTCTCTCTCTCTTTTTCCTTTCTTTTTCTTCTCTTTTTCTTTCCCCCTTTTTTCTCTCCCCCCTCCCCTTTTTTCTTTTCCCCCCTCCCCTTTTCCTCCTTTCCCCCTTTTTCCTTTTTGTCCCCCCTCTTTCTCTCCCCCCCCCTTCCCCCCCCGTCCCTCTCTCTTTTTCCCCCTTCCTTTTTTCCTCTTTTCTTTCTCCCCCTCCTTTTTCTCTCTCTCTTTTTCTCTCTTTTTTT
The DNA here is from genome assembly GCA_024516035.1 of Bactericera cockerelli. NCBI lineage: Eukaryota > Metazoa > Arthropoda > Insecta > Hemiptera > Triozidae > Bactericera > Bactericera cockerelli. The sequence goes on from JAMCCL010000157.1 coordinate 10,295, forward strand.
TTCCTTTTTTTTTCTTTTTTTTTTTTTTCCTTTTTTTCCCCTTTTCCCTTCCCCAAAAAAAAACCCGCCCCCCCTTTTTTTCCCTTCTCCCCCCCCCTTTTTTCCTTCTTTTCCCCCTTTTTTCCTCTCCCCTCCCGGCTTCTTTTCCTTTTTCTTTTTTCCATTTTTAAACCCTTTTTCCTCTTTTTTTCTTTAAATTCCCTCTCTTCTCCCCTTTTTCCCCTCTCTTTTTCTCTCTTTTCTTTTTCCTCTCCCCTTTTTCTCCCCCCTTCCCCCTCTACCCCTCCCCCCTTTTCCCCCCCTTCTCCCTCTCTTTTCCCCCCCCCGAAAAAGATTTAAAATTTTTTCCCCCAACCCTTTTTTTCCCCCCCTTTTTACCATCCTTTTTTTCTTTTCCCCTTTTTTTCCCCTTTTTTTAGGTACTTCCCTCTGCGTTTTTTTTTCCCTTTTTTCCTTTTTTGCTCGTCTTCCTATTATATGCGATGTAACCCCCCGAGGAATTTAATTTCCAAAATTTTGGACAAGCCTGGTGATTAAATCGAAAAGGGAAAAGAAAGCATTCCATCACCCCCTTTTTCCCCGAGAAAATTTTGCTTTATTAAATTCGAAAGCTAACCCTTTTCCTTTTAAAATAAAAACTTAGTTCTTTTCCTTTTTCCCTCCTATAATTTATTATTTTCACATCAAATGTCCTTTTATTTTTTCTTTTATTGTTTTTTCCCTATCTTTCTGCCATAAAAAAAATTTTTTGCTAACCAAAAATCCTGAAAAGGTCAATATCCCGTTCCCCCAAAAAGGAATTCTTCAGTGCCCCCGGTTTTCAAATCCCGGGGGGGTAAAAAATTTTTTCGGCTCTGACTTTTAAATGTCGGGGCCCAACCAAATAGCCTCGTGGGGAAAATTTGGGGGTAGTTGTAAAAAAAGGGGGGCAACGCCCAAAGTGGGGCATTACTAGATAATATTGGAATAAACGGGGGTTGGAGAATAAAGCATTAGAAAAAAAGTTCTCGAAAGGCCCGAATGTTACAAACTAAAAATTGTGACATACTCAAAAAAAAAGTTCTTTATCTTTTTTTTTAAAAAAGAATTTTTTTCGGTTTGCCCAAAACTTTTGAAACCCGATAACAAAAAAGGGCTCTCGATCCTCACATAAAGCTTCTATCCCTTAAATTTTCGAGTTCGGGAAAATTCTGCTTACCTTTTTTTTTTGCAAAAAACAGGAGAAAAGACGTTTTTTTTGAACTTAGAAACAGGAGAAAAGATGTTTTTTTTAAAACTTTTTCTAGGGGAATTATTTGTAAGCATTAATTTTTTTCCCGAAAAAGTTTTTTTTAAAAAATTAAAAAAGTCATCTTTTTTTTCCCAAGGAAAACAAATTTTCTTTTCCCTTTTCTTTGGTTTTCCTTTTTTGGTTTTTTTTAAAAAAAGTTAAAAGTAACCTTTAAATTTTTTGGGCAGAAGAAACGGGAAAAAAAAGATTTTTTTTTTGAATTTTTTTTCTATGGGAAAACATTTGTAAGCTTGAGTTTCGTATTTTTTTCTGAAAAAGTAAACCCTTTTTCAGAAAAATTCACCCTTCTTTTCCGGGAAACCCCAAAGCCCAGTACCTTTGTTTTTTTGCAGAAGCACAGGAGAAAAGATGTTCTTATTTTTTCTATGGGAATACTTTTCCTAACATTGATTTTTTCCGTAGTTTTTTTCCCTGTTTAAAATAATTTCTTTTATCCGAAAAAATTCACCCGTTTCTCTTTTCCCCTTTTTTTCCCAAAAGGGTCAGTTCTGATGTAAAAAATCCCCTGATTACGCTCGATTCCATTTGGGAAAAACCTTTTTTCCTGTATCCCCGGTCCCCCCCGTTGCAATTACCCCTTTCCCCGGTAGCATGCATTCATTTTGGGGTTTTTACACCCCTCAGTTCTAACAATACCGAGCTTTGTTTGAGGGGCGGGCACGGCCGGGCTAAGGACTTGGGGAACTGCAGCACCCCCCAAAACAAAAAACTAAAAAAGGGAGAGTTTTTTGGGCAAGTCCTGGGCCCCAAACCAAAAAAGAAAACCCATAAACACTTTCTAAATAATTAATGCAAAATTTAAAATTATTTTCAGGGTTAAACAAACTCGAACTCTTTAGATACTGAAAAAAGCAATCTAAAAACCCCAAATTTTTTTTGGTTTAGTGGCACACCTCCAAAAATTTTTCCCCCACCGGCCCCCCTTTGTAGAGGTTTTTTTTCAAACCCCACCACAAAACCCTCCGAAGCCCCCCACGTTGTTCCCCAAATAAATTGCACCCACTATTCCACTAAACCCCCGTGCCTTTTAAAACCTGGAAACCCAAAAATTGGCAATTATTGGGGTAGGTAAAAAAACCTAAACTTTTTTTTCCTTTTGGGGAACACAAATGGACCCTCACACCCCGGGGGGCTACTTACCAGGGCGGGATAAATTTGAAATGCATCCAGAACAAAGGGGGTTGTACCTACCCGCACAATGCCAGAGTACCCCAAGGCTTTTTCCCGCTAGGAATTATTTTTCCAAAATTTGCCTCACAAATGTTTTTTTCCGCTGTATAATTTTCCCCTTTTCCCCCTTTTTCCTCCCCCCCCCTCTGAAGCGGGGTTGGGTATTTTTAAACCCCAGGGGAATGCGTGCCCGAATCAAGTAAAAGCAAAAAAAAAATTTTTACTTTCCTCTTTTCCTCAAAAACCTGAAATGTAATTAACCCCTTTTAATTGAAAAATTAAAAAATTTTTCCACTAAACTTTAAATACATACAAATTTTTAAAAATTTAATTTTTTTTCGTAAAAAAATTAGTTTAAATTCTTGGTATTATATTTTTAAAAAAAAAAGGGCCCTTTCCCAAAGAACAAACGTGGGAATTTTTATGCATTTTTTGGTTCTGGTCTGCCCTCGAGAAACCACGGGGAAATTTTATTTTTTGTTTGTTAAATTTTAAAAACCCTTTTTTTGGGTTTCGCTTTGAGATTTTAAAAATTCCCTTTTTTTTTTTTCTGTCAACAGAAAAAATATCAAAATAACAAAAATTTATTTTTTTAAACAGCCCCAACAAAAAAACCAAAAATTAAAAATTTTTTTCGCCCAATTTTTTGTCACCCTAAAAATTAAAATCTTTTAAATGAAAACTGGTTTTGGAAAAAAAAATTTTCCAAAAAAAAAAAATTATCATTTGACTGGGGTATTTCTCCCCCTTAAAACCCTTTTTCACCCACAAAAGGAATTCCTCCATTTCCGCCCTTTAAATGCTATTTTTTAAACTGAAACTAGAAAAAAACCCTTTGAAATAGGTTTTAAAACTGACCACACCCCCCAATTCCCCCCGGGGATTTTTTCCCCGGGGCGAGAATAAATTCCTTTTAATGAATGCCTACTAAAAGGCCGTATCTTTTTCCCTTTTATCCCTTTTGTAACTTTTTTCAGTCCCTTTCTGCATCGGTCCCCGCTCGGGGTTTTTTAAAAAATTTGGCCATTTTTTTTTATCTATCAACGATCCGGGGTTTTTAATTTTTACGAAAAGGATTTTCCAGGAAAACCCCAATCCGAGCTTTGGCTTTATCAGAAAGAAAAAAGGGACGGGTAAAAACCTGGAATTCATCTTCTCCGTCTGTGCCTGTGAAAAAAGGGAAAAACCCTTTTTTTTTTTTTTTTTTTCCCTTTTAAATTTTTTTTTTTTTTTTTTTATTTTTCCCTTTTTTTTCCTCTGTCCCTTTTTTCCCAAAGGGGGGAAGGAAAAATTTTTTTTCCCCCCCGGGAAGGAAAAAAAAGCCAAAAAAAATTTTTCCCCCTTTCCCATTATTCCCCCCTATATTTCCTTTTTTTATTTTGGGTTTTTTTTTCCCCATTTAAAAAAAAACTATTGCTCACTATTATTTTCCCAAAACAAACATACTTTTTCAGTTAAAAAAATGGTCTTACCTTAAAGAAAAAGAAATGGACTAATTGTAAAAACTTTTTTTTATCCCATAGATCCCTTTTTCAATCGTAAAAAATAGCCTCTTAATTTTTTTACCGTTGAAAAAACAAAAAATGTAAAAGGGCAAAATGGATGATTTTTTTTATAAATTTTGGGTTTATAGAAAAACACAAGATTTTTGGCCCCCGGGTTTTAGGAATCTTCAAAAATCCATGTTAGTTTTGCATGTTGGGGGCCTAAAAATTTCCCCCTCAATTTTATACAAGATCCAAAAAAAAATTTTACTCAATTTAAAACAATAAAAACGATGAACTTTTTTTTCTCCTTAAAAAAAAGGGCGTAAAATTTAAACATCTAGAGATACAAAAACCAAGATAAAAAGCTAAAGCCCCGTTGTTTTGTATGAATTTTTTGTTGGGGAATTGACCCGTTTCAATGAAAAATGAAAGATAGAATAAAGGGGAGAAAAAAATATTTTGAAAAAAAGAAAAATGAGCGGAAAGAAGAGGAGGAAGGGAAACAAATAAAATATTGTTGTTTTTGGGGGAAAAAATAAATCAAAAAAACAGGTCCCTACTTTTCACGGGCCCCACATATTCCCTGCCCTAAAACTTTGAGGAAAATTTTTGAGTTGAAAAAAAAACCAAAAGGGCCCTTTTTTTTTCTCTTCCTTCTATACCCCTATTTTTTCCCCCAATTTCTTCTTTGCTATCCCCCTTTTTTTTCTAAAACCTAAAGGCTATCCCCGCTATCCCCCTTTTCTTTTTATTTTTGAAGCTTTCCTTTTTTTCCTTGGAGCCAATGATTTTTTTGTTTGCTTTTCCCTTTTTCCAAACATTATCCCCCTTTTAAACCATGTTTTCCCCCTATTTTTTTTTTTTTAAGCCCCTTTTTTAAATAACCCCTTCCTTTTTAAACCTATTTAAAATTGTTTTTTTTAAAATTTAAACTGTTTTGGGGAGCCTTTTTTAACAAAAAAGCTTTTTAAAAATCATTTTTCCTTTTCCCCAAAATTTTAAAAAAGTAAATGGGGGGAAAAAAGTATTTAAAATTCCCCAAAAAAAAAGTAAATAAAAAAAAAAAAAAAAAAAAAATACTTTTTTTAAAAAAAAAAACCCCACCGACCTTTTTTAGATTTATTAAAGGGCCCGTTTTTTTTTAATTTTGGTTTTTTAAATTTTTTAAAGGCCCGGACGGTTTTTTTCCCTCCATTCCCTGGGAATCGTAAAAAATTTTAGCCCGTTCCAGAAACACTCTCCACTCTCAAATTCCCCCCAAACTCCGTTTAAAAAAAAGGCACACAAACCAAATCTGATTTTATTTTTTTCAAAAAACTTTTTTACGTTCGTTTTTTTAAAAAAAAAAAAAAAAAGCTTCAAATTTAAATTTTTTTTATATTTTTTTAAAACGTTTTTTTTTAAGGGCCTTTTTTCCCAAAATTTTTTTTTTATTTTTTGGGATTCTGGGGAAAAGGGGAAAAGGGAAACCAGAAAAAATTTCATTGTTTTGATTCGTCCCCGCCTAGATTCGACGCTCGAGCAGAAACCCCTGGTCCCCGTTGCTGATGCCAAATGCCTTGGAACCCCGCGGTCCCGGGGGAAACCCCGAAAAAGAGAAAACAGGGGAAAGTGAAACAGAAAGAGAAAAAAATAAGTGAAACACAGGAAATAAAAATGGAAAAACCCAAAAAGTGAACTCATGGAAAAAATAAAGGGAAAACATAATAAAACAAAAGGGGCAAAAGAAGTGAAAAAACATCAAAAATGAAACACATGGAAAAAAAGAAGGGGGAAACAGATGAAAAAAATTTTGGGGAAACAGAGAGGGAAGAGATTTAAATGAATCAGATGAAAACGGGGAAAATGAAAAAAAATAAAAAATTTCAAGAAAAAGGATGGAAAAAAGAGATGAGGGAAAAGGGGGTGAAACAAATTGGAAAATGGTGAAGTAAATCAAATAAACTAGAGAAATGTGAAAAAAGGGAAAATAACAAAGAAATTAATAATAAATTTATTAAAACCATTAAATTAACTGTTTCTAATTGGGCTTCTTCCCAAAATTAAAAAATTTAAAACAATAGCTGATTTGCAATTCCGGGGCCACTTCCAATTTTGGGAGGTGGTTTTAAACTTCAAATGGTTCCCTGTTCCAAAATAAAAAATTTGTGTACTCAGATGGGTGCCTTTTAACAAATTTTAGAGAAAGTAAAAAGGAAAATCCCGGGGTAACGACTAAAGCTAAACCGACAACCCGCTTTGAAAGAGGTTTTTCAGACAAAACTTCAAAATTTAGAACTTTACCCAAATCCCTTCAAGCAGGACAAAAATGCATTTTTAACTGAAAAAAAAAGGGCTCTTTTTATTTTTTAAAAAAGTTAAAGGGTTTCGAGAACAATTTCTTGTAACCCGATTTTAAAACATTTGTAAAGAGAAATCTGTTTTTCAAATCTAGCACCTCTATTTAATTTTAAACCCTCTAATTCTCTACTATTTAAACTAAATCTCGACCTGATCCTTCTCGCTCTCTTTCTTTTTTTTTTCTCCCCCCTTTCCCCTTCCCCTTTTTTTTTTTTCTTACTTTTTATCTCTCTTTTCCCTCTTTTGGGTTTTCCCTTTTATCTCTCTCTCCTCCCTCTCCCTTTTTCATCAAACCCAAAAAGGATCCAAACTCAAAAAAAAGTGGGAAAATTTTAAAATAGTTAAAAAAATTTTTGCGATAAAAAAGAGGGAAAAAGAGAGATAGGGGAAAAAAAGTGAACTGAGACTGAGATGAGATCTACAAAGACAAGAAAGAGGAGAAAAGAAAATAAAGAGAATTTGAAGAGGGGGAAAAATCAAAGTGAATGAGAAGGAGAAAAGTGGGGGAATAAGAAAGGGGGGGGGGGGAAAAGAGAGAGAGAGAGAGAGAGAAAAGAGAGAGAGAGAGAGAAAAGTCCCCCCGAGGAGAAAGAGGACTTCGCGAAACAACACCTTCCCTTGCCAACCCCCCCAGTAAACAAATTTTTAATTCCCCCGGTGGGTATCGGAACCCCGGTCCCCGTGGGCCCCAAGCCTAGTGCGCCACTGCACGTAGCTACTGAAGTTCTACTTTTTTGCATGTTTTTCCCCCAAAAAAAAGGATTGAAGTCCCGCATCAACAAGTTGCTCTGTGGTAGTCAAATAAATTTAAAGCGCTGGTTTTGGTAATTCCCCGGGAGCGTGGGGGTTTCCCTTGGTTTCGAAACCCCCCCATTTCAAAAAAATTTTTCCCATTAATTTGAGTTTGTGACCACCCTAATAATAAGACCTTTTGAGGGATAAGTGGTAAAAAAATGCTTTGAGCAGTAACCTCATTTGGGGTTTTAAATTGCACTAAAGAGTTATTATTATTATCAAAAGAAACTCTTTATTATTGAATAAGAAAATTTTAAAAATATATAAGTGGGGATTGACAAAGCAACTCATACTAATAATACTTTAAAAAGAAATATTTCCCCCAATCTTCATATTTTTTATTATTATAACTTTTACAGTAAACCCGTTAAAACGTAAAAGAGACTGCAAAGATTGACAGCTCACCCAAAGTAACCCCAAAACTGGATCCTTAAATTAAATTTCCCCTTTTCCCTCAAGAAACCCCTTTGCTGAAAACAAAAGTGACTCGCATTTTTTAAATTTTTTCTCCACAAAAAAGTAGGGGGGCCCCAACGGGGAAAATTTTCCAATTTTTGAGAAGAAAGTATAAAAAGTAGGTAAAACCCCGAGATGAGCAGCTCACGCCAAAAATGAAAGTAGCTATGAGAAATAGAAAAATACTAGAAAAAGTAGAAAGTATCTATGAAAGTAAAAAAAGATGATAGTAACCAAAATTAAAAAATTTCCCCGAAATTACTTCGAAAAAAAATTTTCCCTTTGCAAACTCAAACCCCTTTTAAAGTAAATTTGAAATAAACAACTTAAAATGCAAACTTCCAGTGAAAATAAGGATTCGAATTTGGAAAAAAAAAAAAACACAATTACAAGACAAAAACAAAATTATTATTATTATTCAACATAAAATAAAATTTTCTTTTTTTTTTTCTTTTTTTTTTTAAATTGGGGGTTTTTAAAGTCGCTTTCAAATGCCATGGGCATATCAAAGACGGGGTTTTAACCCCCCATTCGCAGGGAAAATCACAAACCTCTACTCCCCTTGAAACCCCACCCAGCCGAGTGGGGCCGGAAAAGCCAGCGTCAAAAGAGAATTTTTAAAAATGAAAACAATAAAAATTATACAATAAAAATTAAATATAATGGGAAAAAAAATATAGAAACATATGTTTCCAAAATAAAAACCGGGGTTTTTTTTCCCCATGGGAAATTTTTTTTTCCAAACCCAAAAAACGAAAAAACGTAAATTTTACAAACTCTTTTTTTCCCCGGAAAACCAAAACTAAAGGCAGGTGGAAAAGGGCAGACCGGGAAAAAAAATACTTTTTAGGGACAAAGGGAATAGAAAGAAAAACCCATACATCTTTATACTTTTTTAAATAAACTTGAACGAAAGGCGGCGGACTTTTAAAACTGCAAAGGGTTTTTGGTTCAAGTCCCCCCTTTCAGCTTAATTTTGTTACGAGTTTGAGTATTTTTGATATCACGTAAGTGATTTTAAACCCCAAAAAAATTTTGGGAAAAAAAAAAGAATTAAAAAAAAAAAAAAAAAAAGAAAAGAATAATAAAAGAATAAAACCCTTTTTGAGTTTTTATTAATATTGGTCAGTTGGTCACAAACTTAAATTAATGAAAAAATTGAAACACAAAATGGGAATTTGAACCCAAAAAATTCCCAAAGCTAACCAATTTAAAGTTTAAACCCCCTTTTAAATACCAGTGCATATAACTTCCGGGGCCTCGTGTTGACCATGGGCATAATTTTGAAAACCCAACATTTTTAGGGAGGGGAAGCCAAAAACAATAGCTTTGGGGTCTAAAATACATTTCTTTCACAGTTATGAAATAAAAAAGACTTTGAAAATCTCAATAAAAATGGGGGAAGAAAATCTAAGTGTTAGACCTCTCCCCTTTAAAAAAAATAATGTTCCCTTAAAAAAAAAAAAAAAAAATTAAACCTTTGCCCTAGGAAATTAAATTTTTTTATTTTTTGACCTATGTTTCCCATTTTTTTATTAGAAAAAAGAAGGGAAAATTGTGAAAAATGGGGAGTTCCCCCTTAATTAACTTAAAATTAGAAGAAAAATTTTAAAAAAAAAAAAAAAATCCCAAAATTTTAAAAAAATTTTAAAAAAATAAACTAAAAGTAAAATTTCCCCACTTCCAAAATAAATTTTGAACTCCTAGTCTAAAGTTTAAAAACCTACGATATAGCAAAACCCCCGAATCTTCTTTTTTTCCCAAAATCATTCAGGGAAAAATTATTTATTTTCTCAGGGTTTGGGACCAGTGAGAAAGCGAAAAGAAGATTTATTAAAATCTTGGGTTTTCCCATTTTGAAGTGCAAATTTTTTATGTAAGCAGTACTTTGTTACTTTCACATAACTATGTAGAAAAATATTTTTTAAATTGAAAAAAACGTATGCTACGAAATGTATACAGCACGTATGTTTCATTCCCTTCCCAAAAAAAAATAAAAAAAAAAAAAATTTAAAAAATCGAAAGTAAATTTTCAATTATAATATGTATGGGGATTTCCAAAGGAATACATTCGGAGAGAGGGAAGCATATTTAAATTGTTAAAAAATTGATAAGATTTTGAGAAATAAGCAATTACTATACATAAAAAAAAAAAACAATTTAATACAGAGTTTGGAAAAGATTTTTTAATTTTTGGCAAAGGTTTAATCCGTATTAAAGGGGGGCTTTTTAAACCCAGAGGGCCAAACTGATGGGAATTAGATTAAATTTTGTTTTAAAATTTTAATTAATTTAAATAGTTAAGAAAAAACCCTACCCTAATCATGTTTTCTCTAATTCACAAAGTTTCAAAATACATAGGTAAAAAATTGTAAAAAAGTAAATTTGTTGAAAACATACATAAACGAGTTTACTCTTTTTCACAATGGACATATATGAAAACTGTCCATATATCAAACTTTTTGAAAATCGTTTGTTTTTTTTCTTAATATTTTTTGAAAAATACCTAGTGAAAGTCGGCTCATTGGGGAAAAAAAAACAAGAGAGTAAGTAGAAAAAAGATGGGTTTCCCGGGATGTTGAAGGAAGATGAGAGAAAAAAGGGGTAAAAATTTGAGGAATGGATTTTTAGAAGGTAAGAAAAAGGAGGGAGACCCCCAAATTCCCGATGGAAGGGGAAAATATGAGAGAGAAAAAGGGTGGAGCAAGAGGAAGCATTTTAAAAAAAGGAAAACTGTGGGGGGGGTTTAAAATTTTTGGGAGAAAAAAAAAAAACTTTTTTTTTTTTCAAAATATTTCATTTTTGTTCTACTGTAAAAATTTTTTTGTTTTAAACCCAATAAAGCTTAAAAAAAAAAAAATTAGGGAAGGGGGGAAAGCCGACCCCAAATAAAATTGGGGGAAAAGGGAATGAAAGAGAAAAACCCGAGGGCCCCCTCCTAAGCCATTTTTTTTTTGGCTTCCATAAGATGAAATATCTATTTTTGTATTATGTATTTTAATTTACAAACTTTCAAAACATAATACTATGTATGTAATCACGCTTTTAAAAGCCTCGGAGTTAACTTTCTTCGAGTCCCCAAATGCTATGAAACTTTAAAAAAGAAGAAAAATATTAATGGGTTTCCGGGAAAACCCATTGGAAAATTTAAATATTTTCAAACAGAGGTTTTTTTTCGATAAATTTAAAACCCTTTTTTAAAAACCCCATCGAGTTGTCCTGGTTTTTTTTTTTTTTCAGAATAATTTGGGGTGTAAAAGATGAACGAAAAAAAACAAAATGAAATTTAAATTATTTTTTTCAAGTAATAAAGGGCTAATTTTTTTTCATATAAAATAAATTTAAATTTTTGTGTTTGCATTTTCTTGTAGGCCTCCAGCAGCTCCTTTCATAAATAATTTAAAGCTTGTAAGGATAGTAAAAAGTCCCGTTTTTTTTCTATTAAACTACAATCCCGTAAATTTTTTATCGATGAGGCCCGGGGGACTTTTAATTTCCGGGGGGTCCGGGCAATTTAAGTCCCAAGTTAAGGGAGTAATTTTTAAAGCTAAATTTGATAGTAGTGATATCAACGAAATGCGATTAACACAAATATAAAGACTTTAAAAGATAGTCTTTTGTTCTTTTCCCCAATCTAAAATTATCTTAAGTGTATTGTCTTCCATGGGAAAACCATGTAAAAAGTCATGGTTTGATTTTTGTTTCTGATTTTGTTATAAATTTCGCCCTTAGTCTCTAGGTACTAGATTCATATAACGTAAAACGTTTTCCCTCAAAATTTTTCTAGAAAAAAATCACAATAAATCAATAATTTAAAATAACACTACTTTAGGGGAGGTAACCCCCAAAGTGAGGTTAATGCTCAAAGCTTTTTCTACCCCTCACCTTCAGATCTTATTATTATGGGGTTTCAAACCAAATTAATGAGGAAAATTCATGCACTGGGTGGGATTTCGAACCAACGGACCCCTACGCTACCTGGACTACCAGACTAGTGCGTTTAACCACTTGACTAGCAGTGCACCTTGACAATCAAATAGATATGTGGTAGATTTTTATCGACCCACAACTATTTCAGTAAAAAGGGTTGATATAATTTTTTATAGCGTCTTCTTCGTTATTAACTCTGCTCCCCCACACAGAAGAAAATAATGATTATTGGATTGAAAAAAGCATAAAATCGGACTCGAGCGTTAATTTCTTTTAGGGGGGGGGGGGAGAGCACAGGAAGGGGGGTGACATTTTTCAAGAGCGGAGGGACCATATTGAGCACGTTTTTCCCCCCCTCAACACTCACGGGGGACCATATTGTCATGCTTCCCCTATCAACACTCGCTTATTTACTACCTCTATATTGCAAAAAAAAAAAAAAAAAAAACCTTTCACTCACATTCACCCCATATTGCCGGAGAGCAATCAAGCTTAATCCCATCTTGATGCAATAAAAGATTATTGGTATTAATAATCTTGCCAATATTGCCAATTGTATAAGTCCATATGCGGAACCATAACCTTACAACTATGTTCATGTCATACACCATAGGAGCGGAAACTTGCACATTTGAGAGATTATGAGACTAATAATGATAACATACTTCAGTGGAAAGTAACCACCTGGCGAGGTTAATGCTTGAAACATTTTCTACCACCTAACCCTCAAGAGTCTTATGATTATGTGGTCAAGGCGTTTGACTGGGGTAATCATGAGGTTGCTTGTTCGAAACCCAGCTGCGATATGACAAGTTATCCTCCCATTTGGTGTTTCCTCTACATATTAATACGTCTTAGACTTACTGCTGGAATAATGGGATTTCTAGTGGGCAGTACACATAAGGCGATTATTATTACATTGTACCTTTGTAAAATCATATTACAAATAAATGAAAATATTAATATTATTATTATATGTATTGCAAATTCGAAGTTTACGTACAAACGTTCCCCTCTACAACCATGCAATACTGAATCTTAATAATAATTGTTTTAAAAAAATAGGAACATCCCAAAGAGAAGAATGACCATTTTTAAAAAACTCGAAGGCTTTAAAACTCTTATAAAGTAAAAAAAGTTATCATATTTGTGTTAAACACATTCGTTATGTCGCAACACAACTCAAACTAGCTTTACTAAAATATTTGCAACTTGGGACTTGAACCACCGACCTCCGATGTACAAGTCCGCCACCTTATCGACCAAGCTACTGAGGTCTTAGAAAGTAAATATTGGAGAAAGCACCAATTTCAAAACAAAAGGCTCACATCTCTCTCATCTTTCTCCGCCGGATCGCGACTTCTGAAATAATAGCATTCTTTTCGCGCGACCAAGCAATATTTTAATGATTCCCATTGAAATTCAACATCGCTGTATGCGGGTGACTGTTGGGGAGGGGCGGGAGGGCGCATTTTACAAATACTTTAAAAGCAAGAATTTGATGGGTAGAAACTGTGCATTTGCAAATTAGATGTAGATTTCAAACAAGGTAGCAGGCACACTGGCAGGATATACAGTCGAACCTGGGTGTAAGAGGACTATAATAGTAATTCCGTGACCGTGAGGTAGGTATTGATACCTAAATCACGGTGCTGAGGATTATATGGACGTCCAGATGCAAAGTCTAGGCTCCTTTCATGTTCATTGATTCTATTTGGTTTTAACGTCCTGACTTGACGTAGACAGGACGGGGGTTTTACCCTCCATTCGCTGGGAATCGTACCAGCTACCCACTTTAACCTCACCCAGCCTGGGTAGGGCCGGAATGGCCAGCCTATGTAGTTCGGAGGGAACAGAATTTTCTGTGCGAAAAGTCTCCTCCAACTGGGAATCAAACTCAGGATCTCTGGACTACGGGCTGTAGTCTCAACCGTTCCGCCACGGAGGCTGAATAAGAGGACTTAAGGGACCGGAACTTTTCTTCTCTTTAATCCAGGTTTCTCTTAGAGGTTACTTTTTCTTATACAGAACTAAATTTGACCTAAAACTTGTTCTCCAACATCCAAATTTGACATGATAATACGTTAAGTATTCATTTTTCGCCGTGTATCAATAAATCACGCCGCATGTATTGTTGCATCCAAATCCAAAGCTCGTGTATTGAAGAGAAGAAGAAAATCCTCCAAGGGATTCTTCCACACTTGTGAAGAAGAAAAGACGATTCATCAATCCTTTACCTCTTGTCTTTATACTGATTCAGATTTCCCTCCAGAGGCATCATATCACTGTCACGAGCAACTATATAAACACATAGTAAAATTAATACGTATTATTTACAATGCCATTGTAAGAACTGTTTCTATATAATCAGTATAAACAGATCATAAAATTAAGAGATATTATTCTTAATGCCATTGTATGAACTGTTCCTATATTATCAGTATAAACAGATCATAAAATTAATAGATTTACAGAACGTGACTCAGAATTATCAGATTTACTGAGTATGCAATATGACATACATGAGATTTTGTCAATTTATTTAAACAAAAATAGAAGTTTAGCGTCAATAAATATTAAAAAATTATGTCAAAAATGTAAGTAAAATAATAAAAATGGCGTCGAAGGAATTATCTTTCTCACGGCTTTGATAATATCTGCACAAAATAATTAGCACAGGGGATAACTTTGCGCGCATAATATTTTTAAAATATTTAAATTCGGTGATTATGAATTGCACTTTGTACGAAAGTTGCGAACAGAAACGCTAATTCACTCTACGATCATACCTACTCCCACAGCGAAAAAGTTCACACAAAAAAGTTGCCAACAAGTTTCATTAATTTGTATTCATCTAATTTCATAGCAGAACTAACTTCGCAAAAGATTATGTTCTACGCTCCTTTTTTTGTCAGTTTAGTTAATTCTTTCTCCTTGCAAGCTCCCTAATTTCGTCTCGCTCTATTTACTCTCGGTACTTTCTTCTTCAGGGTTTTAACTTTCTACAAGTTTACCCCCACCGCACATCTGCAGAAATTTGCGAGGATTAAAAGACGGCAACTTTACACAAAGACGTTTTTTCTTCGTGTTACTTCCGAGAAATTTCTAATATTAGAAATCGGAAATATTGGGGGTTTTTTTCGTTTAAAATAAAAAAAACATTTTATTTGCTCCGATTTCATTTTTCTCCCTCATATTTCTGGACGTTTATATATTTTGAGCAACTTAGGTTTTGAAAAATAAAACAACATAATTTTATACAAATGTTTTCTATTTTTTTTACTTCTCAATTACCACCAATTGTATTTCAATTATTTGAATTTTTTGAGAATGTGAATGCTTAATTTTTTCAATTAATTGAGAATGTCAACGCATAGTAAAATAGGACTTAGAAAATGGAGACAAAACAAAAGATCAAGAGTCTAAGATCTAGACCATTCTACACCAATCATGTGACTTAGAATATAAAAAAGGACTAAAGATCTATATTCCAGACTATTTCAGACCAATCATGAGACTTTTCCTCAGAAGTGGAAAATTTTTCCAATCGTGACGTCACAGTGGGTCTCAGGAGAGAGCAAAGGAATGAAATATTGCTGAGACAAGTCTTAACCTTTGGTGTCCCAGGACTCTCTGATATCCTAATTAGGAGAAGAGGAGGGGAGATGTGACACTTGGTCAAAATATGACAGAGTAAGAAAGGAGGAAACGAAGAGATTTGAATCGAGGTAGAATGTTGTATGACAAGGGTTGGGTGGAAGAGATCGCCACAGACAATCAAACCCCGCCTTTTATGGTAGGACATTAGTTTTATTCTCTTTTTTATTGTTCTTATTTCAATCTATTTTTTCTTTTCTTTATAATTTCACTAGCGGGCTGACGCCCACTTTGCGAGCCGAGGCATGGCCGTGAAAGCAAAAAGTAATTTTTCGCCAATGGCAGGTGTTGTAGTGGGAATTTCGAAAAATCCCGTATTATTGCACATCTAGACTATAAGACAAAGCTACCTATCAAATTTCAGCTTCCTAGGACTTACCAGTTCGGAGAAAGAGTGATAATCAGTCAGTCAGTCAGTGACTTTGACATTTATATATTAAGATTGTATTGTTCTGTAAATATACTTTGTCCTTACCTCATAAAGCGTAATATAAACATAATAATAATGTGACGTGGATATGAACTCTGAGCTCGGATTATATAATGAGGCCGAAATTAATAGACATAATCGAGTTCTTAAGTCATGACTAAGCACTGGTTTTCCCCATCTGAGACAGAGATCTGCTGAGACTGTATAAAAAGACCAAATTTAGTAAGTAAAGTTTTAAATTTATCATATTTGTGTTAATCACTTTTGTGATATCACAACTACTCGAACTTGCTTTACTAAATCTATGCTGAAACCGGGACTTGAACCACCGACCTCCAGGTTACAAGTCCGCCGCCTTATCGATCAAGCTACTAAGGTCGTCATCAAGATCCTCCTCTACAGGAGGATCTTGGTCTCCTCCTCTACAGGAGAGTAGGAGACCAAGTAAGTAAACAAAAGAGTAAGCAACTTTTTTAACTTCATTTATTCCCCAAGTTTCCAAGAGTAAATTAGCCTTTGTTTGTGGAGCTCCGAGGCAAGTTTCAGGCAAATAATATTGAACAAAAGATTTGAACGGGTGGAAAAAAACTCTTTTTTATAATAATAAGTATTTGTTTTGCCTGGTAATTGAACTTCAGGGCAGGTTGATTGTTGATCGAAGAAACATTAAGGAGCGATGTAAGCATCAGGCAATTTTTTTTCTTCAACCACACAAGATTACTTACAAGAGTATTTCCAATAACGTTCAATGAATACTTGAATGAAATAATTTTATGTACGATAGAGAGAAACAATTTATTTATTTACAAAGATAAATTTAAATAAAATAAAAATGATACTGCTCTTTTACAGAGTTGCTAAAACACAGAATAGCTCAGTATACCATTCAATACTTGTAGTACATCTTTTTTTTTATTTTATTTTAAATCTTCTTCTTCTAGTGTAGTTGTATATCACACCGACCTCAGTAGATCTATCAAAAAAACAACGGACTTTTGACCTGTCAATCGGGGGTTCGAGTCCCAAACAGACAAATATTTAGTAGCATGATATTGTGTAATTGTGATACCACTAATATGATTAATACATACATAATTTTTTTTAAAAATAATATGAGTGTTTTACAGTCTCTTTAATTTCGTACCCTGAAACAGGAGCTACTGTAGACCCTTGTGGTCTGTGTATTAGCTTGTCCAATCCGTAGTATGCCTCCCCTCTGATGGGCGAGAAGTGACACAATACTTCCCATTCAGGTGTTGGGTCAAACTTTTGTAACCAAATTTAGAATACAATTTGTTGGCTCGGGGAATCGAAACTGGGACCTTCCGCATAGCAAGCGAGTGCTTCAACACTCATAACTATGTACTTTTTATTTTTCATTTCACAAATTTACATTGAAAATACCAAATGATCCTTCGCTATTGTTTTTGTCATATTAGTAGAAGACTTTCTATGTATTTGCTAAAGTTAAATAGAAAATAAAATTCCCGAGTTTGTCACTTTTATGAATCAGCGTCAACCCTCAACCCACCTTTGCGTTATTCTGACATGGCATCACCTTTCCGCAGTTTGATAATCCAGCCTCCGCTCCGTGGCGTAACAGTTGTGACTACTGCCCGTAGTCCAGAGATCCCGAGTTCGATCGCCGGTTGGGGCAGACTTTTCGAAGAAAATTCTGTTCCCTCCAAACACGTGAGGCTGGTATTTCCGGCCCTACGCAGGCTGGGTGAGGTTAATGTGGGTAGCTGGTACGATTCCCAGCGAATGGAGGGTTAAACCCCCGTCCTGTCTACCTCAAGTTAGGACGTTAAAACCAAATAGAATCAATGGACATGAAAGGAGCCTAGACTTTGGATCTGGACGTCCATATAATCCTCTCACCACCGTGATCTAGGTATCTGTCCCTATCTCACGGACACGGAATTATTATTAGTTTGATAATATCGCATGTTCACTCCATGTTCGCATAAAATAAACTCACATCCAATCCAATCGCAAATATCATCCGCAACTTTCGAACACGGAATTTTCCGATGAAACATTCCAATAGTGTAATATTTTCCTCGCGATTTAAAATGAAAAGTAGATCTAATTTTTTTCCCAACTTTTTTTCCCCCGTTAAATTTTTGAAAATATTTTCATCATTTAGTTTCTCCCCGAGCTGGGAGAAACTAAGTTAGCAGCAGGAGAAGGAGGTAGTTTGAAAGTTTTATGATGCATGTTGATAATCCACCTGAACTCACCAGTGTCGAGGAGCTTGGGTGACTTGCGTTGCAGCAAGAGTATTTCGGCTTTCTATTTGGTTTTGGTAGGGTGGTAGTAATAAATATAATGTCTCCTCATAAAAAAACCTTTCTATAATGGTGGTGAAAAAAAAAAAAAAAAAATATGCCATTCCGAAATAACAAGGCAGTACAGAAAGACAGGTAGGCAAATAAGAAAAACTATTTACTAAGAACAAGAATCGAACTTGTAACTTCGAATAGCTCAATCTGCTAATGGGATGGGTAGACTCAATTCGCCCTTATCATACGGAAGAGTTGGGTGGAAGAGATTGCCATAGGCAATAACCCCGCCCTTTAGTTAGGATATGTATATATTTTGATTATTTTTTTCCTGTTTATATTAATTTTTTCAATTTTGTATTTTCATTTTTACCATTATTTGTGTGTATATATGTTCTTCTAATAAAGAGTTTTATAATAATAATTATAAGATCCGGGGTCCAAAGCCGACAGCTAATTGTATTCATAATATGGTGACAGTAGTTGTTCGTAAGGGACACCTTCTCTGTTAACACAGCACCTAAATGGGAACTATTGTGTCACTTCTCGGCAGTTCTCGACTATCAGAGGGGAGGCATACTATGGGATAGGCAAACTGCAACACAGACCACAAGCGTCTACAGTAGCTGTTGTTTCATGGCTGTGAAATAAAAAATGCTGAGAAGAACTCATGTTATTTTTTTTTAAACCCTGTTTACCCGATTTCCACACTGGAATGTAATACAGGTACCTCCCACTGTTGCAGCGAGCAAAACAGTCGTAGAGTCATGCTGGAAAATTTATACTCTTTTCTGCATGCATCATAAAAACTTTGATACGAAATAGTGTAGAATGAGAGCAAAACGGGAGATGTTTTATGTAGATTATTGTCTCCCAAACACAGAGTATAAGTAATAGAGAGAGCTCGTTCAGGATATATAATTTATGTAGGTACAAAAGTACATACATAATTACATACATTTACAGTTAGATACTACTGAGATAATAACAAGGTTACCACTTGCGAGCCATAAACTAATGTCTGTTGGAATGTGTAAACAAAAGATATTTAGGCCAACGTCGATGGCGCGTTTAATGCACCGGTTCTTATTCAGTCAATGAAGTTAATCAACGATCAGCGAGGCTAGGACTTGAATGGGTGACCATTCAAATTCCAACCTCCATGATGCTAGCTATTCTCGGCCCAACCCAGCCTGGGTGAGGTTAATAGGGGCAGCAGATTTGTGAGTTTCCTGCGAGAGGAGGGTAAAACCCCCGTCGTGGTATGACCATGCAGTTGAAAGCGATGCTAGGTCCAAGTAAAACATAAATTATCTCCCCAAGGCTAAAATAGCATTTCGAAGAACACTATACCTGCACAGTCTACAGTTTTACACACGTGTAGGTTGAATTCTAAGAAAGATGACGCGAATTCCAGTCGTGCAGACGTGGCAACACCGCAGATGAATGACTTCCATTTGCTGAATATGCAGAAGAAAAACGCAAGAGCTAACTCTCGATATTAGCTTTAATTGGATCAGCCATTCAGCACGAGAGCTTTTCCCGTGCAATTGTATTGTGCACGGTATGCCATGTATAATGCACGGTGCAATGCGATAGGGTGCACTATACGCTCTTAATAAGCGATGCATTACCGTCGAGGCGGGTACTTATTTCAAAGCGCTGATTATATTAATCTAATGTACAATATGTACATACATATACATACCTATGTAAGTACTAGTGGCTTGAAAGATACAGCAACGTGCAAAAGAAAGCGATTGACGTGTGAGTGTTTAAATGCTCTTGGAAACCATGTGAAATCGGCCAGGAAATATGTAGTGGAATGTAATTTTTTTAATGGTCTAATATTCCATCCAAGCAGTTGTCCGTGTGTTTTGGGACAGAAAATGGGTTTTATTTTGTCTCCTTTTCTTTTACTCTCTATCAGCCTCTCTCTCTCTCTCTCTCTCTCTCTCTCTCTCTCTCTCTCTCTCTCTCCCTCACACACACACACTCCCTCTGTCCCTC
This sequence comes from Bactericera cockerelli, assembly GCA_024516035.1. Taxonomy (NCBI): domain Eukaryota; kingdom Metazoa; phylum Arthropoda; class Insecta; order Hemiptera; family Triozidae; genus Bactericera; species Bactericera cockerelli. The sequence continues at coordinate 30,146 of JAMCCL010000157.1, forward strand.
TCTCTTATAACTCAGATACTTAAAAGAAAGTAAGTGGTCTGCTAACTCTAAGAGATTAGGGAGCGATAAAGATACAATGAGAAAGAGAGAGAGAGAGAGAGAAAGAGAGAGAAAGAAAAAAAGAGTATTAGATAAGCAAAGGATAAGTTTTTTCTCTGTTAATATTTCTAAAATTCCTTAACCTACATAAAAAGTAACTTCTTCTTGAGGTTTTTTTTTAGGTTCTTGAGTGTTATTTCTGAAGTTTCCTTCAAAATCCTAGCTTGGCTCTTCTGTTAAGCATGTTCATTATCCAGTCGCGTAGAAGAAAATATCCCCTTCTCGCCCATAGAAAGGAGGTTGTACTATAAGGGAAGAGTAACTTAACTAAGAAAAAAATCTTAGTTTTGAAGTTACTCAAACATGTTGAAAAGCATATTAAAAATTCATTTAATATGCTTTTCAATATTAAATAAATACAACAGAGAAAAATCTCAGGAGGCTTATTACTTAGCAAAAAAATAGTTTTTATACCTAGGAAATTAAGGCCATGGAATACTAATCTTAGGAAATTAAGGCCATGAATCACTAAACTTAGGAAATTAAGGCCATGAAACACTAAACTTTGAGAAAATTATAAGGTGCACTTGACTGTTGGAATTTTTGAGCTATTTCTGAGAAAAAATGAGATTCTGCTTGTCCTCTTTTCCTGCATAATTTAATTAATCCGTCTTGCTAAAAAAAGAAAGAAAAAGAAGTAGAAGAAGCATTGGAAGCAATTTAAAATATAAATAGCAAGGAAATTTTGAGGGAAAAAAAGAGGTCATAGAATTTGACACGAAAGTTCATTAAATAAAATTAAATAAGGAGGCCAATTTTTTTTAATCCTTTTCAGCTGTCTGACATCGAACCATCAACCTAAGGTCAAGAAGTAAGAGGTTGAACCACTGCACTAGCCTAACATAGAACCATCAACCTAAGGTCAAGAAGTAAGGGGTTGAATTACTATCTGCGGACGAACAATGAATAAGGCATGAAATGGGGCTTTCAAAAAGCTGGAGTTATCATATTTGTGTTAATCACAATCGTGATATCACAAATATTACTCAAACTTGCCTTACTAAAAATTTGCCATACATGAGAATTGAACCACCGACCTCCAGGTTACGGTTACAAGTCCGCCACTTTATTGATGAAACTTCTATCGGTTTCAAGTTCAAAAAGATGTCTTGTCCAGACTGCACAGTCAAAATGGCTTTCTAAACGATCAATAAGAAAATAATATTGTAAAGACAAACGGGTAGGGCACACAAGCATAGCAACAAACTCCCAGGGAAAATTTGCTGACAGAGAGAGTTTTAAAATAATAGAAGGGAATAGGAGAGATGGATAGATAAATAGAGAGAGAAAATAAGGACAAGATAAAGAGTAAGGATAGAGAGAAAACTTCTCAAAGAAAACTACAAGAAAATGAAAACGAGAAAATTAGATTTAAATACAACAAAGCTAAGTGTAAAGTTGCAGGACATGCATCTAATGCATCTTCATCTCGATGCAGTTACACAAACTGCATCTATAATGCTCCCTGGACAGAATGGAATTAGACGCATTAGAAAAGTTGCCAGAACTATGCAATATTGTGTACTCGAAGGGACCTTGAACCAGGAGCTACTGTAGACGCTTGTGGTCTGCGTTGTTGCCTAGGATCTCTGATGGGCGAAAAGTGACACAATACTTTCCATTTAATTTTTTTTTTTAAACATTTAAAAAAGGGAACTCAAAAGCCATACCTTCTTCTTCTTTCACTTTTGCTTTTCCCAAACCTTCTTGGGGTTGGCATTGTTCAACCTCATGGTTGTGGCACATTTTTACGGCTCGACCCCCTTCTTCACGCCAACAATTCTATTCGATTTAACGTCCTGATTAGGACGGGGGTTTTACCCTCCATCCACTAGGAAACGTAATAGCTATCCGAGGTTAATGAGGGTAGTTTAATAAGATCTCATACATGGTAAAATCCATTTAAATTGTGAAAATGTTATTTGAAAGCGAAGTAATTTTTGAGAGGAGAATGAAAATTTATATTCTCTCACAGATGCATCCCTTCAGCAAATATTTGTTCATGTCTGAAGCTGTCTGTCGTTATAATTTCACAATTTCTCGTTTGTTGTTAATGCGAATCGTTTCAAAAAACTCATTACAATAGAACAAGGACAAAAATAATCCAACAACATCTTCAGATTATTTCATGTACAAACTGAAAACATCTTCAGTCTACTTCAAAGGCACAGATAACCGTCTCATCATTCGACAACACTATTCAGTCTCATGACAACACTGTACAATCTCTATAATAATAATATCTGACAACGCTGTTCAGGCTCATGACAACACTGTTCAGTCTCATGACAACACTGTGCAATCACATGACAACACTGTACAATCTCTATTTTATTAATGTCTCACAACACTGAACAATATCTATTATATTAATATCTGACAACACTGTGCAATCTCATGACAACACTGTACAATATCTATTATATTAATATCTCACAACACTGAACAATATCTATTATATTAATATCTGACAACATTGTGCAATATCATGACAACACTATACAATCTCTATTATATTAATATCTGACAACACTGTGCAATATTTGTAATGATTTTATTATTATCTGACAACACTGTATAATCTATATACTAATACAAATAATATCTGACAACACTGTGCAATCTTTGTAATAATGATATTATTATCTGACAACACTGTATAGTCTATATACTAATACAAATAATATCTGACAACACGGTACACTCTCTGTAATGATAATATCTGACAACACTGCCCAGTCTATGTAATAATGATATTATTATCTGACAACACTGTATAGTCTCTTTAGTAATAATATCTGACAACACTGAGCAGTCTCTATAGTAATAATATCTGACAACACTGTGTAGTAATGATGATGGTTACGAGTCCCAAGTGAGTTTTTATCTCGCTGATGAAAAGCTGATGCTAAGATAGTTCCCTGTAGATATTAAGACTAAGCGTTTCAAGAAGGAAATTTAAACATCTCCCACTTTTTATCCTGGAAAATTGTTGCATACTGAGAGAAAAAGAAGGGGAATATTAGAGCAAACTAGGAGGGTGGAGATGGCAGAAATTAAAACGAGCTGAAATATATTTTCGAACATTTTCTTGCGAAGAGGGTTTACAGAAATGGCTCCACAGGGACCATTGTGGCTTCACTTATCATGGAGGTTACGTTGGCGGGAAGATGTAAATTTTATTTCCTCGTACCTAACTTTTCTTCTGAATTGACTCTAATACAATACACGTGCTTATTCAGCTCTACCTAGGAAGCATGTGTGTTTCTACGAGCGAATTTGAATAATGGTTCATAAGGAGTGTCTTTATCAAATTGAAAATATTTTTTTTTTTTTTTTTAGGACAATTTTTATTCGGGCTGCAATCGTTTTACTGGAAATTGAATGGGAATATATTTGCATAAACTCTTGAAGGAAGCCCTTCTTCCAAAACTATTTGGGGTTGGATTTGGTCAACCCCTTCCTCGGGGTTGAGGTTGGTATTGGTAATCTTACTTCCACAATGCCTAGATTAACAGACAACGTCTCACACAGATTCTTTTACATTAAATGTGCTAAAAAAGGCGCAAAAGTTTTTAATTGCATCCATAACTTCGCTCCTAATAAGATGAACAACATGGGTCATCCTTTATTATTCAATTTATTACCTCCAGTTACAAGGAGAGGGTAAGATGTACAGTTGTACACCAAGGGTAATGTAAGAATCGGGGTGAAATGGATAAATAGGCACCAGGGGTGAAACGGGTACCGGGAACCAAGGTACACACACAAATCGAATCTATAAATCCCAGTATTGTGATTATGGGGAAACGGTGTTTGTTTAACATCATCCAGGAAAACTAATTCCATAATTCAAGCCCTGTTTACCTTGCTGAACCTACTCCGCGGGAAATATACAAAAAGCATTTCGGCCTATATTTTCTTTTTTAAAACATAGATTGTATATTTTTTTTAAATGAATATTTATTTAAGGAGGTCTGTAACATTCAGAGTCCTTGCCCCATCTATAGTATATTTTTAGTATGCTACGTAATCAACTAGTTCACAATATAATAATAAGTATTCCTGTCTGCCATTAAAATTTAACCAGTGTGTTTAGTTGGTCGATTTTTGAGGTTTATTCGATAGTGATGTCAGTTTGTTAGTAAATAAATTCTAAGACATTGGTCAACTGTATCGTCGAACGCCTTGCTACGAAAACTGGAGATCCCAGATTAAGTTTCTTCTTGATGCAGAAGAGTGGTTTAGCAATCCAGAGAGAAAACGCAGATTCATTTTGGTAGCAATTCCAAAAACGGGAGTTTTCGATGAAATTTTTTGTGTTTGATAAGTATTAAAAGAGAAAAGAAAAAAAATGCTTTCATCAGAGTGAACTGAGAAAGCACACTATTAATTGAAAGTAAGTAGATAAGAAAGAGGTGAAAGCTGATGAATTGTACAATCCCTATTCGAAATTGACATTATTATTATTGTAGATTGTAGGGGTAGTTACAGATTATTGTACATTGTAGGGGTGATTACAGATAACAATCGTCTAATTTTAACGTCCAAGCAGAATTAGAGATAGAAATGTATACTTATGCACATTTTTGTCTTCTTTTCTTTCTCTTTTTCTTCTTCTCTTTTCCCTCTCTCTCTCTCTCTCTCCTGTTCCTCCTTATTTTTCTTGTTTTCTTGATATACTTTCGCCAATAAATAACCGATGACGGAAAACAAATAATAGAAAAGAGAGGGAAGCTATGAAGGAGAGAGAGAGAGAGAAGGGAGATATAAAAACTGGGAAATAAAAGTTGTGTTTGACAAGCACGAGGTGATAGCGTATGAAGATCTCAACAAGAATGAAAACTCAACTTTTTCAAAAACTACTTTCTTTATTTACGACCTGAATTTTATTCGTTTTCTACTTCCGATAATTTCTAATATTAGAAATTGTAAGTTATGTTGTTCATTTTTGTTTGTTTTTTTTTTTTTTTTTTTTTGAGACTTTTGCTACAGTTGATCGAAAATTCTCCACGTTTGGCTGACAAGTTTTGCAACCAACATCTGGGGCTTTCTGCAAAACCCAGGTCGCTAGACTGGAAGTCCAACTGTTAGAGTGGAAGTTCGTGGGTTCGAGACCAACCCATAGCAGGGGATTTTTACTCAATGAAAGGCACTTTAACCGGACAACATGCGGATTGTTTGATTATAGGTCATTAGTCCTAATCAAGTAGAAGAAAATACATTTAAGTAGCATTTATTATTGTGTATTAGTCTCTTGAAATGGTAAATAATTTATACATTACCTATGTTTTTATTCTGAATTTAAAAAAAAAAAAATCATAATTTTTGTGTTAATCACTTTTGAGATATTACAACTACTCAAACCCGCTTTACTAAATCTACGGTGATACCGGGACTTGAACCATCGACCTCCAGCTTACAAGTCGCCTTTTCGATCAAGCTACTAGTTCTCATAGGCAAAAACAATAATACTGAGAAAAAATATACCATATTGATAGAATCTATGGTACAAATACTATACCAATTGGATTAGAAATTAGATAAAATAAGGAACGAAATTATGCAATTATAATTTAAAGTTTACGACCAAAAGCTCGCATAAAATTCCTTGACATCAAGAAAATGCTATCGAAAGAATTAAAAAAAAACTGCACCAGCTCTCCATAATCCAGATGATCACAATAGACTCATAAAGAAAGAGCAATTAAAAGAAATCTGCGAAGAACAATGAAGAGGCAACCAATAAACTAGACAAGTTTAATGCAAGAAGAAATTAGATTTAATAAACTATAGCATAGAAAAGCCATTATTTTATAACTTTTGATTAAAAATTAATGCGAAAAATATGTAGAACTAAGCGTTCGCTGAGAGGGAAAAGCATTAGATTTCTGGAAAGCTTAAAATTAAGCACGGAAACTTGAGGAAATGGTAAGCGAAATTTCTAGAATCTCTTGAAAAACAAACTCAAATTATGCAGAAAACACAGCAATATTCCTTACCTTATTATATGAAGCATGATAAGTTCCATATGGTGCCATAATGAGTTTTTTTTTTCGTTAAGAAGCAAGGGAAAACTGGGATTTTTTATATATTATTTTTAAAAACAATCAGCTCTCTCTGACTAATATATTTTGAGCAACGGTTGTTATTCGCTCGACTTGACTTTCACTAACTGAAATAATTTTGAATTACAAAAATTACCCGACTTAATATGATTAGAGCAGCCACACAACATAAATATTAGGGCACATGCAACTAAAAATGACGTAAGTTCTGTCAAAAGCATTTTATCAAGAGCTGTAAGGTAACAAAGAGCTATGAGGCACAAAACTCGCTCTATTTTTTTCACACAGGTATAATTATTGCTTTATTCATACTGTCAGCGCGGATTTTGCAAGTTGCTAATGGGTAGATCTAAACAAGAACTTAACGAATAACTTTCACCTCTTTTCCTTTTCTCGAACCTACTTGGGGTCCGCATTGTTCAACCTCATGGTTGAGATTGGTTAGTTCTAGCACAGTTTTACGGTTGGATGAAATTCCTAACGCCAACAATTTTATTTGAGTTAACGTCCTGATTAGTGGACATTTGATTTCACGATTAAATGCATTGGTCACTATACATAAATACTTATACATGAAGGGGTTATAAAGACAATGCTGAAGAAAGCACCTCTCAATTATTGGATAATGAATCCTTGAAAAACAATGAATATACAAGTCATTCAATAAAATGAACCACCGTCATCCACAATTGAGCGCGCGATTAGCTCAGTGGTTAAGCACTCGCTTGCCATGCGGAAGGTCTCGGGTTCGATCCCCGTGCCGACAAAAAAAATGTATAAATTTCGTTACAGTTGTTTGTAAGGGATACCTTCCGGTGCGCTCGTGTTGACCCGGCACCGAAGGATTGTGTAACTTCTCGCCCATCAGAGGGGAGGCATACTATGGGATGGGCAAGACACAGACCACAAGCGTCTACAGTAGCTATTGTATCATGGCTACGAAATAAAAAAAGGCTGTGCAACAATCATCTTTAAAAAAAATGTATAATACCCTCTGCAATAATTCCGAATTAGATAACTTTTGACTGAACCCAATTTCAGCTAAATGAAAACATTGGAACAGATAAACATTGGAACAGATTAATTAAGTTAAATTTGATACACGTGTTCTTATGGAATTCCAGAGCACACTTGTGCTGTATGATCGATTATTGAACAACTAGATGAATCCCGGCACTTTGTTGCCGTTATGTCCGTGGCTGGTGTCCTATTTGAAATTTATAAACATACTTATTTAGTTCGCACCTACATACCAAAATGTCATTTGGTGCAGCCGTTTCGGGTTATGTTATCTATGATTAAATTAATGTAAATGGATTTTATACATAAAGAGCAAAACCGACCTCAGTAGCTTAATCCATAAAGCATGTAAATTTTATTTAAAATAAATACAAATAATACAATACAATGAAACATTTTTTTCTCTCTTTTTTTTACAAAGAATTGAGAAAAAAGTTTGATAAAAGACGATAACCTTGCCTATGCTATTCTCTGTACCACAGTAAACAGTGGTAATAAAGAATGTATAATGTTGGTTGAGACAACCCTTTTTTTTAAAAAAAAAAAAAAAAAAAAAAAAGAAGAAGAGTGTTACACATCTTTTTTTCTTTCATAGCCATGAAACAGGAGCTCCTGTGGATGCTTGTGGTCTGTGTTGTAGCCTGTCCATACCGTAGTATTCCTCCCCTCTGAATGGAAGTGACACAATACTTTCCATTTAGGCGCAGGCTGTACACGTTTTACCATGAGATGTTTGAAATTTTGACATTAAAGTCCATTTCTAACTTTTTAAACATTCGAGAAAGAAGTACTTTCGAGCTAGAAAAGAAGGAAAATGAAAATGTGCACTGGTAGTCAAGTGGTTAACGCGCTGGTCTGGTAATCCAGGTAGCGTAGACATCCGTTGGTTCAAATTCCACCCTATGCATGAATTTTTTCCTCAATAATTTGAGTTTGTGACCTCATAATAATAAGACTCAAAGGGTTAGGTGCTTGAATCATTAACCTCGCTGGTGGTTAGCTTCCACAAAAGAGTCTTTTAATTATTATTAAAATGAGATATTTGGTGCAAACTTCCTCATCCAGTAGAGGAAGCACCAACACCGAGGGATATCCCTTCAGGTGAGTCAGGGCGATGACTCATCCCACACTTATCACTCCACAACTTCAGGGTTGCATGTCACTAGGACATTAAAAAACTTCTCAAAACCTCCACCTATCATATATGACGTATTTGTAATAAAGCACTATCACCTTGCATCCCCGCCTCTAGAAGGGATAACCCCTCCCTCGTTTAGACATTTCTCAATTTGCCAGCTTTTATGGAGATATGTTTCGATTATATTAAAGTATATTAATAGTTTCACAACAAAACAGTGTACTTAAAATTTTGGGAGAGTGTATGTTAAAAGCCACACCTAACAAATACAAAGGAAATATTTTAATAACACGGAAATTTCAGAACTATTCTCATAATTTGATAATTATAGGTAGGTGGCAATATATGTGTTCGCGGGGAATTTCGCGAGTGAGATCTACAGTCCTCAAATCCTTTGATGGGTTTAATTATACAGATTATACAACAGCAAAAAAAGAGTTCATTACAAAGGACCGCTATAATGTCAGGGTAGAATTAAAAGTTATACAGCTCACCAGAATGGAAGAATAAAATTGAAAAAATACATAATACCAGGCAGAGCTTTACCTGTCTTTATTTTCGTGTGAAAAATCTGTCAAAATATTAAAAGTGCTGAGGGCCCGTTTCATGAACGATTTTGTCCCGGTAGCTCAGTGGAATAATGGGACTTTAATAGTCCTAATCGGGCAGTATAAATAAGGCGATATTATTATTATTCTTATGACCTGATGTGAGGTTACAAAATAATAATGCAATCTTTATTGTGATGTCGCATCGTGATTATAACACACAAAAAATATGGACAAAATACTTCCTCATGATTGGTTGATCATCTACAGAATATTTTCTATACATAATACAAAATATTTCCTATACAAAATTTCGTCGAAATCCGTTCAGTAGTTTCTGAGATTTGCCTATAACAAGGAATGCTTTTAACAGACAGACACACACAAAACCAAAGTTGCTCAGGAGGTTATGAAACGTCCAGATATATGAAGAAAAAAAATTGCAATCGAAGCAAAAAAATATTATTTTTTTACAAAAAACGAACACAATACTTCCGATTTCTAATATTAGAAATTTATCGGAAGTAACAAGAAAAAAATTGCTTAAAAGCGACCCCGAGTGGCCTTAATGGGCCCAAAACTATTGTTAAAATTATAGGACCCCAATGAACATGTATACTTATTTAATCAAATTTGAAGAATCCGGTCGAGAGTTATCGCGGAACAGACAGACAGACAAACGAAAGCCAAATCGTCCGGTACCTTAAAATAGAACCTCACAGTGATCGGTTAATAAAACGGGCCCCTAGTCCCTGGAAGTTTTCCCTTTCATTATTAATGTACCAGCGGGACTTTTCATTGCAGAAATTATTCCCGCGCAAACAATTAAAATTGAATTTTAAATCTCACCGCGACCCTCTCTCAACATTAAATATTATCAAAGTGAATTATGTTAATCAGACGTTAAGCGGGAAATTTTCGACCCAGTTTTCACACCACAAGTTTGTTAATTATCCGTCAAGGTTATTACAGGGTGTCCAACAAAAAAAAAATCAGGATCAATTCTGGGGACATTCCAAATAATCTCATATCATTTTTCGAAAAATGACGTCTAATGAACAAAATAATAACTCAGTTTTGAATGAAAGTAGGTAGAAAATATTAGGTATTTGGTAGGTATTTACTTGGAAATTTTACTGAATAAGCATTATACACAAAAACATGAGAACCATTTTAATTTATCTTCAACAAGTCAAAGTTTATTTTTCAGGTGAAAACCTTTTTTTCTTCAAGTGAATCTTTTTTCGTTCTTCGAAAAATTACCTAAGTAGAATGTCTCCTGGAGTTGATTCTGAACTTTTCTTTAAATAATAATATTAATTTACATAATAATAATATAATAATACATTATTTTAATCGCAATTGTACATATTAATTTACATTAAATGTTATATGTATAATATATATACCAGGAATCAATGCGACGAAATGAAGAGCTCTCGAAATAATTCACGACTGTCGGAACACAATCAACAGGATTAAGATTGTTTGTTATTAGAACTGGAAACACAAGGTGGGATGCTACAGCTTTCAGCATACCAACAGGTGCTTTTCAGAGAACCCCTTCAATTAGCATAACGCAAAACGCTTCTAACGCATACATACTTTTTATGAAATACTAGCGGGTTACACCCGCCGCTTCGCCAGCCCATCAAACACACACAACGCACACACACACACCCACACACATCCTCACGCAGCAATACTTAGCCGAACCATTGTCGCGTTGCGACTTAGCCGAACTTAAGAAAAGTTTGTCCGATTTGAATAAGGTTTATATCAATTGCTAGCAATTTTAATTTAAGAGATACACACTTCTCGGTTTTTTTTTACAATTCTCAACCATTTCGAAAATAATTGAAAAATTCTAACGTTCTGCTAATTCCCGAGCGCGAAGCGACCAGTGCCGGTCTCTAAAATTTCCTCATTCAGCAATACTTAGCCGAACCATTTTCGCGTTTGATACTTAGCAGAACACGCAAATGAAAAAATAGTACTTAACCGAACATTAACGATTTTTGAGCCAGCGTTGAAGGCACCGGTTCTTGTAGGATCACCGAAGTTGAGCAACGTACATCTTCGTGATGCTGGTATTCCGGCCCAACAAAGGCTGGGTGAGGTTTATGTGGATAGCCGGTTTTTTTAGTTTCCTGTGAAAAGAGGGTAACACCCCCGTCGTCATATGACCATGCAGTTAAAAGTGGGGTTTAACGTCGCTTTTAAAAAAATAAATAATTGAAAAGTATATTATTGTCTTAACATAGCTTTGCTCGGGCAGGAAAATGAAATGATTAAATCAAGGCATTATCTACTTAATGGAACGAAACTTTACGTGTGATAAGTTTTGTCAGATGAGTCAGGTCCTACTATTACTTCCTAAATTTTCTAATATAATTATAATAGGAATGAAACATATAAGTTCTCAAAAATTATTATACACAACTGTTGGTAAAACAAAATAATAATCATCGAAATAATTTGAAGATAAAAAACACTGCCAATTATGGACACAATACTTCCTCGTGATTATTTCACATTATATACACGTAGGAAATTTTAATCAAAATCCATTGAGTAGTTTCCGAGATTTGCGCGTTACAAGGAATATTTTTAATAGACCGACAGACGGACACAAAACCAAAATTGCTCAGAGCAAAAACATGTTTTTTTTTTACAGAAACGAACACAATACTAATATTTCTAATATTAGAATACACTGTCAATAAATTATTAACACAATATTTCCTCGTGATTAGTTTACATTGTATACACGTGGCAATTTTGCCACGTGTATACAATTACTTAAGCTCAGTGGTTAAGCACTCGCTTCCTATGCGGAAGGTCCCGGGTCCGAACCCCCGCGCCAACAAAAATTTGTATTCAAAATTTGGTTACAGTTGTTTGTAGGGAATACCTTTCGGTGCGCTCGTGTTGACTCAGCACCTAAATGGTAAGTATTGTGTCACTTCTCGCCCATCAGAGTGGAGGCATACTACGGGATGGGCAGGCTACAACACAGACCACAAGCTTCTACAGTAGCCCCTGTTTATAGCTACGAAATAAAAAAGGCTGTTAAACACTCATCTTTAAAAAATAAAATAAAACTCCATTGTATCTCTTGTACAGTGCACTGGTAGTCAAGTGGTTAAAGCGCTAGTTTGGTGATCTAGGTAGTGTAGCGATCCGTTGGTTCGAATCCCACCCAGTGCATGAATTTTTCCTCATTTATTTGAGTTTGTAACCACAAAATAATAAGACTCTGAGGGTTAAGGTGGTAGAAACTGCTTTGAGTATTAACCTCACCTGGTGGTTATTATATCTATTACTAGCGGGCTGTCGCCCGCTTTGCGGGCCGAAGCATGGCCCGCTAGAAGCAAAAAATCCTTTTTCGCCAATGGCAGGTGTTGTAGTAGGAATTTCGAAAAATTCCGTCTTATTGCACATCTAGACTATAAGACAAAGCTACCTACCAAATTTCAGCTTCCTAGGACTTACCAGTTCGGAGAAACAGTGATGAATCAGTGAGTGAGTGAGTCAGTCAGTGAGTGAAACTCTCTTATAATATAAGTATAGATATCTTACCTTCCAATAAAGAGTGTTATTATATCTAAAACCGCTTAACCGATTTTCTTCAAATTTTAAATATTATATATTAGGTATGGTAGAATACCGTTTTTCCTACAAACCCAACTCTACAAAAAATTGTGTATCGGCAAGTCATAGACGTTATTTTTGCACTTTTTTGTAAAAAAAATTGGATTTCCTAAATATCAAAGCTTATGATTTAGCTATAAATGCACAATGAGAACGCTAACTCCCAGCATATACAATATACATACATAATTTCGTGACAATTGGGTGTATTGTTCAAGAGATATAAGCGTTTAAGTAAAAATATAGTGGTCAGACACATGGTCTGTATCACCAACAAGTGATAGTGCGAAGTTAATGAATTTAAAATGGGACCACCTACAATACGTCTCCTATACCTATATGTGTAAAAAATTTCGTCAAAATCTCGAAAGGAATAAGAAGTTGTAAAGTCGGCAAACTGTACAATATAAATAATTACCTCCATTCTCACTTTGTTTTTATTTCTAACGGTCTGAATTTAGTGAAACACAACCTTTTTTTATTTATATGAGTTGCATTTGTACTTTGCCTTTGGAGCGTGGTAGGTATCCCCTTTTATAAGAAGGCCATTAAATACAAGAGATCTGCACTTTTAAACCTAAACAAAATTTGATCCTTTATTATGTGTTAACAACTATGACCTCCCCACAGACCCTCCACAGAAGAAGGGAAAATACTGCTATATACCTATACATGAATATTAGTCATTTGGTTCTGAGTTCGAGATTGTTGAATGCTAAAAATAATTCATAAAGCAATAGGCAATGTTGGTATGATCAGATCCCTTTAATAGAAAGAGAATAAAATGCACTGCCAATTATGGACACAATACTTCCTCGTGAATGGCATTCAAATTTTTCTACTTTTATTATCGCTAGAATCAGAGATTTTTTTACTGAACACTTGTATTTACAAATGTCCCAAGGGTTGGGTGGAAGAGATTGCCACAGGCAATATATGACCCCGCCCCTTAAGTAGGACATTAACTTCATTCTTTTTTTTTTGTTCTTGTATCTTTGCTCAATCTTTTTGTTTTTCTTTATAATTTCATTGTATTTTACTATATATACTTATTTTTGTTCTATCTAATTAAACTTACTATAATATTTATAATGTTCTCAACCGATTCTCTTCAAATTTATTTATATGGCAAGCGGCCACAACGGAGTCCCGATAGTAGTATACGCACAAATGGGTCAAGAATGAAATAATAAAAAGAAGAGGTTATATGTTGACATGTTTTGCTTAAGATTTGACTCGATCTGAGATTTTGGATTTTTTCAGAAATCGAATGAACTTATCTTTCGAACCGTACGTCCGATTTGAATGAACAATAGTGCTATCGATAGATCTAGTGGATTGTAAGATAAGCTGTTCTCGTTCATTTTCTGTCATTTTACATAAAGGGTTACTTTTTAACGGAAAACACTTTTGACGCACAACTGGGTTAAGAATGGCCTGGGTTAACAAAAACTATGCATGCGATTTCAAAAAAATAAATGTTGATGTTTTTATGCCAATTTGGGATAACGTTTCGCAAGATCTGCCTAGTTTCGTTTATTTTTTTAAAATCGCATGCATACTTTTTGATAACCCAGGCCATTCTTAACCCAGTTGTGCGTCAAAAGTGTTTTCCGTTAAAAAGTAACCCTTTATGTAAAATGACAGAAAATGAACGAGAACAGCTTATCTTACAATTCACTAGATCTATCGATAGCACTTTAGTTCATTCAAATCGGACGTACGGTTCGAAAGATAAGTTCATTCGATTTCTAAAAACATCCAAAATCTCAGAACGAGTCAAATCTTAAGCAAAACATGTCGACATATAACCTCTTCTTTAAGGATTTTTTTCAAATTTGAACTGAAAATAGCCAGTGGTGAATAAAGCCTTGCCAAGCATTTGAAACCATTTGTTTGCATACTCAGCCAAAGTTGAAGGGGTATTTTATCATATTTGCATTTTGCCTTCAATTATCACTTTTGACACCCAACTGGGTTAAAAATGACCTGGGTTAACAAAAACTATGCATGCGATTTCAAAACGATATTAGGCAGATCTTGCGAAATGTTATCCCAAATTGGCATAAAAACATCAACAGATTATTTCATTCCGTCCATTTCTTATCAAAAATGTCTATTTTGGGCTACCTCGAACTTTCAAAGGTCTGAAATCCTGGCAAAAATGCAAGCATCAAAAATCTGTGTTAGGCTATGCTTAATAGTTAGTTAAGAGCTATTGAAATCAACTTTTGTTTTTCAAAAACCTCTTCATATATCCAAGTTATGCAATCATTTTGAAGGAGCCTTTGTGGCTTTCCTGTTGGCGGTACGGAAATTTTTTGGGAACCAAAAACGTATATTATTGACTACTTTTCTCTAAAATTTAGTTTAAAATACCCAAAATTACATACTTGATGAAAATTGAAGGCAAAATGTCAAATATGATAAAATACCCCTTCAACTTTCGCTGAGTATGCAAACAAGTGGTTCCAAATGCTTGGTAAGGCTTCATTCACCATTGCCTATCTTCAGTTCAAATTTGAAAGAAATCTTTAAAGAGAGGTTATATGTTGACATGTTTTGCTAAAGATTTGACTCGATCTGAGATTTTGGATGTTTTCAGAAATCGAATGAACTTATCTTTCGAACCGTACGTCCGATTTGAATGAACTAAAGTGTTATCGATGGATCTAGTGGATTGTAAGATAGGCTGTTCTCGTTCATTTTCTGTCATTTTACATAAAGGGTTACTTTTTAACGGAAAACACTTTTGACGCACAACTGGGTTAAGAATGGCCTGGGTTATCAAAAAGTATGCATGCGATTTCAAAAAAATCAACGATATTAGGCAGATCTTGCGAAACATTATCCCAAATTGGCATAAAAACATCAACACATTATTTCATTCTGTCCATTTCTCATCAAAAATGTCTATTTTGGCCTACCTCGAGCTTTCAAAGGTGTGAAAACCTGGCAAAAATGCAAGCATCAAAAATCTGTGTTAGCCCATGCTTAATAGTTAGTTGAGATCTATTGAAATCAACTTTTGTTTTTCAAAAAACCCTTCAATATCCAAGTTATGCAATCATTTTGAAGGAGCCTTTGTGGCTTTCCTGTTGGCGGTACGGAAATTTTTTGGGAACCAAAAACGTATATTATTGACTACTTCTCTCTAAAATTTAGTTTAAAATACCTAAAATTGCATACTTGATGATAATTGAAGGCAAAATGCAAATATGATAAAATACCCCTTCAACTTTGGCTGAGTATGCAAACAAATGGTTCCAAATGCTTGGCAAGGCTTTATTCACCACTGGCTATCTTCAGTTCAAATTTGAAAAAAATCCTTAAAGAAGAGGTTATATGTCGACATGTTTTGCTTAAGATTTGACTCGTTCTGAGATTTTGGATGTTTTTAGAAATCGAATGAACTTATCTTTCGAACCGTACGTCCGATTTGAATGAACTAAAGTGCTATCTATAGATCTAGTGAATTGTAAGATAAGCTGTTCTCGTTCATTTTCTGTCATTTTACATAAAGGGTTACTTTTTAACGGAAAACACTTTTGACGCACAACTGGGTTAAGAATGGCCTGGGTTATCAAAAAGTATGCATGCGATTTTAAAAAAATAAACGAAACTAGGCAGATCTTGCGAAACGTTATCCCAAATTGACATAAAAACATCAACATTTATTTTTTTGAAATCGCATGCATAGTTTTTGTTAACCCAGTTGGGTGTCAAAAGTGTTTTCCGTTAAAAAGTAAGCTTTTATGTAAAATGACAGAAAATGAACTAGAACAGCTTATCTTAAAATCCACTCGATCTATCGATAGGACTTTAGTTCATTTAAATCGGACGTACGGTTCGAAAGATAAGTTCATTCGATTTCTGAAAACATCCAAAATCTCAGATCGAGTCAAATCCTAAGCAAAACATGTCGACATATATAACCTCTTCTTTAAGGATTTTTTTCAAATTTGAACTGAAGATAGCCAGTGGTGAATAAAGCCTTACCAAGCATTTGGAACCATTTGTTTGCATACTCATCGAAAGTTGAAGGGGTATTTTATCATATTTGACATTTTGCCTTCAATGCTCATCAAGTATGCAATTTTAGGTATTTTAAACTAAATTTTAGAAAGAAATAGTCAAAAATATACGTTTTTGGTTCCCAAAATATTTCCGTACCGCCAACAGGAAAGCCACAAAGGCTCCTTCAAAATGATTGCATAACATGATAATATGAAGGCGTTTTTGAAAAACAAACGTTGATTTCAATAGCTCTCAACTAACGATTAAGCATGGACTAACACAGATTTTTGATGCTTGCATTTTTGCCAGGTTTTCAGACCTTTGAAAGTTCGAGGTAGGCCCAAATAGACATTTTTGATAAGAAATGGACAGAATAAAATAATATGTTTATGTTTTTATGCTAATTTGGGATAGCGTTTTGCAAGATCTGCCTAATTTCGTTTATTTTTTTGAAATCACATGCATAGTTTTTGATAACCCAGGTCATTCTTAACCCAGTTGGGTGTTAAAAGTGTTTTCCGTTAAAAAGTAACCCTTTATGTAAAATGACAGAAAATGAACGAGAACAGCTTATCTTAAAATCCACTAGATCTATAGATAGCACTTTAGTTCATTCAAATCGGACGTACGGTTCGAAAGATAAGTTCATTCGATTTCTGAAAACATCCAAAATCTCAGATCGAGTCAAATCCTAAACAAAACATGTCGACATATAACCTCTTTTTTAAGGATTTCTTTCAAATGTGAACTGAAGATATGCAGTGGTGAATAAAGCCTTATCAAGCATTTGGAACCATTTGTTTGCACAATCAGCTAAAGTTGAAGGGGTATTTTATCATATTTGACATTTTGCCTTCAATGCTCATCAAGTATGCAATTTTAGGTATTTTAAACTTAAATTTTTTCTACGTACATTTTTAAATTTCATTTTTCTCAGTGTAAAAATAGTATTTAGTAGTACAATACACCCGTCAAAAGTAAAAATAGTATTTAGCTGTACAATACACCCGTCAAAAGTAAAATTAGTATTTAGTAGTACAATACACCCGTCAAAAGTAAAAATAGTATTTAGCTGTACAATACACCCGTCAAAAGTAAAAATAGTATTTAGTAGTACAATACACCCGTCAAAAGTAAAAATAGTATTTAGTAGTACAATACACCCGTCAAAAGTAAAAATAGTATTTAGTAGTACAATACACCCTTCAAAAGCAAAAATAGTATTCAGTAGTATAATACACCCGTTAAAAGTAAAAATAGTAACTATGTACGAGTACTTGGTACCGCTGTTGGGCATAATATTATAATATGGTAGTCACTTTTACCTTGCAGCAAAAGAATCATACACGTGAAAAAAGATTTATCATTCGTCTGGCAGGTTTCAAATTATTCAAACTAAATAAATGTGGATATGTGGAATCGCTCCTGTATTCTACATATCCAGTCTACATATCCAGGTATTCCGCTTGGGCTGTGTTTCATCTAAACAAATTTCTCTTCCATTCATTCCACTTTTCAGGTAAAAGAGGTAGCTAAATTATATTAAGAACAACCAATGCAAAAATTCAAGCTCACGATTAGCTCGGTGGCTAAGCACTCGTACAAAAGGTCCGCGGGTTCGATCGCTGGAGCCGACAAAAAATTGTATTCTAAATTTGGTTATAGTTGATTGTAAGGGATACCATCCGGTGCTCTCGTGATGACCCAGCACCTAAATGGGTAGTAATGAGTCACTTCTCGCCCATTAATACAAACCACAAAGGTCTATAGTAGCTCCTGTTTCATGGCTAAGAAATAAAAAAAGTCCTTGAAACAATCACCTTTTTTTTTAAAAAAAAAAAAAAAGAAACAAAATCAAAATTTATGATCACGGATCGTTCCACTTGTAGATTTAGTGAGCACTCGCTGAGTGTATAATTATGTTCAACTTGTAGAGGTTATTGTAAAGCCTTATTATTCCTCAAATCCTCATACTTATACGAGAATTCTATTTGAATTACTTTCCAGCTGTAGAGGTAAAGAAAGTAGATTTACTGGAAATTTTCCAATACACATAATAAATGTAAATTATAAATTAAATTACAGGATTAAACAGATACAAAATTACACTTAAAGAGTATCTTGGACTTCCAGAGGTCGGGACGAGCAGTTGAAAGAAGAAAAAAAATTAACGAAGTTTCAACAAAAAAAAAAAAAACCGTAGCTTCGATACTGATTTTTGGTTCGTCTAATTATTGCTGCGTAAGAATATACGTAAAAGAAAAATCAATATTTAGACGAACATCAATTTTATTGGGTTTTTTTGTAAAATGAGAAAGACTATCCAATATTTATTTTTCAAATTATTAATACAATTTCTTCAACTCATTCTCTATGCGCCAATACCACTCAGAAAACTTAAAAAGTTATATTTTCAATGAAAATGGAAAAAGGAATTAGCCGAACCTCTCATGGTTCGGCTAAGTATTGGATATTTGTGTAAAGTTCGGCTAAGTATTAATTTTTCTTTTACGCGTTCGGCTAAGTATTAATCCGTAAACACACATCCACACACACCCACACACCCCCACACACCCACACACCACACACAAACACACCACACACAAACACACCACACACAAACGCACCACACACACACCACACACACACACACACCACACACACACACACCACACACACACACCACACACCACACACACACACCACACACACACACCACACACACACATCACACACACACCACACACACACACCACACACACACACCACACACACACACCCCCCACACACACACACCATACATACACACCATACACACATCACACACACAAACATACACCACACACACACCACACACACAAACACACACCACACACACAAAATGTCATTTAGGTTTGAAAAAAAACCTGAATACTTTTTGTCGCCCATCTATTTTCTGGTCTTCCCCGGCGTAGCTCAATAATGGCTCATCAGAATTTCGCGATCAATATGTCAAATGAAAGCCTAAATCCTTGCCTAAAACTTTCTCGCTCTCAGTTGATAGGTCGTCACTTCAAATTTCGAGAAAAAATGTCATTTAAGTCAAAAAACGTGAATATTTTACATGTTACCCATCCATTTTTTTACCTTACCCGGCGTAGCTCAAGAACGGCTCATCAGAAATTCGCGATCAATATGTCAATTGAAAGCTGAAACCCTTGCCTAAAACTTTCTCGCTTTGAGTTGATAGGTCGTCGCGACAAATTTCGAGAAAAAATGTCACTTATGTCAAAAAAACGTGAATTTTTTTTGCGTCACCCATCCATTTTTATCCTTACTCATTGTAGCTTAACCTCAGGGAGATATAATCTAGCCTAGAAGAATTTCCTGATCCAAAGGGATCTATGTGCAAAATTTCAGGTTTCTCGGTCAAACGGTGTGGATTTGTATAAAGAACATACATACACACATACATACATACACACATACATACATACACACATACAGACATCTTTCTTTTATAGATATAGATCTACAGGGCACTAAATCACTTGTATCTCCAAAACCGCCTAACCGATTTTCTTCAAATTTGTTTTAAATGGCAGAATACTATTTTTTCTACAGCCTAGATTCTACAAAAAATTCTCTATCAGCAAGTTGTGGACCTTATTTTTTACTTTTGGTGTATGGTGGGTAATACCCCCGTCGTGATTTGACCATGCAGTTGAAAGCGACGTTAAACTAGAATAAAAAAATGTAATTTCCTATTTTTTCAAATTTTACCTTTTCAATCGAACGAAACGCTTAAAGAAGCGCTTTCTTTCCGTACTTTGTTAATAGAAACATCGTGGTAGATACCTGACTACAAAGCAATACCACAAACACAAAGTGAATCGTACTTTTATTCTCCGCTTTCCACAATGGAAAGCCATAAAATGAGAACGAAGCATAAATATGAAGAACAACTAGAAGAATGGACGGTAGAAATGTACTTTAAAATTAATGTAGCAACAAAAAAAGGAAAACCATTTTTTTAAATGTAGTTGTGCCCCGGAACCGCTTTTGCATTACTTCAGGTAAAAAAAAACCATTAGAGGAGATCTGGCAAAATGAAGAGAAAGCCCCCCCCCACCGGCCGCTATGTGTTATTATATCACAATTTTAGTGGGTAGCGCAGAATTATAGGACTTTTCCATATCATTAATATCCCAATATCTTATTTTTGCCTATAATTCCGCCACTGGTCGCTGCTCACATTAAAGCAGCTACTCATTTTTCCTCACGAGGTATGAGTGGACCCCGGACACCCAAGAACAGGGCAGAAAAAATCCTGCCCCGCTGGGGATCGAACCCAGGTCACCGTGAGTGCAATGCCCAGCGCGCTAACTCACTCTGCCACGGTGACTTCTAATGAAGAGAAAGCAGCTATGTGTTAAGCTCATTTATAATTCACCGGCAGATTTACAAGACATTAACTACTCGCAGACCAGGGCGCTGAATTTTTCATCTAGAAGAGGTAAAATAAACCAAAGATCAACTCACGAAAACAATGTATGAGTATGAATAAGGCGGGGGAAACGCTATGTTTAAGCTCAAAAACAGCATTCCAACATTAAGGGCGGAATTAATAGACGTTTTTGTAATACCTCTGTGGCGCTAAGTCATGGAATGCGTACTGTGTAAGATAGGGAAAACCGACACTTACCAACGACTTAAGTTATTGATGTTGTCTATTAATTGCGCCCTAAGTGTAAAAGATTAAGGTGTACTCATTACCTGAGACTCTAAGGGTCAAATTATGAATCGGGATTAGATTAACTAATCCTACACTATCCCTTAACACGCCCTCTGGTGGGAATTTAAACCAATCACAACGCATATGTACATACTTAAATATATAATTATATATAAGTGATATAACTTTGCTCCTGAAAATTCTCTAAATTTTTCCCAAATTTTCTAAAATAATACATCACCACTTTTTCACGTTACTTTTTCACATGCCCTAGTTTCTTTCACATTAATACTGGTATTACTTTCTTACCCTGAAATTATCGTACCCCCTTTTTCTGGTTGAAATCAAAATGTGAATCAAAAATTAAAATGTCCCAAGCTCCGGGTCCGTCCAATGGTGATGCATATAATCTCCGGGCGAGACCATCAAACCGAGATGAGCAATTCTGGAGACCCCAATTTAGAATATCCTCTCCTTCTGAGGTACAGACCACCCTTGAACAAGATGATATTCATGAAACGGTAAATCAACTGTTGTCACTAGATGCACCAGTATCTTATGCGGCTGCCTCTTTGTTGTCTGCGGCTGCTCCATCATCTGTGGCTGATTCTTCGTCATCAACATCAACTTTCTCGGCTCCTGAACTGTCATCAAACAATGTTCAACACTTGGTCAGCTCTCAGGACATTCCTCTTAATATCTGTCCTTAGAGCCCGTTCACACCAAAACAGTTTTTACTGGAACAGTTTTTTTACTGTGTCCAGTAAAAAAACTGTTTCTCAGAGTGCGTTCACACAGGCTACAAACAGTATTTTTACTGGTCCTACTTTTCCATGCTTTTCTTTATGTTCATTCGTGATAAAGCCTTTGAACGTGATGGATGTGAATACATTAATGCTTTTGTACTGGTACCGGCAACAACAACGAAGGAATAAGAGAAGATGGTGGAATCATCCCATAGTGGCACAAAGGTATCAAAAAGGAGCATTTCTAAATTTAACCTAAATTTATTGATTGGGCGTACCATTTCCACGAAAATTGCAAATTTTCAATGAAAAGCCGGAAAATTGGCCGATTTTTACGATTTTGTTCCGGGTGCGTACTAGGGCCGAGTTGCATATACGTGCCAAATTTCATCGCTCTAGCTCTTACTGTTCTCGAGATATTTTGTATACATACATACATACATACACACACACATACATACATACATACATACGAACAGACTTTTTGATAAAAGTTACTTTTTTGGACCTGAGCTTCTAATTCGTCCAGAAATGTTATCAGCTCAATTTTCGAAAAATGGACCGAAACCTATACCTTCTATACCTATATACGTAGGTAATAGAAGGTAAAAATACGATAATAAAT
The DNA here is from genome assembly GCA_024516035.1 of Bactericera cockerelli. NCBI lineage: Eukaryota > Metazoa > Arthropoda > Insecta > Hemiptera > Triozidae > Bactericera > Bactericera cockerelli. The sequence continues at coordinate 52,775 of JAMCCL010000157.1, forward strand.
AAATAATTGTTCTCAACACTTTTGAAAAAAACACAAAAATCTGTATTTATTTTAATTACAAATAAATAGACACGAATTAATTTTCATTCGAAAAATACGATATTATAATTAGGTAGTTATGTAGACGAAGGTTTCAGAAACAATAAAAACTGTGCCGACTGCAGTGTGAACATCTCCATTTGATTGTACAAGCGACTGGATGTAGAAACAGTTTTTTTACTGGGCCAGTTTTTCTACTGTTTCCGTTTCTAGTGGCAAAATCTGATGTAAAAATCTGTCGATCCAGTTTTTTTACTGTTAACAGTAAAACGTTGCCGATGTGAACGCTCTCATTTAAATGTATGCGCCACTCAGTAAAAATACTGGACCAGTAAAATTACTGTCCCAGTAAAAAAACTGTTTTTAGTCGGTGTGAACGGGCTCTTATTGCAATAAAAAGTGCAAATCTGGACGTGGTGTAAAAATTCACATCGGCTTATCACATAAAAATAATTCTCACCAAACAACATTCAGCCAATCTATTGCCGATCATATTGAACAAGAAGATAATGCAACTAACCCTGACATTGATTTTATGCAAATTATTTCTACCTTGAAGCGTAAGGTAAGAGTTTTAAAACATGTACCGAAAGCTGCGCGAAACTTTGCAGCTACCAAACTCTCAGGTTTAATTGACAACTGTGTTAGAAACAACAATCAAGAGTCGTGACAAAATCTTTTTCTGTTTTCTTTCAATGGCCTGCGTGTACCAACTAAAGAAAAATCGAAATCTCTGACTTCTATTGTTAAAAGAAATTTATCCAGTCAAATTGTCAAAAATGTTGATGTTGAAATCTCTCACGCTAAGAAACCCTTGTCACTCTCAAAACGAATCGAAGCTAAATTGTCAGAGTTCGACGTCCGCGGGGCTATCAGGCTTCTAAAGTCTGACGACATTCTTGCTCCTGTGAACCTTGCTACACTGAATGAACTTGAGAACAAGCATCCATGTCCGTCTCGACCCCTATCTTTCCCAGATCTTCCTCCTGATCTAAATCACATTGTAGCAACCTTGGAAAACGTCAGGAAAGGAATTTCTTCTTTTCCTAAAGGTTCTGCAGCAGGTATGGATGGGATATCCCCGCAGATTCTCAAAGATTTGATCTCCAAGTCAGCCGGTCAAGGCGGTGTTCTGTTATTACAGTCTATAACAAACCTATGCAATCTCATGTTTCGTGGTCAAATTATTGAAAGTTTCTGTCCTTTCTTATACGGTGCCAATCTATGTGCTCTTCAAAAAAAAGATGGGGGGAATTCGCCCAATAGCTGTCGGCTGTATATTTCGTCGCTTGACAGCTAAAATTGGATGCAGCTATGTGCGAGATGAAATCAGCACCTATTTTCAGCCTCAACAGCTGGGGTTTGCTACAAGGCAAGGAGGTGAAAGTATTGTACATGCCGTCAGATCTTTTGTTAACGCAAATCAGACCTCAGATTTTATCCTTTTTAAAGTTGATTTTAAAAATGCCTTCAATACTGCTGAAAGAGACGTTATTCTTGAAGAAGTAAAGATCAGAATACCATCCATGCTACCATTTTTGCAGCAATGTTACCAGAGCCACTCTAACTTGTTATATGGAGAAAATGTCATCAAATCTGAGGTGGGGCCCAGCAAGGTGATCCGGCCGGGCCTTTGCTGTTTAGTCTTGCATTGCATCCTATAGTGAAAAAATTGAAATCCAACCTCAATGTATGGTACTTGGATAATGGAATTATAGGAGGTGATCCCAACATTGTTCTGGAGGATTTAGCTCTTTTAAGAAAAGAATCTAAAAAAATTGGATTGGAATTGAATTTCAGTAAATGTGAACTTTACTTCTGTTCCGGTATGAGAGATGAAGAGATGGTCACATCGTTTCAACGTATACTTCCTGGAGTTAAGGTTGTTGAAAATACAGAACTTTGCATTTTGGGTAGTCCCATTTGTGAACAAGGATATGAGTCTCATTTCAATGAAAGATTCGTGAAAACTGAGTTCATGCTTGAAAGAATAAAAAGTTCGAGTACTCATGTTGCATATTTTCTTCTAAAAACATGTACCACCATACCCAAGATGACTTATTCAACTCGAACAACACCAATGTGGATGTATCCTGAATGCTTGGAGAGAATTGACTCTATCATGAAAACAACAATGGAGAAAATTTTCAACTCTCAGTTAACACCCATTCAATGGACGCAATCCACTTTGCCTGTACGAGTTGGAGGATTAGGTATAAGAAAGATTTTTGATATTAGCCTTCCTGCTTTCATATCTTCTGGAAATGGTGTAAAACCTTTGGTATCCCTTATTCTGAACAAAGCGGAGGATAATTTTCATATACCTCATTTAAATGATGCTATGACACTTTGGGACTCCAAGTACAATAGGATTGCGACCAACATAACCTCACAAAAAGAATGGGATGATATCATTGTAAACCATATCCTCCAGGATGAGATGATATTTACAGAAGATGAAGATATTGCAAGGTTTAAAGCACTCCAGTGCAAAGAATCTGGTGCCTGGTTGCAAGTTGTTCCTGCCAAGCAAATTGGAACCTTAATTGAAAACAGAACCTTCCGCATTTGTGTGGGTTTGAGGCTAGGATGTACCATTTGTAGGGCTCATCCCTGTATTTGTGGCACAGATTCTGTCGACAGTAAAGGAATCCACCCACTCAGTTGCGCTAAAAGTTCAGGCAGATTCACTAGTTCTATCAACAATGTGCTCAAACGAGCTCTTGTATCTGCCGATGTCCCATGCCAGTTAGAACCAACAGGTCTCACCGCCAACACTAATATTAGACCTGATGGAATATCAATAGTACCCTGGTCTAATGGGAGACACATTCTGTGGGATGTCACGTGCACAGATACATTAGCACCTTCCAACCTAAGCAGGACAGTACAAGAGCAAGGAGCAGCAGCAGAAATGGCTAAACAAGCAGCAGAAATGGCTATACTAAAAGTAAAAACAAAAGGAGAAAATATCAAGAACTGTGTGAAGATTATAAGTTTGTTGGTTTTGCGGTGGAGACGATGGGTTCGATGTGTGAAGAGGCGAGAGATTTAGTGGAAGAAATTGGCAGAAGATTAATAGAAAAAACTGGATCAAGTGCTGCAGCAACTTATTTTATTCAAAGAATCTCAATTGAAATTCAGAGGGGAAATGCGGCAAGCGTTATTGGTGCTTGCCCCATTTCCGAAGATTTGGAAGAGTTGTATTATGTCTAACAAATAAAAAAAAGTATACCCACATATTCGGAAAATTGAATAAACACAGGGAGAAATTTTCTTTGAAATCTTCAACTAATAATATTAAAGCACGAATCCTTTTTTTACTATATTATTATTTCTTTTGCTTTGAAGTTTGAACTTGCTATTTTTAAATATTTCAAAAGGATAGGGGGATATGTATTATGAAGTCGATAACTTTCAATCTTGTCGACATCAACGCGTTCTGCCGGAATTCTGATGACACTCGGCCTGGGTGAGGTTGAAAGAAGTAGCTGCTGGTGTTGCCCGGTGAAGTATTTTCGGGATTTTCGGGGATTTCTTTGAAATGAGGGATATTTTTTTATTGTGAGTGCATTACTTTTTTTTTATACAGTTTGAATGGGTTGAGTGTTAGAGAGTGTTACAAGCGTTTTTTTGTCTCCGCTTTCTCGTCAAGGATAAAATAGGTTAAAGTGATTAAGGGATTAGCTAGAGGATGAAGTGATTAGCTAGAGGATACAGTTACCAGGAATTGAAAGCTAAATAATTGTGAGACTAATATTTCTGTGCACTGGTAGTCAAATGGTTAACGTGCTAGTATGGCAATCCAGGTAGGGATCCGTCGGTTCAAATCCCACCCAGTGCACGAATTTTTCCTCATTAATTTGAGTTTGTGACCACATAATAATAAGACTCTGAGGGTTAGATGGTAGAAAATGCTTTGAGTATTAACCTCGCCTGGTGGTTAGCTTCCACTAAAGAGTATTATATTATTAATATATCATGTAGAGCGCGCAATTAGCTCAGTACCTTCCGGGGATACCTTCTAGTGGGCTCGTGTTGAACCAGCACCTGAATGGGAAGTATTGTGTCACTTCTCCCCCATCAGAGGGGACGCATACTAAGGGATGGGCAGGCTACAACACAGACCACAAGCGTCTACAGTACGAAATAAAAAGGCTGTGAAACACCCATCTTAAAAAAAATACTTTACGAGTGAGTATATGAATAAAATTAATAGTCTAATTGAATACTGCCCGTAGCAGAGATCCCGATTTCAATTTTCATTTGGGGCAGATTTTTCGAAGAACAATCTGTTATCCGGCCCTATCCAGGCTGGGTGAGGATATTGTGCGTAGCTGGTACGATTCCCAGCGAATGGAGGGTGAAACCCCCGTCCTAACTATCTATCTAAATCGGGACGTTAAAACCAAATAGGAAAATCAACTGGTCACAATAGATCTAATTAGGTCGCAGTGTGAATTCTAAAGGTTTCACTGAAAACCTTGCAACCAGGTCAGATAATAATGTAGAATAACAAAATAGTCATGATACAATAGCTTCTCATCTAGTGAAGCTAGAACTGATAACAGTACAAGGGCATTAGTGCTTTGTTCTGAATGTCAGCTAAAGAAAAAGTGTCATTATCAAAAGGAAATACTTTCCATTGAAAAGTCTGTATGTATTTCTCCAGACTTACTCATCAAAATAATTCAAACGTAAAAAGTTTCCGTTTTTTAGGAATAAATAATTATCTAAATAAAAAAAAAATCAAAAAGAAGTTAAATTATCAAAAATAATTAATAAAAAAATTAATCAAAAAAAAAAAAATCATATATTTCTGTTAATCACTTTTGTGATGTCACAACAACTCTAACTCGCTTGCACTAGTACTTAATTTATTTATTTATCTAGTTTACGGGATTTACCCATTTCATGGGAACACAAAAATGTATATGCAAAAGATAAAGAAATAAAGATCATTATTATTATCATTCCTAAATTTTTGTTGAAATTCGGAGGTCGAGCATACAGAATTATTAAATGATGAAGAAATGATGATTTAGGTAATGTGAGAAATTTTGCGGAAAAGTTTTGAGTTCAGATGCCAGGAGCATTAGAAAAAGGATGCATTAAAAGTTTGCTGGAAAGCCTTTAAGGTCTTAGTTATAAATTTTAACAAGACATTCGCGATGTATTTTCTGAAAGTAATAAATTCTAAAATTAGGCTTTTAATGAGCCGAGCCTCAGGCTAGTTTAAAAATAAATTAATTTTCTGGAGTAAGGTTAAATAAGTGATTCTGGATTTACATTCCTCTGTCAAGGAACTGTTATACGTACTGTCAAAAAAAGGAGGATTTTTGAACAATCATGATTGTTTTAATCTGAACAATTTATTTGTTTAGAATCTCTTAATTAGTATGTATGTATGGTTTTATTTGTGGTGAAGCACAAGGCCTCTTCACAATTTTTGTGGGTAGCGCAGCATTACTAAGAGTCTCCTTTTTTTTCAAATTATTCTATTACATTCATTTCTTTTTACTCTGGTAATGCCACCACTGGTGGTTACTCATACAAGTAACTACTCATTTTTCCTCACGAGGTATGAGTGGACCCCGAACATCCAAGTACAGAGCAGAAAAATTCCTGCCCAGCTGGGGATCGAACCCAGGTCACCATGCGTGCAATGCCTAGCTCACTAACTCACTCTGCCACGGTGTGACTAACTCTTTATTAGTAGAGCATATATACAGACAAATAATAGTAAAAAATAAATATAAAATTGACAATATTAATAACTGAATGCTATTAAAAAACAATATTAATGCCAGCTAACTAAATATCAGCTAGCACGAAATCCTCCGCTCCGCGTAAAGTTCTAATTTCCCAATAAATTTTCATTTTTCCTGTAAATCATTGTTTTTCCTATCTGCTTTTGTATCTGTTTCGTTTACCTCTACAAATACACAGAACATAATACTAATCTTTAGATGATGTTCCTAATTTTATTCTCATCTGTATAAAACAAGAAATGTCTCAATCAACATCAAAAGGTGAACGTCCTCATAGAGCGCCCAACAGAGACCCCAGATACTGCCGTCCTAACTACAGATACATTTCTTCAGATAATAGTGACAACACGGATAATGATACTATGCAAGAGAGCGACAAAAGTTCAGAGAGTATCTACCATACTCCAATACAAACTCGAACTAAAAATATCCCTTACAACCAGGATAAGAGAAGAAATCGTGCAGATGTTTCATCCGGTCCTACCTTGATGACACCTACCACACCTAAAAATCCACCTGAAATAAATTATTTCATACCACCAGAGCCTGGACCGAGTGGCACTCTGGTTGAATCATCAAATATCACCACAAGGACCAACGTGACGCAAAGCAAAATTACTTGCTCTCTCTTGAATGATTTCTCTTTCCATCATTCCGAGTCTTCAGCCAGTGAGGAACATCAAGAACCACCTCAGCGTCACAAAGGTCGTATGCGTTGGAGCAAACTTAAAAATTCCGACTTAATATACGCATACTATAAATCAACCGACATAGAGACGAACAAGAAGAATTACCTATCGCGACTCAAATCTATCTGGAACACTGAATTCAACCATGAAAAGATGGATGGCAACCGATTATCCACAGAAGTGAGATCTGTACTTAAAAGGAAAGTTTTCTCTGACATAGAGTTAGATCACATCAAACAAAAATTGAAACTAAGACAAGAACAAAACGAAAACATTGAAGAGGAACCAATTGAAAATACTTTATCAGTTCAACCAAATGATGATAATATTTTGTACGTCCCTGATAATAGTCATAACTCTGACAACAAAGAAACATCTTTTGAAAATCCTCAAACAACACAAGATCAAGATAATGATAAAATAAAAACTTGTTTTTTCCAAATTAAAATAAAATATGAAAATTATCCACCGGAAAAGAAACCTAATATACCTAAGATCCCGTACGGCGAGAAAAGTAAATCAACGGTTGAAAACGTGAACCACTGTTTGAAAGAAGAATTTGCGAAAAGTAAGAATTTAACAGAAACATATAATACTATGTATTGTGCCGCACTTACTGTTTGTATGTTAATGAATGTTACTATCAATGAAAATTGTAATGAACGTAAGAAAGTAACATGGAGTAAACAAGATCCACCTTGGAAACAAAGACTTGAGAAAAAGGTCAATAATATGAGAAAAAACATTGGCGTGCTACATACATTTTTCCAAAAAGAATATCATGTCTCTAAATCATTGAAAACAAAGTTTACGAATTAGCATATTATGCCCATATTAAATATTGGAAAAGCAACTTTATTCAAGAATTAAAGATATATCTCGAAAATATGAAACAAAAAGTGGCAGCTATTGGATATAAGCTAAGACGATACAATAAAAGAGTGAAACGTTTCAAACAGAATAAGCAATATTACTTAAATAGAAAACGTTTTTACAGAGACATTGCACATCCAAAAATTATTATTAAAGATAAATCCCCACCTTCGAAAGAAGAACTGTTTAATTTTTGGAATAACCTTTGGGGAGTAAATAAAGAACATAATAAAAATGCAAGATGGATAAAAAAAGAAAAGGAGAGTATTACAAATGTAGCAATAATGGAAAACATTAAAATTACTAAAGATGATGTGAACTATGTCATTAAAAACTCCCATAACTGGAAAAGTCCCGATAAAGACAAACTACAAAACTTTTGGATTAAATACTTCACTAACGCCCATTTTGTCTTAGCAACACAATTCCAAGAATGTTTAAATGATCCCAATAAACTTCCCAGTTTTCTTACCCAAGGAGTGACATATATGCTTCCAAAAAACGACAATATAGATAAACCAGAAAACTATCGACCAATAACATGTTTATCAACGATCTATAAACTATTGACAAGTATAATTAAAAATAAAGTAGAACAACATATAATACAGCACAACATAATGTCTCCTGAACAAAACGGTGCGCGCCGTCACTCGGCAGGATCTAAGGAATCCCTAATATATGACACTATAATATCGAGACATGCCAAGACAAAGAAAAGAAATATTTCAATTGGATGGGTGGACTATAAAAAAGCTTACGACGCAATACCTCACTCATGGCTCATCGACATACTACATTTATATAAAATCAATCCAAAAATCATAAATCTTATGGAGTATGCCATGGGCCAGTGGTCAACTGAGCTATCTCTAAGAATAAATGAAAATGAAATTAAAACACAAAAGATAAAATTAAAACGAGGCCTATTTCAGGGGGACAGTCTCAGTGCCTTTTGGTTTTGCCTGGCTCTTAACCCTTTGAGTCATGTACTCAATTCACATCCCTATGGCTTTAAACTCAATAAAAACGAAAGTTCTCGAATCACTCACCATTTTTATATGGATGACTTGAAATTATATGCTGCTAATGAAAATCAATTACAGAGTCAACTAGAAATTGTAAATCAAATAAGCAATGATATATGCATGAGCTTGGGACTTGAAAAATGTAATGTTCTAAATGTAAAAGGAGGGAAAATAACAAATCAAAATATATCACTGATGGACAACACAATATTTAAAACACTTGAACCGCAAGAGACCTACAAATATCTGGGCATGCAACAGAACCTGTGTATCAATGAGAAGGAACTTAAAGACAAATTCATAATATCTATGTTGAAAAGGGTTAAAATCATAATGGGGACCGAACTATATTCTAACAACAAAAATCCAGGAATAAATGAATGGGCTATTCCTGCTCTAACTTATACGTTCGGAGTACTGAATTGGACCCAAACTGATCTAAACAATCTAAATAGAAAAATTCGTACAACGCTTACCGAATTTAGATCACATCACCCTCATTCTGCTGTCGAACGAATTTATCTACCAAAGACTGAAGGTGGAAGAGGCTTGTTAGATTTACAGAAGCTCCACGAGGAACAAATAATAAAAATGAGACAGTATTTTGCCAATAAAACTACACCGTTGCTCGAACATCTTAAGCTATGTGACAATTTCAGTCCACTCAAAATGGCAAACACCCACCCTGTATGTCATCCTATCAATACGAGAGATATGCTAATTTCATCATGGAGTAATGGTGCTATGAAAGGAAAATATGCCAAAATCCTACATACAGATAAAAATATTGATAAGAAAGCATCTGTAAAATATCTGACAAAAACAAGGTTATTCAGTGAAACAGTTGGTTTCGTCCATGCTATTCAAGATAAAACAATAAAAACCAGAAACTTCATTAAGTACATCATGAAGCAAAGCATTGACGATATGTGCAGACTTTGCGGCCGAGTAACAGAAAGCATCGAACACTTATCCTCAGGTTGCTCTATCCTCGCGCCAAAGGAGTACACAAACCGACACAACTTAGTTGCTAATATAATTCATCAGGCACTGAAAATGAAAATGTTCCATACAAAAAAGAAAATACCATTTTACAAATATAAACCCACGTCAGTATGTGAAAATAAAGAAATGAAACTGTTGTGGGATTTTTCCATATCAACTCACACAAAGATAATTCATAATAGACCAGACATAATATTCATCGACCATCAAACAAAAAAAGGATTCATTATCGATATATCAATTCCACTTGACGAGAATTTACATAGAACTTACATAGAAAAAATAAGAAAATATGAAGATCTAAAATCAAAAATGACAAAAATATATAACTTAAATTCTATGAAGATTATCCCAATCATTTTGTCTTCCAATGGTTTAGTACATAAGAACTGTGTAAGCGGTCTAAAAGAATGTGGTCTGTCTAATGCTAACTATTTATTAGAAGAAGCACAAAAATCTGTATTATTATCAACTACCTCCATCATAAGAAAATGCCTCGGCATACAATAAGTCTTCCATGAGAATAATAATGTAAAACAGAAGTATACCTATGTCTTGTCTCCCCTGCACCTCCACCACCTCTTCCTCATCATCGCGTATCGTCACTATCTCAGCATCTCACTATGTCACAACTACAAATTTTCATCAATCAACAGTAATACATTGTCAGCTAGACCTGTAGTATCTGTGTATACCTAATAAAGTGAAAATCCTTATAATATAAACAAGAAGAAAAAAAAACAAAATTTATACACATGTCCTAAGTAAAGGGCGGGGTTAATGCCTATGGCAATCTCTTCCACCCAACAATAAACAGATTCGGATTAAAACAATCATGATTGTTCAAAAATCCTCCTTGTTTTCCGACTGTAGAACAGTTCCTCAGTCAATGAAACCCCAGAATCACTTTATTATTACTCAAACAGCACCAGTTTCTAAAATTTACCAGTGCTTGGGCAGGTACTCGAATCACACCAACCGCGATTGCGAGGTCGCGGTTGGTGTTGGTTGGCATTCTTAGTCCTCTTCTTCATGGTTGAGGTTGGCTGATTCTAGCACTGCTACTTCCTCATTTTAAGGTTGTATGCCATTTCCTAACGTCAACCCTCTTAATATCGCTAGTAATTAAGTAATAAAAAAAGTCAAAGTTTTCATATTTGTATTTCTCTTTCGTGGTGTCGAAACTACTCAAACTCGCTTTATTAAATCTTTGCTCAACTTGGGACTTGAACCACTGACCTCCAGGTTACAAGTCCGCCGCCTTATCGACCAAGCCACTTAAGATACAAAACTGTTGTAACTTAAGTAGATACTTAATAATAAACGAAAGGTTTAGTACCAAGATAACTTGGCCTCAAACAAGATATCACTGCATTCATTGGCTAAAAATGTTTTGATATATAGGAGTTTTGAAACTTGGCCCTTTTTTCAACGGTAGTTTTTTGTGGGATCTAATGATCTACCAGTAAAATTAATTGACTGTCTCAATTACATGTGTCATATAATCAAACTATTTTCCCCAACACTCCCGTTATCAAATATTCGTTGCCCCTAGTCCAAGTTGCCCCTGGTGCTATTATAGAGTATACCACCTGCATGACCCCTAACAAAATATGCATCTGTGCATAACACGCAAAGTCCTGCCAGAATAATTGAAACCCCTTCACACAAACGTGTGAGTTCCGGATTTCGATTTCAACAGCAAAAAGGGCACCTATTGTTGCTAATTGTGTTTGCTTTTCATTTGGAAACTGTGGGAAAGAAAATATAAACACGGGACTTCGAGAGGGAAGTCCCGTTTTTCTTTGTTCCAGAAAATCGAATTGGCAGTCGGCGGTTTTTGAACTATTTACTCTGGGCTGGATCAATATTATATTGGCCCCCAAAAAATAGAGCATGATCTTTTTCGGTGGGATTTAGGGCC
>JAMCCL010000158.1:0-64100 GCA_024516035.1 Bactericera cockerelli
AAAAAAACCAAAAAACCCCCCCTTTTTTTTTTCCCCCCCCCCCAAAAAAAACCCCCTTTTTATCCTTTATTTCACTATTTCTCCGCTATACCCATTTTCTCCTTTTTTTCCCTCTATTTCCCCGTTTATACCCATTTTCTCCTTTATTTCACTATTTTTCTCCGCTATACCCATTTTCTCCTTTATTTCACTATTTTTTTCCCGCTATAACCCATTTCTACTTTATTTCACTATTTCTCCGCTATACCCATTTTCTCCTTTTTTTTATCTATTTCCCCCGCTATACCCATTTTCCCCTTTTTTTCTCTTTTTTCTCCTTTTTTATCTATTTCCCCCTATACCCATTTTCTCCTTTTTTTCTCTATTTCTCCGCTACACCCATTTTCTCCCCTTTTTTTTTTACTATTTCTCCGCTATACCCTTTTTTTCCCCTTTTTATTTTACTATTTCTCCGCTCTACCCGGTTTTCTCCTTTTTTTTCACTATTTTTTTTTTTTTTTTTTTATTTTATATAAGTGCTTTTATTTTATTTTTGCATCAAATTTATTATAAGATATAAACTAAAAATACATAATGTATAAAGAATATAACATAATGGACTTAATACTAAAATATATCTGCCCTTATAATACTTAGTAATAATAGTTATTTAAAACACTACTTTCGGAGAAGTTAATGTTAAGATTCTATTTATTAATTTTTTTTTTTTTTTTTTTAATAAACCCATTTCCCATGACCTTCTTAAAAAGGGAGGGGGATAGGAGTAGTTTTGAAGCGAAAAAGCATCCTGTCACGCTAAAGGATGATCCTTTGTATTGTGACAGGAGTTGACTAATTATCATGGGTAAGTAAATAATTTTCTTTTATTAAATAAGATATGATGTATGAATATTTATTTTTCTTTCGTAAGGTTTTGTAGTAAATTCACATTTTTTTTGTTTTTTGTTTGTTTTTTTTTGTCTCAGAGGAAAAAACGGGGTTTTCATACCTAATCATGTTGTTTTTTCCCCTTAACCAAAGTTTTAATTTAAACCCGAAATTTTTTTTGCCCTTTCCCATTTGTTGTATATCTTTTAGGAATGGAAATTTGTACATTTTTTTTACCTAGGTAGGTTATAGATTTCTGACCTATCTTTGTTTTTGCATTTAGGGGGCCAAGAGATTTTTCCTACGAAAGTTTGTCGTGTTCTGAGATTCTCAGTAATTTTTTTTTTGTTTTTTTTGTACATGGGAAAAAAGATTCTTTTTGAAGAGACGGTCTATATTTAGGGCTTTTTTGTTTTTTTATATAGTTTTCAATGGAAACATTTTTATTTTTTTGTGTATAATTTTTAACAGAATAATTTTTTGTGATTTCAGTTTTTTAAGATAAGGGCGAATCTGCTCGGCCCCTAAGCACAAAAAGGGCCCTATTCGAGGGCGAAATTTTTCAAGGCATAGTAGATTTCTTTTAACATAGGGAAAGCCCCTGAACTTTTTCAATGCAAAAAAAAGGGTTTTATATACCGCCTGGGTCTTTTCTTAAATTTTTTAATTTTGGGATTCCCACCTAGATGACAGTCCAATTGCACTCCAAGGAAACTGATTCTCTCTGTAATTTTCTACCTTGTTACACCTACACGCTGTCGTTAACCCTTTGGTACAGGGATTTAAACTTAAGGGAAATTTTTTTTTGGGGAAAAGGTTTTTTTTAAAAAGGGGAGAAAGGGAAAATTTTTGTTTTTTCTACATTAAGGGACCCGGTTACGTTCATCTAGGGCCCTTTTGTTATTTAGTTGCATGCCTTTTCCATATTTTGGAAACCTCGTCCAAGTAACCCCCTTTTATTTTTAATGCAGTATCGTCGGGGTAGAAATAAATTTTTTTCCCGCGGAGGTAGGGTTGTACATTCAATACATATTTATTGTAGGGTACAGGAGACCCGCACTGTGCCCTGGGGGACTGAGAAAGGGGTTTGGTTTTCAATTGAGTCACTAGGTGGGTGGTTATTTTCTCTGTCTGGGGGTCAGTGTTGGAGGGAGAAAATGAGTCTGAGGGGACTTGCTGGGGAAATAAACCTTCCCTTTTTTAACTTTTTGACTCCTGCCTGTTTTAAAAAACTCTTTAAAAGGGTTTAAGTGGTTTTTTTTTTATGCCTATCCTGTCTAAATACTTTTTTCAGGACTGCATGGTCAACTTTAACAAAAGCTTGTTAAAGTCCCTTAGGCAAGCTGTACTTTTTTCCCCTCCTCTAAATGGGGGAAAAATTTCCTCCGTGAGCTCCCGCACAGATCATTTTGTTTTCTCTGCCACTCCCGAAAACCCCAACTGAAGATCACTAAGGATTCCCCAATTTTCATCCAGATATTTGGGGGCCCCCTGGGGGTTTTATAAAAGGTTTCCCGTATTTTAGAAAAATTTACAATTTAAAAATATTTGGGGCCCAAAATTGCTAACCAGGCAGGATCAAACCTTTTTTTTTTTAAGTGGGGGCCCCAATTTTTTGATATTTTTAACCCGACCGGGGGAAAGGGACCTTTTTAAAAAATAGGTTGTATATTAAAAAGTTAATGGGGTTAAGGGTGTACTGTTTTAAAAAGATTTGATTTTTACCTGTATTTAAATTTTTTTTATTTCCCAGGGGCGATCCCCCCCTTTATTTTTCTAAATTTTTTCGTCCAACTCCTTTTCGTTAATGGGCTTGAGGTAAAAGCTACTAAGGGGTGTGTTTGAGGGTTTGGGAGGTTTTGGTAAAAGTTGGGGTTACCCGTGGTTGAAATTTTAGTTTTTTTTGGAGCCAAAATTTTTCCCAAAAAATTATTAAAGTGATTTGCAACTTTTATTGGGGTCTTTATCCACCCATATATGTCCCCCCGTACTCGATTTTCCCTTTTTTGTTATTTGTTTTTTTTTTTTTTTTTTTTTTTTTTTTTTTTTTTTTTTTTTTTTTTTTTTTTTTTTTTTTTTTTTTTTTTTTTTTTTTTTTTTTTTTTTTATTTTTTTTTTTTTTTTTTTTTTTTTTTTTTTTTTTTTTTTTTTTTTTTTTTTTTTTTTTTTTTTTTTTTTTTTTTTTTTTATTTTTTTTTTTTTTTTTTTTTTTTTTTTTTTTTTTTTTTTTTTTTTTTTTTTTTTTTTTTTTTTTTTTTTTTTTTTTTTTTTTTTTTTTTTTTTTTTTTTTTTTTTTTTTTTTTTTTTTTTTTTTTTTTTTTTTTTTTTTTTATTTTTTTTTTTTTTTTTTTTTTTTTTTTTTTTTTTTTTTTTTTTTTTTTTTTTTTTTTTTTTTTTTTTTTTTTTTTTTTTTTTTTTTTTTTTTTTTTTTTTTTTTTTTTTTTTTTTTTTTTTTTTTTTTTTTTTTTTTTTTTTTTTTTTTTTTTTTTTTTTTTTTTTTTTTTTTTTTTTTTTTTTTTTTTTTTTTTTTTTTTTTTTTTTTTTTTTTTTTTTTTTTTTTTTTTTTTTTTTTTTTTTTTTTTTTTTTTTTTTTTTTTTTTTTTTTTTTTTTTTTTTTTTTTTTTTTTTTTTTTTTTTTTTTTTTTTTAAAATTTTTTTTTTTTTTTTTTTTTTTTTTTTTTTTTTTTTTTTTTTTTTTTTTTTTTTTTTTTATTTTTTTTTTTTTTTTTTTTTTTTTTTTTTTTTAATTTTTTTTTTTTTTTTTTTTTTTTTTTTTTTTTTTTTTTTTTTTTTTTTTTTTTTTTTTTTTTTTTTTTTTTTTTTTTTTTTTTTTTTTTTTTTTTTTTTTTTTTTTTTTTTTTTTATTTTTTTTTTTTTTTTTTTTTTTTAAATTTTTTTTTTTTTTTTTTTTTTTTTTTTTTTTTTTTTTTTTATTTTTTTTTTTTTTTTTTTTTTTTTTTTTTTTTTTTTTTTTTTTTTTTTTTTTTTTTTTTTTTTTTTTTTTTTTTTTTTTATTTTTTTTTTTTTTTTTTTTTTTATTTTTTTTTTTTTTTTTATTTTTTTTTTTTTTTTTTTTTTTTTTTTTTTTTTATTTTTTTTTTTTTTTTTTTTTTTTTTTTTTTTTTTTTTTTTTTTTTTTTTTTTTTTTTTTTTTTTTTTTTTTTTTTTTTTTTTATTTTTTTTTTTTTTTTTTTTTTTTTTTTTTTTTTTTTTTTTTTTTTTTTTTTTTTTTTTTTTTTTTTTTTTTTTTTTTTTTTTTTTTTTTTTTTTTTTTTTTTTTTTTTTTTTTTTTTTTTTTTTTTTTTTTTTTTTTTTTTTTTTTTTTTTTTTTTTTCTTTTTTTTTTTTTTTTTTTTTTTTTTTTTTTTTTTTTTTTTTTATTTTTTTTTTTTTTTTTTTTTTTTTTTTTTTTTTTTTTTTTTTTTTTTTTTTTTTTTTTTTTTTTTTTTTTTTTTTTTTTTTTTTTTTTTTTTTTTTTTTTTTTTTTTTTTTTTTTTTTTTTTTTTTTTTTTTTTTTTTTTTTTTTAATTTATTTTTTTTTTATTTTTTTTTTTTTTTTTTTTTTTTAATTTTTTTTTTTTTTTTTTTTTTTTTTTTTTTTTTTTTTTTTTTTTTTTTTTTTTTATTTTTTTTTTTTTTTTAATTTTTTTTTTTTTTTTTTTTTTTTTTTTTTTTTAATTTTTTTTTTTTTTTTTTTTTTATTTTTTTTTTTTTTTTTTTTTTTTTTTTTTTTTTTTTTTTTTTTTAATTTTTTTTTTTTTTTTTTTTTTTTTTTTATTTTTTTTTTTTTTTTTTTTTTTTTTTTTTTTTTGTTTGTTTTTTTTTGTCTCAGAGGAAAAACCGGGGGCTCCTTTCCTTAAACTATGTTGTTGTTTTCCATTAAAACCCAAAGTTTTTAATTTTTAAACCCTTTAAAATTTTTTTTTTTTCCCCCCCCCTTTTTTGTATATCTTGAGGGAAAGGATTCGTTTTAAATTTTTTTTCTAGGTAGGTTATAGATTTCTGGGGCCTATCTTTGTTTTTTCATTTAGGGACCCAAAAGGGTTTCCCTACGAATGTTATTTCTGTGTTCCGAGATTTTTCAGTAAAAAGTCTTTGGGTTTTTTTGTACTGAGAAAAAAGTTTTTTCTTGAAAAGGGCGGGCTAAAATTTTTGGGGCTTTTAGGGTTTTTATATAGTCTTTCAGTGGAAAAAAAGCTTATTTTTTTTTTTGTATAATTTTTAACAGAATATTTTGTGCTGATTTTAGTTTTTTTTTTAAAATAGGACGAATCTGCTCGGCCATAAGGGACAAAAAGCCGTATTCGAGGGGGGATTGTATCAAGGCATAGTAGTTTTTTTTCAACATAGGAAAAGGGCCCTGAAATTTCTCAATGCTAAAAAAAGGGGTATATACCGCCTGAGTCTATTTCTTAAAATTTTTAAAAATGGTATTCCCACCCGAGATGACAGTCCAATTGCACTCCCAAAGGGAACTGGGGCTCTCTGTAATCTCTCCCTTTTTTACACATACACGCTTTTCGTACATTTGGGTTCAGGGAAATTTTTTCTTAAGAAAAATTTTTTTTTGGGAAAGGTTTTCTTATTCAAGCAGAAAATTTAAAATTTTCCCTTTTTTTCTACATTTAAAGGGGCAGGGTTTTCGTTCATCCCAAACCATTTTTTTATCAGTTGCATGCCTTTTCCATATTTTGGAAAACCTTGTCCCTGTAACCCCCCTTTTATTATTAATGCTTTTTCGTCTGCGTAAGAAAAAAACTTTTTTTCCCGCGAGAGGTAGATGTTTCATGTCACAAAACATAAAATAAGTAAAAGTAAAGGGGGAAAAGCACTGTTTCCCCGGGGCAAATGAGAAGGGTTTGGGTTTTCAATTGAGTCACTCAGGGGGGGGGGGTTATTACTCCCGTCTGACTGGTCAGTGTTGGAAAGGGGAAAATGAGTCGTAGGGAAATTGCGAGCACTAACCGTTCTTAGTTTTAAAATTGTTGACTCCTGCCTGTTAAATAACTCTTGAAAAATTTTAAGGGGGTTTTTTTTATGCCTATCCTGTCAAAAAATTTTTTTATCAGGACTGCTGGGCAACTTTAACAAAAGCTTGTGATAAGTCCATTTGGCAAGCGTTTCTTTTCCCCCTCCCCCTCAAATGAGGAAAAAATTTTTCCCCAGTGAGCTTTCCCGCACAGCTTTATTTGTGTCCCCTGCCACTCCTGAAGCCGAAAAGAAGTTTACAAGGGTTTTCCCTTCTATCCAGATAAATTTGGGCCCCGCCGGGCTTGATAAAAACGTTCCAGTATTTTTGAAAAAATTTACAATAAAGATATCGGTCGAAAAAAATTTTAACCGGCCCCGGGTCAAACCCTTTTTTTTGAAGTGGGCTAATTATTGATATTTTTTAACTGACGCGGGAAGGTAAACCCGTTTTAAAAAATAGGGTTTTATATAAAAAAATTAATGGCTTTAAAGGGGGTACTGTTTAATAGATTTTTATTGAAACCCGTAAAACAATTTTAAAATGTCCAGGGGCTGATCCCCCCCCTTTATTTTGCTAATTAAAATCGCCCAAATCCCCTTTTTGTTTAAAGGGGGTTGAGGTAAAAGAACCCAAGGTCGTGTGTTTTTGGGGGTTGGGAAAGGGGTGGTTTTGTTGGGTTTTACGGGGGTTGAGTTCTAGTTTTTTTTGGAGCCTTTAAAATTTTCGAAAAAATTATTTTAAAATGATTTTCAACTTTTATTTTGGGTCTTTATCCACCGATAAAATATTTCCCCCTTTTATCTTTGATTCCCTTTAAAGTTATTTGTTTTTTTTTTTTTTATATTGTGTGACGTCGTTAATAATTTTCCCAAAATTTTTTTTTTTTGTCTCCCTTTTTCCTCCTCAATTGTTTTTTAAGGGATGATGTTTTTTTCAAGATCAATTAGGGTTTTTGAGCTTGTTTCTATATTTTTTTTTAATCTTGTTTTATTTTTGGGATTTAAGGGTTTATTTTTACCAAAAAGCATGGGAAATTGCTCTCTTTTTCATCGAAATTTTAAAATTTTTTCTCCGCTATAACCCAAATTTTCCCCCCCCTTTTTTTCACTATTTCCCCCGCTATTAAAACCCCCTTTTTTTTTTCCCTTTTTTTTCTATTTTTCCCCCCTAAAAACCCAAATTTTTTCCTTTATTTCACTAAATTTCCCCCGCTATACCCCTTTTTTTTCCCTTTTTTTTCCCCTATTTCCCCGCTAAAACCCATTTTTTTTTCCTTTTTTTCTCTATTCCCCGCCCATACCCATTTTCCCCCTTTATTTCACTATTTTCTCCCCGGCTAACCCCTTTTTCCTTTTTTTTATCTATTTCCCCGCTATACCCCTTTTCTCCCCCCATTTCCCCTAATTTTTCCGCTATACCCCCCTTTTTTTTTTTCCTTTTTTTTTTCTATTTTCCCCCCCTTCCCCTTTTTTTCCTTTATTTCCCCTATTTCCCCCCTAAAAACCCTTTTTTACTTTTTTTTATCTATTTCCCCGCTTTTACCCTTTTCTTTCCCTTTTTTTCACCATTTCTCCCCCTATACCCATTTTTTTTCCTTTTTTTCCTATTTTTCCGCATAAACCCAAATTTTTCCTTTATTTCCCCTTTTCTCCCTTACCCAATTTTTTTCCTTTTTTTCACTAATTTTTTTCCGCTAAAACCCCTTTTCTCCCTTTTTTTTCTCTATTTCCCCGCTATAAAACCCCTTTTCTCCCTTTTTTTTTCTATTTCCCCCTATAAACCCCTTTTCCCCCCCTATTTCACTATTTTTTTTTTCCGCTATTTCCCTTTTTTTCCTTTTTTTTTTTTATTTCCCCGCTATACCCATTTTTCCCCCTTTTTTTCACTATTTCCCCCCCATACCCAATTTTTACTTTATTTCACTTTAAATTTTACTATTTTAAAAAATTTAAAAGAAATTAAATTTAAAATTAAATTTAATTTTAAATTAAATTAAATTAAAATTAAATTAAATTAAAATTTAAAATTTAAATTTTAAATTAAATTAAATTAAAAATTTAAATTAAATTAAATTAAATTAAAAAATTAAATTAAATTTAAAATTAAAAAATTAAAAAAATTAAATTAAATTAAAAATTAAATTTAAAAATTTTAAATTAAATTAAATTAAAATTTAAAAAAATTTAAATTAAAAAATTTAAATTTAAAAATTTAAAATTTAAAATTTAAAATTTAAAATTTAAAATTTAAAATTTAAAATTAAAAAATTAAATTAAATTAAAAATTTAAAATTTTAAAATTTAAATTTTAAAATTTAAATTTAAAATTTAAAATTAAAATTAAAAAAAATTTAAAAATTAAAAAATTTAAAAAAATTAAATTAAAAAAATTAAATTAAATTAATTTAAAATTTAAAATTTAAAATTTAAAATTAAAATTTAAAATTTAAAATTTAAAATTTAAAAAATTTTAAAATTTAAAATTTAAAAAAAATTAAAAAAATTTAAAATTTTTAAATTTAAAATTTAAATTTAAATTAATTAAATTAAATTAAATTAAATTTAAATTAAATTAAATTAAAATTTTAAAATTTAAATTTTAAAATTTAAAATTTAAAATTTAAAAAAAATTAAATTAAAAAATTAAATTAAATTAAATTAAATTTAAATTAAAATTAAATTAAAAAATTAAAAAATTAAATTTTAAAATTTAAAATTTAAAATTTAAAATTTAAAATTAAATTTTAAATTAAATTTTAAAATTTAAAATTTCCCGCTATACCCCCCATTTTCTCCCATTATTTTTTTTTTCACTTTTTTTCCGCTCTAAAAACCCCTTTTTTTCCTTTTTTTTCACTATTTCTCCCCTATAAAACCAAATTTTCCCCCCTTTTTTCACTATTTTTCCCCTATAAAACCCCTTTTTTTCCCTTTTTTTCACTATTTTTTTCCGCAAAAACCCATTTTCCCCCCCCCTTTTTTTCTCTATTTTACCGCTATAACCCATTTTTTCCCTTTTTTTTCATAAATTTTCCCCTTTTACCCCCTTTTTTCCTTTTTTTTTCCCATTTCCCCCTATAACCCCCCTTTTTTCCTCCATTTCACTATTTTTTTCCGCTATACCCATTTTTTTCCCTTTTTTTTTATTTTCCCCCCTATCCCCATTTTCTCCTTTTTTTTTCACTATTTCCCCGCTAAACCCCTTTTTTACTTTTTTTTATCTATTTTTCCCCGCTTTACCCCCTTTTTCCCCTTTTTTTTATATTTCCCCCGCTATACCCATTTTTCCTTTTTTTCATATTTCTCCGCTATAAAACCCCTTTTCTCCTTTATTTCACTATTTTTCCGCTATACCCTTTTTCTCCCTTTTTTTTACTTTTTCTCCGCTATAAACCCTTTTCCCCCTTAAATTTTACTATTTTTTTTCCGCCCATACCCCTTTTCTTCCTTTTTTTTCACTATTTTTCCGCTATACCCATTTTTTCCTTTTTTTCTCTATTTCCCCCCCATACCATTTTTTCTCCTCTATTTTTTCCCCCCCTATTTCTTTTTTCCCCTTTTACCCATTTTCCCCCTTTTTTTTTTAAATAATTTTCCCCCTTTTTACCCCTTTTCTCCTTATTTCACTATTTCCCCGCTAAACCCAATTTTCTACTTTATTTCACTTTATTTTACTATTAAATTAAATGAAATAAATTAAATTAAATTAAATTTAAAATTAAAATTAAATTAAATTAAATTAAAATTAAATTTAAATTAAAATTAAAATTTAAAATTAAAATTAAAAATTTAAATTTTAAAAATTAAATTAAAATTTTAAAATTAAAATTTAAATTTAAAAAAATTAAATTTAAAATTAAAATTTAAATTTTAAAAAAAAAATTTAAATTTAAAATTAAATTAAAATTTAAAATTTAAAATTAAAAAATTTAAAATTTAAAATTAAAAAATTTTAAAATTTAAAATTAAAATAAAATTAAAATTTAAAAAAAAAATTAAAAAATTAAATTAAATTAAATTAAAAAAATTTAAAATTTAAAATTTAAAAATTTAAAATTAAAATTAAAATTTAAAATTTAAATTTAAAATTTAAATTTAAAATTTAAAATTAAAATTAAAATTTAAAAATTAAAATTAAAAAATTTAAAATTTAAAATTTAAAATTTAAAATTAAAAATTTAAAATTTAAAATTTAAATTTAAAAATTAAAAATTAAAAATTTAAAATTTAAAATTAAAATTAAATTAAATTAAAATTTAAAATTAAAATTTTAAAATTAAAATTTAAAATTTAAAATTTAAAATTTAAATTTTAAAATTAAAAATTTAAAATTTAAAATTTAAAATTTAAAATTTAAAATTTTAATTAAAAAAAATTAAATTAAAATTTAAAATTTAAAATTTAAAATTTAAAATTTAAAATTTAAATTTTAAAATTTAAAATTTAAAAAAAAAATTTAAAATTTAAATTTAAAATTTAAAATTTAAAATTTAAAATTAAAAATTTAAAATTTAAAAAAAAAATTAAAATTTAAAAAATTTAAAATTTAAAATTTAAAATTTAAAATTTAAATTTAAAAATTAAATTAAATTAAATTAAAATTTAAAATTTAAAATTAAAAAATTAAATTAAATTAAAAATTTAAAAAAATTTTAAAATTTAAAATTTAAAATTTAAAATTTAAAATTTAAAATTAAAAATTTAAAAAAAATTTTAAATTAAATTAAATTAAATTAAAAAATTTAAAATTTAAAAATTAAAATTAAATTAAAAATTTAAAATTAAAATTAAAAATTTAAATTAAATTAAATTAAATTTAAATTTAAAAAAATTTTAAAATTTAAAATTTTTTTTTTCCGCGGGTAAAACCCATTTTCTCCCTTATTTCACTATTTCTCCGCCCATACCCCCTTTTTTCCTTTTTAAAAAAGGGGAAAAGGGGTATAAATTTTAATTTTAAATTTTAAATTTTAAATTTTAAATTAAAATTTTAAATTTAAATTTTTAAATTTTAAATTTTTTTTTAAAATTTAATTTAATTTAATTTAATTTTAATTTAAAATTTTTAATTTAATTTAATTTAATTTAATTTTTTAAATTTTTTAAATTTTAAATTTTAAAAAAATTTAATTTAAATTTAAAATTTAAAATTTAAAATTTTAAATTTTAAATTTTAAAATTTTAAATTAAATTAAATTAAAATTTAAAATTAATTTTAAAATTTAAAATTAAAATTTTAAATTTTAAAATTTAAAATTTAAAAAAATTTTAAAATTAAAAAAAATTAAATTTTTAAATTTAAAATTAAAAATTTTTCCCGCTATTAAACCCTTTTTTCCCCCCTTTTTTCACATTTTTTTCCCCTTTTACCCATTTTCTCCTTTTTTTTTTCTATTTTCCCCCCTATACCCATTTTCCCCCTTTATTTTACTATTTCCCGCTATAAACCCTTTTTTCCTTTATTTCCCCTATTTCTCCGCTATACCCATTTTCTCCTTTTTTTTTTCCCATTTTTCCCCCTAAAACCCCTTTTTTCCCCCTTTATTTCACTTTTTCTCCCCTAAAACCCATTTTCTCCTTTTTTACTTTTTTCCCCGCTATTTCCCATTTTCCTCCTTTAATTTTTCCCATTTCTTTCCCCTTTTTAAAACCCCTTTTTTTCCTTTTTTTTTTTATTTCCCCGCTATAAATTTTTAAAATACCCTTTTTTCCTTTTTTTTACTATTTCTCCGGGTATACCCCCTTTTTTTTCCTTAAATTTTACTATTTTCCCCCCGCTTTTACCCATTTTCTCCTTTTTTTCTCTATTTCCCCCCTATACCCATTTTTCTCCTTTATTTTATATTTTTCCTTCCCCCCTTTTTTTCCCCATTTCCTTCCCCTTTTTCCCCTTTTTTTTCTATTCCCCGCTATACCCATTTTCTCCCCCCATTTCACTATTTCTCCGCTATACCCATTTTCCCTTTTTTTTCTATTTTTCCCCGCATCCCCTTTTCTCCTTAAATTTTCCCATTTCCCCCTAACCCTTTTTCCTTTCCCCCTTTTTTTTCCGTATTTCCTTTTTTCCCCTATTTCCCATTTTCCCTTTTTTCCTATTTCCCGCTATAAACCCCTTTTTCCCTTTTTTCAAATATTTTCCCCCGCTATACCCATTTTCCCCCTTAATTTTTACTATTTCTCCGCTTTACCCTTTTCTCCTTTTTCTTATTTCCCCGCTATACCCATTTTTCCTTTTTTTTCCCTTTTTTTTTATTTACTATTTCTCCGCTATACCCATTTTTTCCTTTTTTTTTCCCATTTCCCCGCTATACCCATTTTCTCCCTTTTTTTTTTCACCCTTTAATTTTTTCCTTTTTCCCTCCGGTTTTACCCATTTTCTCCTTTTTTTTTTTGCCCCCCCCTATTTCCACCCGCTATACCCATTTTTCTCCTTTTTTTTCACCCCCTATTTTTTCCCCCTATTTCCCCCCCCCCCCCAAATTTTCTCCTTTAAATTTTACTATTCTCCGCTATAAACCCCTTTTCCCCCTTTTTTTCTTTCCCTTAATTTTTTCCTTTTTTCCCCTGCTTTACCCATTTTTCTCCTTTATTTTACTATTTCTCCGCTATTTCCCATTTTTTCCCTTTTTTCCTATTTCCCCGCTTTACCCATTTTCTCCTTTTTTTTTTCTATTTTTTTCCCCTATACCCATTTTTCCTTTATTTTTACTATTTTTTCCGCTAAAACCCCTTTTCTCCCCTTTTTTTCTATTTCCCCCCATAACCCCTTTTCTCCTTTATTTTTTCCCATTTCTCCGCTATACCCCCTTTTTTTCCTTTTTTTTCTCTTTTCCCCCGCATACCCATTTTTCCCTTTTTTTTTTTTTTCACTTTTTTTCCTTTTTCCCTATTTAAAAAAAAATTTTTTTTAAAATTTTGAAAAAAAAAAAAAAAAAAAAAAAATTTTTTCCGCTATCCCCATTTTTCCCCTTTATTTCACTATTTCCCCCCTATACCCTTTTTCCCCCCTTTTTTTTTTCCCATTTCCCCGCTTACCCCTTTTCTCCTTTTTTTCCTATTTCTCCGCTATAACCTTTTTTTTTTTCTCCTTAATTTTTTCCCTCTTTCCCGCATACCCTTTTTTTCCCCTTTTTTTTCACTATTTCTCCGCTATACCATTTTCTCCTTTTTTTTCTATTTCCCCGCTATACCCTTTTTTTTCCCTTTTTTTCCCTATTTCCCCGCTATCCCTTTTTCTCCTTTTTTTCATTTTTTTCTCCGCTATACCCATTTTCTCCTTTTTTTTCCTTTTCCCCCTATACCCATTTTTTTTTTTTTACCCCCTTTATTCCCTTAATTTTTTCTCCGCTATACCCATTTTTTTCCTTTATTTTACTATTTCTTTTTGCTATTCCCCTTTTCTCCCCTTTTTTTCCTATTTCTCCGCCCATACCCCTTTTCTCCCTTTTTTTTCAATTTTTTCCCCCCTATAACCCCTTTTCTCCTTTTTTTTTTCTCCTTTTTTTTCCTTTTTTTACTATTTCCCCGCTTACCCTTTTTTTCCTTTTTTTCCTATTTCTCCGCAAAAACCCCTTTTACTTTTTTTTCCTATTTCCCCCTATACCCATTTTTTTCCTTTATTTTTCTATTTCTCCGCTTACCCTTTTTCTTTTTCCTTTTTTCCTATTTTTTTTTTTTTTTTTATTTTTATAAATTTTTTTTATTTTATTTTTTGCAAAAAAATTTTTTAATTTTTTTTGTAAAAACCCCCCAAAACCCCTTTTTTTATTTTTAAATTTTATAACCCTTTTCCCTTTTTTTAATTTTCCCAAAATTTTCCTTTTTTTATAATTTTTTGGTAAATTTTTTCCTTTAACACTACTTCAAATTTTTTTAAATTTTTATTTTTAAAAATTTTTTTTTTTTTTTTTTTTAAAAACCCCCTCCTTTTTTTTTTTTCTTAAAAATATTTGATAATTTTTTTTAACAAAAAATTTTTCCCCTAAAAATTTTCCTTTTTTTTTTTGCAATTTTCCCCTTTTTTTTTATTCCCCCTAAAAAATTTTTCCCTTTTTTTAAAAAAATTTTGTATAATTTTTTTTTTTTCTCTAATTTGTATAAACCCATTTTTTTTTTTTTTTTTGTTTTTTTTTTTTTCAAAAATTTTTCCGATACCTTTTCTATTTTTTTTTTTCCCCTTTTTAAACCCCCTTTTTTTTTTTAAAAAATTTGAAAATTTTTCCTTTTTTTCCCATTTTTTTTTTAAACTTTTGGGAAATTTTCTTTTTTTTCCTAGGTAAATTTTTTTTTTAAATTTTTGACCCTTTTTTTTGTTTTTCCTTTTTGGGGCCAAAGGTTTCTCCCTTTTTTCAAATTTTTTTTTTTTTGTGTTTTAGATTTCTCAAATTTTTTTGGGGGTTTTTGTTTTTTATGTTAAAAAATTTTAAAAATAAGGGTTCTCTTAAAAAACGGGCCCTTTTAATTTTGGGATTTTAGTTCTTTTTAAAACCTTTCAAAAATGGAAACATTTTTATTTTTTTTTTTTTTTTTTAAAACCCCCCAAAAATTTTTGGGGATTTCCAGGGTTTTTTAAGGGAAAAAGAAACCCGTCCGGGAAAGGAAAATCCGTATTTGGAAAGGGTTGTAATTTTAAGGAAGTAAAAAATTTTTTTTTAAAATAAAATAAAGGATGAAAATTTTTTTTTTCTAAATTTTGAAAATTAAAATTTTTGTTTTTTTTTTTTTTTTTTTTTCAAAAATGGGGGTATCCCCCCCCTATTTTAAATTTTCCAAATTTTAAACCAAGGTTTTTTTCTTTAAATTTTTTTCCCCCTTTTTGTAATCTTAAAAACCCCTTTTTTTACCAAGGATAATTTTCCCTTTTTGTTTCATTTGGGACCAAAAGGGTTTTTTCTTAAAAATTTTTTTTTTTGGTTTTTGGGGGGTTTTTTTTATTCAAGAGAAAAAGATTTTCTTTATTCTATATTTTTTGGGGAAAATTTTTTTCTTTTAAAAACAGCCATTTTTTTTTTATTTTTAGTTTTTTGCCCTTTTTTTTTTTTGGGAAAACCCCGGCCATGAAAACCCTTTTCCCATTTATTAAGGGATATAGTTTTTTTCCGGGAAAAATAACTTTTCCAAGCAAAAAAGGGATTGTACAAGCACATTTTTTAAATTTTAAAAATTTATGGGGGTCCAAGGGACCCCGGACTGTGCCCGGGCCACCTTTTTAAAAAGGGGGGGGTTTTCCCTTTGGTACTCAGGGTTTTTGGAATTTTTTGTGGGGGGTTTTTTATTAAGGGGGGGAAAATGAGTTTTTTTCCTTGGGAAAGGGACTTTCCAGAGACAAGTTCTGTTTTTAATTTTGAAACCCTTTCCTGCCCCTTTTAAATAACTCTTAAATTTTCCCAAAGTGGTTTTTCCTTTTATTTTACCCTTTTCTTAAATTTTTAATTTTAAGGGGGAACTGCATGGTCCCCCTTTAAAAAATTTTTCTTTGTGGGGTAAGTTTTTTAAATTTTTTTGGTTTTAAACAAGGGCTTTTTCCCACCCTTTTTCCCCCCTTTCCCAAAAATTGGGGAAAAAAGGGTAAATTTCCTCTTTAGCTCCAGCACAGCATCATTTGTGTCTCTGCCACTTTCCCGAAAACCGAAATGAAGATCACTAAGGATTCCCCTTCTCATTTCCCGATTTTTTGACCCCGCCTGGACCCCTTTATTTCAACGTTCCAGTATTTTAGAAAAAATTGACAATAAAGATTTTCGGTCGAAAATTGGGTAACCAGGGGACGGATCACCTTTTTTTATGAAGTGGGGAAAATTTTTGATATTTTTTAACTGACGCGGGAAGGTACCCGTTTTAAAAACAATAGGTTTTGGAAAATAAAAGTTTAAAGGGTTTTAAAGGGTGTATGTTTTTAAAAGATTTGATTTTACCTGTATCAATTTTACATGTCCGGCGCTGATCCCCCCCTTTTTTTTTGCTTAATTATATCGTCCCCTCCTTTTCGTTTAATGGGCTTTAGGAAAACTAAATAAAAGGGCGTGTGTTTTGAGGTGTTGGGAGGGGGGGGAAAGTTGGGTGGGCTTTTGGGGTTTAGTTCTGTTGTTTTTTGGGGCCTAAATTTTCGGAAAAAAAATTTTAAAGTGATTTTTCAACTTTTATTTTGGGTTTTTATCCACCCTATATAGTCCCCTTTTATCTCGATTCCCTTTATGTTATTTTTTTTTTTTCTTTTTATTTTGTGGACGTCGTTAATAATTTTTCCCAAAATTTTTTTTTTGTCTCCTTTTGGGCCCCCTAATTGTTTTTTAAGGTATGAATTTTTTTTCAAGATTTAATTAGGTTTTTTGAGCTTGTTTTTTATATTTTTTGTAATCTTGTTTTATTTTGGTAAATTTAAGGGTTTTAAATTTTTTACTCAATGCATTTTAACTTGGGCTCTCTTTTTTATCGAAATTTAATTATTTCTCCGCATACCCATTTTTCCCCTTTTTTTTTCAAATTTTTTCTCCGCTATAAACCCCTTTTCTCCTTTTTTTTTTCTATTTCCCCCCCCTTTACCCATTTTTTTCCTTTATTTCACTATTTTTTCCGGGTATTTTTCCCAATTTTTTTCCCTTTAAATTTTACTATTTCTCCGCTATTAAACCCCTTTTCTCCCTTTTTTTCCCCTATTCACCGCTATACCCATTTTCCCTTTTTTTTCCCTATTTTTTTTCCCCCAAAACCCTTTTTTTCCTTTTTTTAATTTAATTTAATTAAATTAAATTAAATTAAATTAAATTAAATTAAATTAAATTAAATTAAATTAAATTAAATTAAATTAAATATAAATTAAATTAAATTAAATTAAATTAAATTAAATTAAATTAAATTAAATTAAATTAAATTAAATTAAATTAAATTAAATTAATTTAATTTAAATTAATTAAATTAAATTAAATTAAATTAAATTAAATTAAATTAAATTAAATTAAATTAAATTAAATTAAATTAAATTAAATTAAATTAAATTAAATTAATTTAATTTATACCCCTTTTCTCCTTTAAAAAAGGAGAAAAGGGGTATAGCGGAGAAATAGTGAAATAATGGAGATAATGGGTATAGCGCGGAAATTTAATTTAATTTAATTTAATTTATTTAATTTAATTTAATTTAATTTAATTTAATTTAATTTAATTTAATTTAATTTAATTTAATTTAATTTAATTTAATTTAATTTAATTAATTTAATTTAATTAATTTAATTTAATTTAATTAATTTAATTTAATTTAATTTAATTTAATTTAATTTAATTTAATTTAATTTAATTTAATTTAATTTAATTTAATTTAATTTAATTTAATTATTAATTTAATTTAATTTAATTTAATTTAATTTAATTTAATTTAATTTAATTTAATTTAATTTAATTTAATTAAATTTAATTTAATTTAATTTAATTTAATTTAATTTAATTTAATTTAATTAATTTAATTTAATTTAATTTAATTTAATTTAATTTAATTTAATTTAATTTAATTTAATTTAATTTAATTTAATTTAATTTAATTTAATTTAATTTAATTTAATTTAATTTAATTTAATTTAATTTAAATTTAATTAATTTAATTTAATTTAATTTAATTTAATTTAATTTAATTTAATTTAATTTTAATTTAATTTAATTTAATTTAATTTAATTAATTTAATTTAATTTAATTTAATTTAATTTAATTTAATTTAATTTAATTTAATTTAATTTAATTTAATTAATTTAATTTAATTTAATTTAATATTTAATTTAATTTAATTTAATTTAATTTAATTTAATTTAATTTAATTTAATTTAATTTAATTTAATTTAATTTAATTTAATTTAATTTAATTTAATTTAATTTAATTTAATTTAATTTAATTTAATTAATTTAATTTACATTTAATTTAATAGTGAAATAAAGTTGAAATAAAGTAGAAAATTGGGTATAGCGGGAAATAGTGAAATAAAGGAGAAAATGGGTATAGCGGGGAAATAGTGAAAAAAAGGAGAAAATGGGTATAGCGGAGAAATAGTGAAAATAGAGGAGAAAATGGGTATAGCGGGAAATAGAGAAAAAAAGGAGAAAATGGGTATAGCGGGAAATAGAGAAAACAAGGAGAAAATGGGTATAGCGGAGAAATAGTGAAATAAAGGAGAAAATGGGTATAGCGGAGAAATAGTGAAATTAAGGAGAAAATGGTATAGCGGAGAATTAGTGAAAAAAAGGAGAAAATGGGTATAGCGGAGAAATAGTGAAATAAAGGAGAAAATGGGTATAGCGGAGAAATAGTGAAAAAAAGGAGAAAATGGGTATAGCGGAGAAATAGTGAAATAAAGGAGAAAATGGGTATAGCGGGGAAATAGATAAAAAAAGTAGAAAATGGGTTTTGCGGGGAAATATTGAAATAAAGGAGAAAATGGGGATAGCGGGGAAATAGAGAAAAAAAGGAGAAAATGGGTATAGCGGAGAAATAGTGAAAGGAGGAGAAAATGGGTATAGCGGGAAATAGATAAAAAAAGGAGAAAATGGGTATACCGGAGAAATAGTGAAATAAAGGAGAAAATAGGTATAGCGGGAAATAGTGAAATAAAGGAGAAAATGGGTATAGCGGGAAATAGTGAAAAAAAAGGAAAAATGGGTATAGCGGAGAAATAGTGAAATAAAGGAGGAAAATGGGTATAGCGGAGAAATAGTGAAAAAAAGGAGAAAATGGGTATAGCGGAGAAATAGTGAAATAAAGGAGAAAATGGTATAGCGGGAAATAGTGAAAAAAAGGAGAAAAGGGTATAGCGGAGAAATAGTGAAATAAAGGAGAAATGGTATAGCGGGAATATGAATTTGGAAAATTAAGGGAATTAAATAATTATAAATTTAATTTAAATTTAATTTAATTTATAGTCGAATTTAATAATTTAAATTTAATTTAATTAATAATTTAATTTAATTTAATTTAATTTAATTTAATTTAATTTAATTTAATTAATTTAATTTAATTTAATTTAATTTATTAATTTAATTTAATTTAATTTAATTTAATTTAATTTAATTTAATTTAATTTAATTTAATTTAATTTAATTTAATTTAATTTAATTTAATTTAATTATTAATTTAATTTAATTTAATTTAATTTAATTTAATTTAATTTAATTTAATTTAATTTAATTTAATTTAATTTAATTTAATTTAATTTAATTTAATTAATTTAATTTAATTTAATTTAATTTAATTTAATTTAATTTAATTTAATTTAATTTAATTTAATTTAATTTAATTAATTTTAATTTAATTTAATTTAATTTAATTTAATTTAATTTAATTTAATTATAATTTAATTTTAATTTAATTTAATTTAATTTAATTTAATTTAATTTAATTTAATTTAATTTAAATTAATTTAATTTAATTTAATTTAATTTAATTTAATTTAATTTAATTTAATTTAATTTAATTTAATTTAATTAATTTAATTTAATTTAATTTATAATTTAATTTAATTTAATTTAATTTAATTAATTAATTTAATTTAATTTAATTTAATTTAATTTAATTTAATTTAATTTAATTATTTAATTTAATTTATTAATTTAATTTAATTTATTTAATTTAATTAATTTAATTTAATTAATTTAAATTTAATTTAATTTCATTTAATTTAATAGTGAAATAAAGTGAAATAAAGTAGAAATTGGGTATAGCGGGGAAATAGTGAAATAAAGGAGAAAATGGGTATAGCGGGGAAATAGAGAAAAAAAGGAGAAAATGGGTATAGCGGAGAAATAGTGAAATAGAGGAGAAAATGGGTATAGCGGGGAAATAGAGAAAAAAAGGAGAAAATGGGTATAGCGGGGAAATAGAGAAAACAAGGAGAAAATGGGTATAGCGGAGAAATAGTGAAATAAAGGAGAAAATGGGTATAGCGGAGAAATAGTGAAATAAAGGAGAAAATGGGTATAGCGGAGAAATAGTGAAAAAAAGGAGAAAATGGGTATAGCGGAGAAATAGTGAAATAAAGGAGAAAATGGGTATAGCGGGGAAATAGATAAAAAAAAGTAGAAAATGGGTTTAGCGGGGAAATAGTGAAATAAAGGAGAAAATGGGGATAGCGGGGAAATAGAGAAAAAAAGGAGAAAATGGGTATAGCGGAGAAATAGTGAAATGGAGGAGAAAATGGGTATAGCGGGGAAATAGATAAAAAAAGGAGAAAATGGGTATACCGGAGAAATAGTGAAATAAAGGAGAAAATGGGTATAGCGGTGAATAGAGAAAAAAAGGAGAAAATGGGTATAGCGGAGAAATAGTGAAATAAAGGAAAAAATGGGTATAGCGGAGAAATAGTGAAATAAAGGAGAAAATGGGTATAGCGGGGAAATAGAGAAAAAAAGGAGAAAATGGGTATAGCGGAGAAATAGTGAAATAAAGGGGAAAATGGGTATAGCGGAGAAATAATTATAATTTCGATGAAAAAGAGAGACAAGTTACATGCATTGAGTAACAATCAACCCTTCAATACCAAAATAAAACAAGATTACAAAAAATATAGAAACAAGCTCAACAACCTAATTGATCTTGCAAAAAACATCATACCTTAAAAAACAAGTTGAGGAGGCAAAAGGAGACAAGAAAAAAATTTGGGAAATTATTAACGACGTCACACAATATAAAAAGAAAAAAACAAATAACATAAAGGGAATCGAGATACAAGGGGACTATATATCGGTGGATAAAGATCCAATAAAAGTTGCAAATCACTTTAATAATTTTTTCGCAAATTTAGGCTCCAAAACAACTAGAACTCAACCACAGTCACCCAACATACCACACCTACCAACACCTCAAACACACGACCTTAGTAGCTTTTACCTCAAGCCCATTAACGAAAAGGAGTTGGACGATATAATTAGCAAAATGAAGGGGGGATCAGCGCCTGGACATGATAAAATTGATACAGGTACAATCAAATCTATTAAACAGTACATCCTTAAGCCATTAACATTTATATACAACCTATGTTTTAAAACAGGTACCTTCCCGCGTCAGTTCAAAATATCAATAATTAGCCCACTTCATAAAAAAGGTGATCCGTGCCTGGTTAGCAATTTTCGACCGATATCTTTATTGTCAATTTTTTCTAAAATACTGGAACGTTGTATCAAGTCCAGGCTGGTCAAATATCTGGATGAGAATGGAATCCTTAGTGATCTTCAGTTCGGCTTCAGGAGTGGCAGAGACACAAATGATGCTGTGCTGGAGCTCACTGAGGAAATTTATCCTCATTTAGATGGAGGGGGAAAAGTAGCAGCTTGCCTAATGGACTTATCACAAGCTTTTGTTAAAGTTGACCATGCAGTCCTGATAAAGAATTTAGACAGGATAGGCATAAAAGAAAAACCACTTGAACTTTTCAAGAGTTATTTAACAGGCAGGAGTCAACAAGTTAAACTAAGAACGGTTAGTGCTCAGCAAGTACCTACAGACTCATTTTCTCCCTCCAACACTGACCAGTCAGACAGAGTAATAACCACCCACCTGAGTGACTCAATTGCAAACCAACCCTTCTCAGTGCCCCAGGGCACAGTGCTGTCTCCTGTACTCTACAATATATATGTATGTGACATGTACAATCTACCTCTCGCTGGAAAAGTTATTTCTTACGCAGACGATACTGCATTAATAATGAAAGGGGTTACATGGACAGAGGTTTTCCAAAATATGAGAAAAGGCATGCAACTGATAACAAAATGGCTAGATGAACGTAACCTGTCCCTTAATGTAGAAAAAACGAAAATCTTACCTTTCTGCTTGAATAA
Organism: Bactericera cockerelli; assembly: GCA_024516035.1. Lineage (NCBI taxonomy): Eukaryota > Metazoa > Arthropoda > Insecta > Hemiptera > Triozidae > Bactericera > Bactericera cockerelli. Next base: position 21,649 of record JAMCCL010000158.1, read on the forward strand.
GAAAACCTTTCCCACAAAAAAATTCTTAAGAATAAATCCCTGTACCAAATGTACGACAGCGTGTATGTGTAACAAGGTAGAGATTACAGAGAGCATCAGATACCTTGGAGTGCAATTGGACTGTCATCTCAGGTGGGAATACCATATTGAAAATTTAAGAAATAGACTCAGGCGGTATATACATCCTTTTTTAGCATTGAGAAAGTTCATGGCTTTACCTATGTTGAAAGAAATCTACTATGCCTTGATACAATCCGCCCTCGAATACGGCATTTGTGCTTATGGCCGAGCAGATTCGTCCTATCTTAAAAAACTGAAATCAGCACAAAATATTCTGTTAAAAATTATACACAAAAAAATAAGACTGTTTCCATCTGAAAGACTATATAAAGAACTAAAAGTCCTAAATATAGACCGTCTCTTCAAGAAGAATCTTTGTTCTCATGTACATAAAAACAAAGACAAATTACTGAGAATCTCAGAACACAGACATAACATTCGTAGGAGAAATCTCTTGGTCCCTAAATGCAAAACAAAGATAGGTCAGAAATCTATAACCTACCTAGGTATAAAAATGTACGAATCCATTCCTCAAGATATACAACAAATAGGAGAGCTAAAAAATTTCAAGTTTAAATTAAAACATTGGTTAATGGAAAACAACAACATAGATTAGGTATGAGACCCGATTTTCCTCTGAGACAAAAAAAAACAAACAAAAAACAAAAAAAATGTGAATTTACTACAATACCTTACGAAAGAAAAATAAATATTCATACATCATATCTTATTTAATAAAAGAAAATTATTTACTTACCGATGATAATTAGTCAACTCCTGTCACAATACAAAGGATCATCCTTTAGCGTGACAGGATGCTTTTTCGCTTCAAACTACTCCTATCACCTCCTTTATAAGAAGGTCATGGGAGTGGGTTTATTAAAAAAAAAAAAAAAAAATATTAATAAATAGAATCTTAACATTAACTTCTCCGAAAGTAGTGTTAAGTAACTATTATTACCTAAGTATTATAAGACAGATATATTTTAGTATTAAGTCCATTATGTTATATTCTTTATACATTATGTATTCTAGTTTATATCTTATAATAAATTTGATGCAAAAATAAAATAAAAGCACTTATATAAAATAAAAAAAAAAAAAAAAAATAGTGAAAAAAAGGAGAAAACGGGTAGAGCGGAGAAATAGTAAAATAAAGGAGAAAATGGGTATAGCGGAGAAATAGTAAAAAAAAGGAGAAAATGGGTGTAGCGGAGAAATAGAGAAAAAAAGGAGAAAATGGGTATAGCGGGGAAATAGATAAAAAAAGGAGAAATAGAGAAAAAAAGGAGAAAATGGGTATAGCGGGGAAATAGATAAAAAAAGGAGAAAATGGGTATAGCGGAGAAATAGTGAAATAAAGTAGAAAATGGGTATAGCGGAGAAATAGTGAAATAAAGGAGAAAATGGGTATAGCGGAGAAATAGTGAAATAAAGGAGAAAATGGGTATAGCGGGGAAATAGAGAAAAAAAGGAGAAAATGGGTATAGCGGAGAAATAGTGAAATAAAGGAGAAAATGGGTATAGCGGGGAAATAGAGAAAAAAAGGAGAAAATGGGTATAGCGGGGAAATAGAGAAAAAAAGGAGAAAATAAGTATAGCGGAGAAATAGTGAAATAAAGGAGAAAATGGGTATAGCGGAGAAATAGTGAAATAGAGGAGAAAATAAGTATAGCGGAGAAATAGAGAAAAAAAGGAGAAAATGGGTATAGCGGGGAAATAGAGAAAAAAAGGAGAAAATGGGTATAGCGGAGAAATAGTGAAATAAAGGAGAAAATGGGTATAGCGGAGAAATAGTGAAATTAAGGAGAAAATGGGTATAGCGGAGAAATAGTGAAAAAAAGGAGAAAATGGGTATAGCGGAGAAATAGTGAAAAAAAGGAGAAAATGGGTATAGCGGAGAAATAGTGAAATAAAGGAGAAAATGGGTATAGCGGGGAAATAGATAAAAAAAGTAGAAAATGGGTTTAGCGGAGAAATAGTGAAATAAAGGAGAAAATGGGTATAGCGGGAAAATAGAGAAAAAAAGGAGAAAATGGGTATGCGGAGAAATAGTGAGATAAAGGAGAAAATGGGTATAGCGGAGAAATAGTAAAATAAAGGAGAAAATGGGTATAGCGGGGAAATAGAGAAAAAAAGGAGAAAATGGGTATAGCGGAGAAATAGTGAAATTAAGGAGAAAATGGGTATAGCGGAGAAATAGTGAAAAAAAGGAGAAAATGGGTATAGCGGAGAAATAGTGAAATAAAGGAGAAAATGGGTATAGCGGAGAAATAGTGAAAAAAAAGGAGAAAATGGGTATAGCGGAGAAATAGCGAAATAAAGGAGAAAATGGGTATAGCGGAGAAATAGTAAAATAAAGGAGAAAATGGGTATAGCGGGGAAATAGAGAAAAAAGGAGAAAATGGGTATAGCGGAGAAATAGTGAAATTAAGAGAAAATGGTATATGCGGAGAAATAGTAATAAAGGAGAAAAGGTTATAGCGGGAAATAGTAATTAAGAGAAAATTTATTAGCAATTAATTATAAATAATTAATGAAAAATTTAATATTAATATATAATATAATTGATTAATTTAATTTATTTATTGGAATTAAATTAATTTAATTTAAATAATGAATAATTTATATAAAATAATATAATTAAAAAAAATTATTAAGTGTTAATAATTAATAATTAAAAGAATTAATTTATACGAATTAATTTAATAATTATATTAAAATTTATGCGGAATTAGTAAATTTAAAGAAAAATGGGTTATACGGAAATATGTAATTAATTAAGGAATTAATATATTATCGAATTGTAATTAGATGAATGTATTAGGAATTAATTTAATTTAATTTAATTTAATTATTTAATTAATTTAATTTAAATTTAATTTATTTAATTTAATTTAATTAATTTAATTTAATTTAATTTTAATTTATTAATTTAGTTAATTTAATATGATTAAATAATAAATTAATGTAATAAATTGGTTTATAATGCAGAAATAGAATATAAAGAGATATAATGGGTATAGCGGAGATAATAGTAAATAAAGGAGAAAATGGGTTATAGGAGAAATTAGTGAAATAAGGAGAAAATGGGTATAGCGGAGAAATAGGAAATAAAAGGAAAAATGGGTATAGCGGAGAAATTATGTAAAATAAAGAGATAATTATGGTATATTAGGATAATTAATAGTTAAATAATAAATGATAAAATGGTTATAGCGGAAATAAGTAGAAAATAAGGTAGAAAATTGTTATAGCGGAGAAATAGTGAAATAAAGGAGAAATGGGTATAGCGGAGAAATAGTGAAAATAAAGGAGAAAATGGGTATAGCGGAGAAAAGTGAAATAAAAGGAGAAAATGGGTATAGCGGGAAATAGTGAAATAAAGGAGAAAATGGGTATAGCGGGGAAATAGATAAAAAAAGGAGAAAATGGGTATAGCGGAGAAATAGTGAAATAAAGGAGAAAATGGGTATAGCGGAGAAATAGTGAAAAAAAGGAGAAAATGGGTATAGCGGAGAGAAATAGTGAAATGAAGGAGAAAATGGGTATAGCGGGGAAATAGTAAAAAAGGAGAAAATGGGTTATACGGAGAAATAGTGAAATAAAGAGAAAATGGGTATAGCGGGAATAGTGAAAATAAGAGAAAATGGGTATAGCGGGGAAATAGGAAAAAAAGGAGAAAATGGGTATAGCGGAGAAATAGTGAAATTAAGGAGAAAATGGGTATAGGGGAAATAGTGAAAAAAAGGAAAAATGGGTATAGCGGAGAAATAGTGAAATAAAGGAGAAAATGGGTATAGCGGAGAAATAGTGAAAATAAGGGAAAATGGGTTATAGCGGAGAAATTGAAATATAGGAGAAAATGGGTATAGCGGGAAATAGTAAAAAAAGGAGAAATGTGTATAGCGGAGAAATAGTGAAATAAAGGAGAAAATGGGTTATAGCGGGAAATATAAATAAAGGAAAAATGGGTTACGGAAATATGAAATTAAGGAAAATGGGTATAGGGAAATAGTGAAAAAAAGGAGAAAATGGGTATTGCGGAAATAGTGAATATAGGAAAATGGTATGCGGAATATTAAATTAGGATAATTGGTATACGGAATGAAATAATTAGATATAATGGTTAGCGAAAATGTAATATTAAGATTTAATTTAGATTAATTTAATTTAATTTAAGTTATAATTTAATTTAATTTAATTTAATTTAATTTAATAATTAATTAATTTAATAATTTAATTTAATTTAATTTAAATTTAATTTAATTTAATTAATTAATTTATTAATTTAATTTAATTTAATTTAATTTAATTTAATTTAATTTAATTTAATTAATTTAATTTAATTTAATTTAATTTAATTTAATTTAATTTAATTTAATTTAATTTAATTTAATTTAATTTAATTTAATTTAATTTAATTTAATTTAATTTATATTTAATTTAATTAATTATATTAATTTAATTTAATTTAATTTAATTTAATTTAATTTAATTTAATATTAATTTAATTTAATTTAATTTATTTAATTTATAATTTTAATTTAATTATTTAATTTAATTTAATTTAATTTAATTTAATTTAATTTAATTTAATTTAATTTTAATTTAATTTAATTTAATTTAATTTAATTTAATTATTTAATTTAATTTAATTTAATTTAATATTATTAATTTAATTTAATTTAATTTAATTTAATTTAATTTATTTAATTATTAATTTTTAATTTAATTTAATATTTAATTATTTAATTTAATTTAATTTAATTAATTTAATTTAATTTAATTTAATTTAATTTAATTTAATTTAATTTAATTTAATTTAATTATTAATTTAATTTAATTTAATTTAATTTAATTTAATTTAATTAATTTAATTTAATTTAATTTAATTTAATTAATTTAATTTAATTCAATTTAATTTAATTTAATTTCATTTAATTTAATAGTGAAATAAAGTGAAATAAAGTAGAAATTGGGTATAGCGGGGAAATAGTGAAATAAAGGAGAAAATGGGTATAGCGGGGAAATAGAGAAAAAAAGGAGAAAATGGGTATAGCGGAGAAATAGTGAAATAGAGGAGAAAATGGGTATAGCGGGGAAATAGAGAAAAAAAGGAGAAAATGGGTATAGCGGGGAAATAGAGAAAACAAGGAGAAAATGGGTATAGCGGAGAAATAGTGAAATAAAGGAGAAAATGGGTATAGCGGAGAAATAGTGAAATAAAGGAGAAAATGGGTATAGCGGAGAAATAGTGAAAAAAAGGAGAAAATGGGTATAGCGGAGAAATAGTGAAATAAAGGAGAAAATGGGTATAGCGGGGAAATAGATAAAAAAAAGTAGAAAATGGGTTTAGCGGGGAAATAGTGAAATAAAGGAGAAAATGGGGATAGCGGGGAAATAGAGAAAAAAAGGAGAAAATGGGTATAGCGGAGAAATAGTGAAATGGAGGAGAAAATGGGTATAGCGGGGAAATAGATAAAAAAAGGAGAAAATGGGTATACCGGAGAAATAGTGAAATAAAGGAGAAAATGGGTATAGCGGTGAATAGAGAAAAAAAGGAGAAAATGGGTATAGCGGAGAAATAGTGAAATAAAGGAAAAAATGGGTATAGCGGAGAAATAGTGAAATAAAGGAGAAAATGGGTATAGCGGGGAAATAGAGAAAAAAAGGAGAAAATGGGTATAGCGGAGAAATAGTGAAATAAAGGGGAAAATGGGTATAGCGGAGAAATAATTATAATTTCGATGAAAAAGAGAGACAAGTTACATGCATTGAGTAACAATCAACCCTTCAATACCAAAATAAAACAAGATTACAAAAAATATAGAAACAAGCTCAACAACCTAATTGATCTTGCAAAAAACATCATACCTTAAAAAACAAGTTGAGGAGGCAAAAGGAGACAAGAAAAAAATTTGGGAAATTATTAACGACGTCACACAATATAAAAAGAAAAAAACAAATAACATAAAGGGAATCGAGATACAAGGGGACTATATATCGGTGGATAAAGATCCAATAAAAGTTGCAAATCACTTTAATAATTTTTTCGCAAATTTAGGCTCCAAAACAACTAGAACTCAACCACAGTCACCCAACATACCACACCTACCAACACCTCAAACACACGACCTTAGTAGCTTTTACCTCAAGCCCATTAACGAAAAGGAGTTGGACGATATAATTAGCAAAATGAAGGGGGGATCAGCGCCTGGACATGATAAAATTGATACAGGTACAATCAAATCTATTAAACAGTACATCCTTAAGCCATTAACATTTATATACAACCTATGTTTTAAAACAGGTACCTTCCCGCGTCAGTTCAAAATATCAATAATTAGCCCACTTCATAAAAAAGGTGATCCGTGCCTGGTTAGCAATTTTCGACCGATATCTTTATTGTCAATTTTTTCTAAAATACTGGAACGTTGTATCAAGTCCAGGCTGGTCAAATATCTGGATGAGAATGGAATCCTTAGTGATCTTCAGTTCGGCTTCAGGAGTGGCAGAGACACAAATGATGCTGTGCTGGAGCTCACTGAGGAAATTTATCCTCATTTAGATGGAGGGGGAAAAGTAGCAGCTTGCCTAATGGACTTATCACAAGCTTTTGTTAAAGTTGACCATGCAGTCCTGATAAAGAATTTAGACAGGATAGGCATAAAAGAAAAACCACTTGAACTTTTCAAGAGTTATTTAACAGGCAGGAGTCAACAAGTTAAACTAAGAACGGTTAGTGCTCAGCAAGTACCTACAGACTCATTTTCTCCCTCCAACACTGACCAGTCAGACAGAGTAATAACCACCCACCTGAGTGACTCAATTGCAAACCAACCCTTCTCAGTGCCCCAGGGCACAGTGCTGTCTCCTGTACTCTACAATATATATGTATGTGACATGTACAATCTACCTCTCGCTGGAAAAGTTATTTCTTACGCAGACGATACTGCATTAATAATGAAAGGGGTTACATGGACAGAGGTTTTCCAAAATATGAGAAAAGGCATGCAACTGATAACAAAATGGCTAGATGAACGTAACCTGTCCCTTAATGTAGAAAAAACGAAAATCTTACCTTTCTGCTTGAATAAGAAAACCTTTCCCACAAAAAAATTCTTAAGAATAAATCCCTGTACCAAATGTACGACAGCGTGTATGTGTAACAAGGTAGAGATTACAGAGAGCATCAGATACCTTGGAGTGCAATTGGACTGTCATCTCAGGTGGGAATACCATATTGAAAATTTAAGAAATAGACTCAGGCGGTATATACATCCTTTTTTAGCATTGAGAAAGTTCATGGCTTTACCTATGTTGAAAGAAATCTACTATGCCTTGATACAATCCGCCCTCGAATACGGCATTTGTGCTTATGGCCGAGCAGATTCGTCCTATCTTAAAAAACTGAAATCAGCACAAAATATTCTGTTAAAAATTATACACAAAAAAATAAGACTGTTTCCATCTGAAAGACTATATAAAGAACTAAAAGTCCTAAATATAGACCGTCTCTTCAAGAAGAATCTTTGTTCTCATGTACATAAAAACAAAGACAAATTACTGAGAATCTCAGAACACAGACATAACATTCGTAGGAGAAATCTCTTGGTCCCTAAATGCAAAACAAAGATAGGTCAGAAATCTATAACCTACCTAGGTATAAAAATGTACGAATCCATTCCTCAAGATATACAACAAATAGGAGAGCTAAAAAATTTCAAGTTTAAATTAAAACATTGGTTAATGGAAAACAACAACATAGATTAGGTATGAGACCCGATTTTCCTCTGAGACAAAAAAAAAACAAACAAAAAACAAAAAAAATGTGAATTTACTACAATACCTTACGAAAGAAAAATAAATATTCATACATCATATCTTATTTAATAAAAGAAAATTATTTACTTACCGATGATAATTAGTCAACTCCTGTCACAATACAAAGGATCATCCTTTAGCGTGACAGGATGCTTTTTCGCTTCAAACTACTCCTATCACCTCCTTTATAAGAAGGTCATGGGAGTGGGTTTATTAAAAAAAAAAAAAAAAAATATTAATAAATAGAATCTTAACATTAACTTCTCCGAAAGTAGTGTTAAGTAACTATTATTACCTAAGTATTATAAGACAGATATATTTTAGTATTAAGTCCATTATGTTATATTCTTTATACATTATGTATTCTAGTTTATATCTTATAATAAATTTGATGCAAAAATAAAATAAAAGCACTTATATAAAATAAAAAAAAAAAAAAAAAATAGTGAAAAAAAGGAGAAAACGGGTAGAGCGGAGAAATAGTAAAATAAAGGAGAAAATGGGTATAGCGGAGAAATAGTAAAAAAAAGGAGAAAATGGGTGTAGCGGAGAAATAGAGAAAAAAAGGAGAAAATGGGTATAGCGGGGAAATAGATAAAAAAAGGAGAAATAGAGAAAAAAAGGAGAAAATGGGTATAGCGGGGAAATAGATAAAAAAAGGAGAAAATGGGTATAGCGGAGAAATAGTGAAATAAAGTAGAAAATGGGTATAGCGGAGAAATAGTGAAATAAAGGAGAAAATGGGTATAGCGGAGAAATAGTGAAATAAAGGAGAAAATGGGTATAGCGGGGAAATAGAGAAAAAAAGGAGAAAATGGGTATAGCGGAGAAATAGTGAAATAAAGGAGAAAATGGGTATAGCGGGGAAATAGAGAAAAAAAGGAGAAAATGGGTATAGCGGGGAAATAGAGAAAAAAAGGAGAAAATAAGTATAGCGGAGAAATAGTGAAATAAAGGAGAAAATGGGTATAGCGGAGAAATAGTGAAATAGAGGAGAAAATAAGTATAGCGGAGAAATAGAGAAAAAAAGGAGAAAATGGGTATAGCGGGGAAATAGAGAAAAAAAGGAGAAAATGGGTATAGCGGAGAAATAGTGAAATAAAGGAGAAAATGGGTATAGCGGAGAAATAGTGAAATTAAGGAGAAAATGGGTATAGCGGAGAAATAGTGAAAAAAAGAGAAAATGGGTATAGCGGAGAAATAGTGAAAAAAAGGAGAAAATGGGTATAGCGGAGAAATAGTGAAATAAAGGAGAAAATGGGTATAGCGGGGAAATAGATAAAAAAAGTAGAAAATGGGTTTAGCGGAGAAATAGTGAAATAAAGGAGAAAATGGGTATAGCGGGAAAATAGAGAAAAAAAGGAGAAAATGGGTATAGCGGAGAAATAGTGAGATAAAGGAGAAAATGGGTATAGCGGAGAAATAGTAAAATAAAGGAGAAAATGGGTATAGCGGGGAAATAGAAAAAAAGGAGAAAATGGGTATAGCGGAGAAATAGTGAAATTAAGGAGAAAATGGGTATAGCGGAGAAATAGTGAAAAAAAGGAGAAAATGGGTATAGCGGAGAAATAGTGAAATAAAGGAGAAAATGGGTATAGCGGAGAAATAGGAAAAAAAGGAGAAAATGGGTATAGCGGAGAAATAGGAAATAAAGGAGAAAATGGGTATAGCGGAGAAATAGTGAAATAAAGGAGAAAATGGGTATAGCGGGAAATAGGAAAAAAAGGAGAAAATGGGTATAGCGGAGGAAATAGTGAAAATAAAGGAGGAAAATGGGTATAGCGGAGAAATAATGAAAATAAGGAGAAAATGGGTTTATAGCGAGAAGAATAGTGAATAATAAAGGAAAAATGGTTATAGCGGAAATTGAAATAAAATTATAGGGAAAAAAGTGAAAAAAAGGAGAAAATGGGTATAGCGGGAAATAGTGAAATAAAGGAGAAAATGGGTATAAGCGGGGAAATAGATAAAAAAAGGAGAAAATGGGTATAGCGGAGAAATAGTGAAATAAAGAGAGAAAATGGGTATAGCGGGAAATAGAGAAAAAAAGGAGAAAATGGGTATAGCGGAGAAATAGTGAAATAAAGGAGAAAAATGGGTTATAGCGGAAATAGGAAAAAAATGAAAAATTATAAAATAGAGAAAAAAGGAGAAAATGGGTATAGCGGGAAATAAGTAAATAAAGGAGAAAAATGGGTATAGCGGAGAAATAGTGAAATTAAGGAGAAAATGGGTTATAGCGGGAAATATGAAAATAAAGGAGAAAATGGGTTATAGGGAGAAAATAGTTTAAATAAAGGAAAAATGGGTTATAGGGAAATATAATAAAAAAGTAGAAAATGGTTTAGGGAAATAGTGAAAATAAAGAGATAAAATGGGTATAGCGGGAAAATAGAAAAAAAAGGAAAAATGGGTATTAGCGAGAAATATGTGAAATAAAGGAAAATGGGTTTAAGCGGGAAATAGATAAAAAAAAGAGAAAATGGGTATAGCGGGAAATAGTGAAATAAAGGAGAAAATGGGTATAGCGGGAATAGAAAAAAAAGGAAAATGGGGTATAGCGGGAGAAATAGAGAAAAAAAGGAGAAAATGGGTATAGCGGAGAAATATGAGTGAAATAAGGAGAAAATGGGTATAGCGGGGAAATAGAGAAAAAAAGGAGAAAATGGGTATAGCGGGGAAATAGAGAAAACAAGGAGAAAATGGGTATAGCGGAGAAATAGTGAAATAAAGGAGAAAATGGGTATAGCGGAGAAATAGTGAAATAAAGGAGAAAATGGGTATAGCGGAGAAATAGTGAAAAAAAGGAGAAAATGGGTATAGCGGAGAAATAGTGAAATAAAGGAGAAAATGGGTATAGCGGGAAATAGATAAAAAAAAGTAGAAAATGGGTTTAGCGGGGAAATATGAAATAAAGGAGAAAATGGGGATAGCGGGGAAATAGAGAAAAAAAGGAGAAAATGGGTATAGCGAGAAATAGTGAAATGGAGGAGAAAATGGGTATAGCGGGGAAATAGATAAAAAAAGGAGAAAATGGGTATACCGGAGAAATAGTGAAATAAAGGAGAAAATGGTATAGCGGTGAATAGAGAAAAAAAGGAGAAAATGGGTATAGCGGAGAAATAGTGAAATAAAGGAAAAAATGGGTATAGCGGAGAAATAGTGAAATAAAGGAGAAAATGGGTATAGCGGGGAAATAGAGAAAAAAAGGAGAAAATGGGTATAGCGGAGAAATAGTGAAATAAAGGGAAAATGGGTATAGCGGAGAAATAATTATAATTTCGATGAAAAAGAGAGACAAGTTACATGCATTGAGTAACAATCAACCCTTCAATACCAAAATAAAAACAAGATTACAAAAAATATAGAAACAAGCTCAACAACCTAATTGATCTTGCAAAAACATCATACCTTAAAAAACAAGTTGAGGAGGCAAAAGGAGACAAGAAAAAAATTTGGGAAATTATTAACGACGTCACACAATATAAAAAGAAAAAAACAAATAACATAAAGGGAATCGAGATACAAGGGGACTATATATCGGTGGATAAAGATCCAATAAAAGTTGCAAATCACTTTAATAATTTTTTCGCAAATTTAGGCTCCAAAACAACTAAACTCAACCACAAATCACCCAACATACCACACCTACCAACACCTCAAACACACGACCTTAGTAGCTTTTACCTCAAGCCCATTAACGAAAAGGAGTTGGACGATATAATTAGCAAAATGAAGGGGGATCAGCGCCTGGACATGATAAAATTGATACAGGTACAATCAAATCTATTAAACAGTACATCCTTAAGCCATTAACATTTATATACAACCTATGTTTTAAAACAGGTACCTTCCCCGCGTCAGTTCAAAATATCAATAATTAGCCCACTTCATAAAAAAGGTGATCCGTGCCTGGTTAGCAATTTTCGACCGATATCTTTATTGTCAATTTTTTTTTTAAAATACTGGAACGTTGTATCAAGTCCAGGCTGGTCAAATATCTGGATGAGAATGGAATCCTTAGTGATCTCATTCGGCTTCAGGAGTGGCAGAGACACAAATGATGCTGTGCTGGAGCTCACTGAGGAAATTTATCCTCATTTAGATGGAGGGGGAAAAGTAGCAGCTTGCCTAATGGACTTATCACAAGCTTTTGTTAAAGTTGACCATGCAGTCCTGATAAAGAATTTAGACAGGATAGGCATAAAAGAAAAACCACTTGAACTTTTCAAGAGTTATTTAACAGGCAGGAGTCAACAAGTTAAACTAAGAACGGTTAGTGCTCAGCAAGTACCTACAGACTCATTTTCTCCCTCCAACACTGACCAGTCAGACAGAGTAATAACCACCCACCTGATGACTCAATTGCAAACCAACCCTTCTCAGTGCCCCAGGGCACAGTGCTGTCTCCTGTACTCTACAATATATATGTATGTGACATGTACAATCTACCTCTCGCTGGAAAAGTTATTTCTTACGCAGACGATACTGCATTAATAATGAAAGGGTTACATGGACAGAGGTTTTTCCAAAAATATGAGAAAAGGCATGCAACTGATAACAAAATGGCTAGATGAACGTAACCTGTCCCTTAATGTAGAAAAAACGAAAATCTTACCTTTCTGCTTGAATAAGAAAACCTTTCCCACAAAAAAATTCTTAAGAATAAATCCCTGTACCAAATGTACGACAGCGTGTATGTGTAACAAGGTAGAGATTACAGAGAGCATCAGATACCTTGGAGTGCAATTGGACTGTCATCTCAGGTGGGAAACCATATTGAAAATTTAAGAAATAGACTCAGGCGTATATACATCCTTTTTTAGCATTGAGAAAGTTCATGCTTTACCTATGTTGAAAGAAATCTACTATGCCTTGATACAATCCGCCCTCGAATACGGGATTTGTGCTTATGGCCGAGCAGATTCGTCCTATCTTAAAAAACTGAAATCAGCACAAAATATTCTGTTAAAAATTATACACAAAAAAATAAGACTGTTTCCATCTGAAAGACTATATAAAGAACTAAAAGTCCTAAATATAGACCGTCTCTTCAAGAAGAATCTTTGTTCTCATGTACATAAAAACAAAGACAAATTACTGAGAATCTCAGAACACAGACATAACATTCGTAGGAGAAATCTCTTGGTCCCTAAATGCAAAAACAAAGATAGGTCAGAAATCTATAACCTACCTAGGTATAAAAATGTACGAATCCATTCCTCAAGATATACAACAAATAGGAGAGCTAAAAAATTTCAAGTTTAAATTAAAACATTGGTTAATGGAAAACAACAACATAGATTAGGTATGAGACCCGATTTTCCTCTGAGACAAAAAAAAAACAAACAAAAAACAAAAAAAATGTGAATTTACTACAATACCTTACGAAAGAAAAATAAATATTCATACATCATATCTTATTTAATAAAGAAAATTATTTACTTACCGATGATAATTAGTCAACTCCTGTCACAATACAAAGGATCATCCTTTAGCGTGACAGGATGCTTTTTCGCTTCAAACTACTCCTATCACCTCCTTTATAAGAAGGTCATGGAGTGGGTTTATTAAAAAAAAAAAAAAAAATATTAATAAATAGAATCTTAACATTAACTTCTCCGAAAGTAGTGTTAAGTAACTATTATTACCTAAGTATTATAAGACAGATATATTTTAGTATTAAGTCCATTATGTTATATTCTTTATACATTATGTATTCTAGTTTATATCTTATAATAAATTTGATGCAAAAATAAAATAAAAGCACTTATATAAAATAAAAAAAAAAAAAAAAAATAGTGAAAAAAAGGAGAAAACGGGTAGAGCGGAGAAATAGTAAAAATAAAGGAGAAAATGGGTATAGCGGAGAAATAGTAAAAAAAAGGAGAAAATGGGTGTAGCGGAGAAATAGAGAAAAAAAGGAGAAAATGGGTATAGCGGGGAAATAGATAAAAAAAGGAGAAATAGAGAAAAAAAGGAGAAAATGGGTATAGCGGGGAAATAGATAAAAAAAGGAGAAAATGGGTATAGCGGAGAAATAGTGAAATAAAGTAGAAAATGGGTATAGCGGAGAAATAGTGAAATAAAGGAGAAAATGGGTATAGCGGAGAAATAGTGAAATAAAGGAGAAAATGGGTATAGCGGGAAATAGAGAAAAAAAGGAGAAAATGGTATAGCGGAGAAATAGTGAAATAAAGGAGAAAATGGGTATAGCGGGGAAATAGAGAAAAAAAGGAGAAAATGGGTATAGCGGGGAAATAGAGAAAAAAAGGAGAAAATAAGTATAGCGGAGAAATAGTGAAATAAAGGAGAAAATGGGTATAGCGGAGAAATAGTGAAATAGAGGAGAAAATAAGTATAGCGGAGAAATAGAGAAAAAAGAGAAAATGGGTATAGCGGGAAATAGAGAAAAAAAGGAGAAAATGGGTATAGCGGAGAAATAGTGAAATAAAGGAGAAAATGGGTATAGCGGAGAAATAGTGAAATTAAGGAGAAAAATGGGTAAGCGGAGAAATAGTGAAAAAAAGGAGAAATGGGTATAGCGGAGAAATAGTGAAAAAAAGGAGAAAATGGGTTAGCGGAGAAATAGTGAAATAAAGGAGAAAATGGTATAGCGGGGAAATAGATAAAAAAAGTAGAAAATGGGTTTTAGCGGAGAAATAGTGAAATAAAGGAGAAAATGGGTATAGCGGGAAAATAGAGAAAAAAAGGAGAAAATGGGTATAGCGGAGAAATAGTGAGATAAAGGAGAAAATGGGTATAGCGAGAAATAGTAAAATAAAGGAGAAAATGGGTATAGCGGGGAAATAGAGAAAAAAAGGAGAAAATGGGTAAGCGGAGAAATAGTGAAATTAAGGAGAAAATGGGTATAGCGGAGAAATAGTGAAAAAAAAGGAGAAAATGGGTATAGCGGAGAAATAGTGAAATAAAGGAGAAAATGGTATAGCGGAGAAATAGTGAAAAAAAAGGAGAAAATGGGTATAGCGGGGAAATAGCGAAATAAAGGAGAAAATGGGTATAGCGAGAGAAATACGTAAAATAAAGGAGAAAATGGGGATAGCGGGGAAATAGAGAAAAAAGGAGAAAATGGGTATAGCGGAGAAATAGTGAAATTAAGGAGAAAATGGTATAGCGGAGAAATAGTGAAAAAAAAGGAGAAAATGGGTATAGCGGAGAAATAGTGAAATAAAGGAGAAAATGGGTATAGCGGAGAAATACTGAAAAAAAAAGGAGAAAATGGGTATAGCGGAGAAATAGCGAAATAAAGGAGAAAATGGGGATAGCGGGAAATAGATAAAAAAGGAGAAAATGGGGATAGCGGAGAAATAGTGAAATAAAGGAGAAAATGGGTATAGCGGTGAATAGGGAAAAAAAGGAGAAAATGGGTATAGCGGAGAAATAGTGAAATAAAGGAGAAAAATGGGTATAGCGGAAAATAGAGAAAAAAAGGAGAAAATGGGTATAGCGGAGAAATAGTGAGATAAAGGAGAAAATGGGTATAGCGGAGAAATAAATAAAATAAAGAGAAAATGGGTAATAGCGGAAATAGAAAAAAAAGGAGAAAATGGGTAAAGCGGAGAAATAGGAAAATAAAGGAGAAAATGGGTATAGCGGAGAAATAGTGAAAAAAAGGAGAAAATGGGTATAAGCGGAGAAATAGGAAATAAAGGAGAAAATGGTATAGCGGAGAAATAGTGAAAAAAAGGAGAAAATGGGTATAGCGGAGAAATAGCGAAATAAAGGAGAAAATGGGTATAGCGGAGAAATAGTAAAAATAAAGGAGAAAATGGGTATAGCGGGGAAATAAGAAAAAAAGGAGAAAATGGGTATAGCGGAGAAATAGTGAAATTAAGGAGAAAATGGTATAGCGGAGAAATTTAATTAATTTAATTTAATTTATTTAATTATATTTATTTAATTTAAATTTATTTAATTAATTAATTTAATTTAATTTAAATTTAATTAATTAATTTAATTTAATTAATTTAATTAAATTAAATTAAATTAAATTAAATTAAATTAATTTAAATTAAATTAAATTAAATTAAATTAAATTAAATTAAATTAAATTAATTTAAATTAATTTAAATTAATTTAAATTAAATTAAATTAAATTAATTAAATTAAATTAAATTAAATTAAATTAAATTAAATTAAATTAAATTAAATTAAATTAAATTAAATTAAATTAAATTAAATTAAATTAAATTAAATTAAATTAAATTAAATTAAATTAAATTAAATTTAAATTAAATTAATTTAATTAATACCTTATCATTTAAAAAAGAGAAAAGGGTATAGGAAATGTGAAATAAATGGAATAATGTAAGCGAAATTAAATTTAATTTAAATTTAATTTAATTTAATTATTTAATTTAATTTTAAATTAATTTAATTAAATTAATTTAATTAATTAATTATTAATTATTAAATTAAATTTAATTTAATTAATTAATTAATTAATATTTAATTTTAATTTAATTTAATTTAATTTAATTTAATTTTAATTTAATTTAATTAATATTAAATTAATTTAATTTAATTTAATAATTTAATTTAATTTTAATTTAATTTAATTAATTTAATTTAATTTAATTTAATTTAATTTATAATTAATTTATAATTTAATTATTAATTTAATTAAATTTAATTTAATTAAATTTAATTAATTTAATTTAAATTTAAATTTAATTTATTTAATTTAATTATTTAATTTATTAATTTAAATTTAATTATTAATTTAATATTTAATTTAATTTAATTTAATTAAATTTAATTTAATTATTTAATTAAATATTAATTAAATTAATTTAATTTATTTAATTTAAATTAAATTAATTTAATTTAATTAATTAATTTAAATTTAATTTAATTTAAATTAATTAAATTTAATTTAAATTAATTTAATTTAATTTAATTTAAATTTAATTTAATTTAAATTAAATTAATTAAATTTAATTAATTTAATTTAATTTAATTTAATTTAATTTAAATTAAATTTAAATTAAATTATATTAAATTAAATTAATTAATTTAAAATTAATTAATTTAATAATTAATTAATTAAATTAATTTAATTTAATAATTAAATTAAATTAAATTAAATTAAATTAAATTAATTAAATTAAATTAAATTAAAATTAAATTAAATATTAAATTAAATTAAATTAAATTAAATTAAATAAATTAAATTAAATTAAATTTCTCCGCTATTTCCCATTTATTCCATTAATTTCACATTTCTCCGCTAACCCTTTTCTCCTTTTTTTAAAAATTTAAAGCTAATAAATTATATTAATTTAATTAATTA
The DNA here is from genome assembly GCA_024516035.1 of Bactericera cockerelli. Classification (NCBI taxonomy): domain Eukaryota; kingdom Metazoa; phylum Arthropoda; class Insecta; order Hemiptera; family Triozidae; genus Bactericera; species Bactericera cockerelli. The sequence continues at coordinate 38,849 of JAMCCL010000158.1, forward strand.
ATTTATGTATATTTAATTTAATTTAATTTAATATTAAATTTAATTAATTTATTTAATTTAATTTAATTTAGCTTATAATTTATTCTCCTTTAATTTCACTATTTAATTTAAATTTTCATCCTTAATTTAATTTAATTTTAATTATAATTTAATTTAAAATTAATTTATAATTAATTTTATAATTAATTTAATTAATTTAATTTTAATTATTAATTTAAATTTTAATTTATTTAAATTAATATTTAATTATAATTTTAATTTAATTTAAATTAAATTAAATTATTAAATTAAATTAAATTAAATTAATAATTAAATTAAATTAAATTAAATAAATTCAATTAAATAAATTAAATTAAATAAATTAAATTAAATATTAATCTTAAATTTCTCCGCTATACCCATTTTCTCCTTAATTTTCACTATTTCTCCGCTATACCCATTTTCTCCTTTTTTTTCTCTATTTCTCCCTATACCCATTTTCTCCTTTTTTTACTATTTCCCGCTATACCCATTTCTCCTTTATTTCGCTATTTCTCCGCTATACCCATTTTCTCCTTTTTTTTCACTATTTCTCCGCTATAACCCATTTTCTCCTTTATTTCACTATTTCTTCCGCATAATACCCATTTTCTCCTTTTTTTCACTATTTCTCCGCTATACCCATTTTCTCCTTAATTCACTATTCACCGCTATACCCATTTTCTCCTTTTTTCTCTATTTTCCCCGCTATACCCATTTTCTCCTTTATTTCCTATTTTCTCCGCTATACCCATTTTCTCCTTTTTTTCGTCTTTCCCGCTATACCCATTTTCTCCTTTTTTTTCACTATTTCTCCGCTATACCCATTTTCTCCTTTTTTCACTATTTCTCCGCTATACCCATTTTCTTCCTTTATTTCACTATTTCTCCGCTATACCCATTTTCTCCTTTTTTTCATATTTCTCCGCTATACCCATTTTCTCCTTTATTTTACTATTTCTCCGCTATACCCATTTTCTCCTTTATTTCTATTTCTCCGCTATACCCATTTTCTCCTTTATTTTCACTATTTCTCCGCTATACCCATTTTCTCCTTTTTTCACTATTTCTCCGCTATACCCATTTTCTCCTTTTTTTCACTATTTCTCCGCTATACCCATTTCTCCTTTATTTCACTATTTCTCCGCTATACCCATTTTCTCCTTTTTTTCACTATTTCCCCGCTATAACCCATTTTCTCCTTTATTTTACTATTTCTCCGCATACCCATTTTCTCTCTTTATTCACTATTTCTCCGCTATACCCATTTTCTCCTTTTTTTCACTATTTCTCCGCTATACCCATTTTCTCCTTTATTTTCACTATTTCTCCGCTATAACCCATTTTCTCTTTTTTTTATCTATTTCCCCGCTATACCCATTTTCTCCTTTATTTCACTATTTCTCCGCTATACCCATTTTCTCCTTTTTTTCACTATTTCTCCGCTATAACCCATTTTCTCCTTTTTTCACTATTTCTCCGCTAACCCATTTTCTCCTTTTTTTCACTATTTCCTCCGCTATACCCATTTTCTCCTTTATTTCACTATTTCTCCGCTATACCACATTTTCTCCTTTTTTTTTCTCTATTTCCCCGCTATACCCATTTTTCTCCTTTTTTTCTCTATTTCTCCGCGATACTATGTTCTCCTTATTTCACTATTTCTCGCTATACCCATTTTCTCCTTTATTTCACTATTTCTCCGCTATACCTATTTTCTCCTTTTTTCTCTATTTCCCCGCTATACCCATTTTCTCCTTTTTTTCTCTATTTCCCCGCTTATACCCTTTTCTCCTTTTTTCACATTCTCTCCGCTATACCCATTTTCTCCTTTTTTTCTCTATTTCCCCGCTATACCCATTTTCTCCTTTTTTCTCTATTTCCCCGCTATACCCATTTTTCTCCTTTATTTCACTATTTCTCGCTAACCCATTTTCTCTTTTATTTCACTATTTCTCCGCTATACCCATTTTTCTCCTTTATTTCACTATTTCTCCGCTATACCCATTTTCTCCTTTTTTATCTATTTCTCCGCTATACCTTTTCTTTTTTCCTTTTATTTTTTTTATCTATTTTTTTTTTTTTTTTTTATCATTTCCCGCTATACCCATTTTCTCCTTTTTTTCTCTATTTCTCCGCTACACCCATTTTCTCCTTTTTTTTACTATTTCTCCGCTATACCCATTTTCTCCTTTATTTTACTATTTCTCCGCTCTACCCGTTTTCTCCTTTTTTTCACTATTTTTTTTTTTTTTTTTATTTTATATAAGTGCTTTTATTTTATTTTTGCATCAAATTTATTATAAGATATAAACTAGAATACATAATGTATAAAGAATATAACATAATGGTACTTAATACTAAAATATATCTGTCTTATAATACTTAGGTAATAATAGTTACTTAACACTACTTTCGGAGAAGTTAATGTTAAGATTCTATTTATTAATATTTTTTTTTTTTTTTTTAATAAACCCACTCCCATGACCTTCTTATAAAGGAGGTGATAGGAGTAGTTTGAAGCGAAAAAGCATCCTGTCACGCTAAAGGATGATCCTTTGTATTGTGACAGGAGTTGACTAATTATCATCGGTAAGTAAATAATTTTCTTTTATTAAATAAGATATGATGTATGAATATTTATTTTCTTTCGTAAGGTATTGTAGTAAATTCACATTTTTTTTGTTTTTGTTTGTTTTTTTTTTGTCTCAGAGGAAAATCGGGTCTCATACCTAATCTATGTTGTTGTTTTCCATTAACCAATGTTTTAATTTAAACTTGAAATTTTTTAGCTCTCCTATTTGTTGTATATCTGAGGAATGGATTCGTACATTTTTAACCTAGGTAGGTTATAGATTTCTGACCTATCTTTTTTTGCATTTAGGGACCAAGAGATTTCTCCTACGAATGTTATGTCTGTGTTCTGAGATTCTCAGTAATTTGTCTTTGTTTTTATGTACATGAGAACAAAGATTCTTCTTGAAGAGACGGTCTATATTTAGGACTTTTAGTTCTTTATATAGTCCCTTCAGATGGAAACAGTCTTATTTTTTTGTGTATAATTTTTTAACAGAAATATTTTGTGCTGATTTCAGTTTTTTAAGATAGGACGAATCTGCTCGGCCATAAGCACAAATGCCGTATTCGAGGGCGGATTGTATCAAGGCATAGTAGATTTCTTTCAACATAGGTAAAGCCATGAACTTTCTCAATGCTAAAAAAGGATGTATATACCGCCTGAGTCTATTTCTTAAATTTTCAATATGGTATTCCCACCTGAGATGACAGTCCAATTGCACTCCAAGGTATCTGATGCTCTCTGTAATCTCTACCTTGTTACACATACACGCTGTCGTACATTTGGTACAGGGATTTATTCTTAAGAATTTTTTTGTGGGAAAGGTTTTCTTATTCAAGCAGAAAGGTAAGATTTTCGTTTTTTTCTACATTAAGGGACAGGTTACGTTCATCTAGCCATTTTGTTATCAGTTGCATGCCTTTTCTCATATTTTGGAAAACCTCTGTCCATGTAACCCCTTTCATTATTAATGCAGTATCGTCTGCGTAAGAAATAACTTTTCCAGCGAGAGGTAGATTGTACATGTCACATACATATATATTGTAGAGTACAGGAGACAGCACTGTGCCCTGGGGCACTGAGAAGGGTTGGTTTGCAATTGAGTCACTCAGGTGGGTGGTTATTACTCTGTCTGACTGGTCAGTGTTGGGGGGAGAAAATGAGTCTGTAGGTACTTGCTGAGCACTAACCGTTCTTAGTTTAACTTGTTGACTCCTGCCTGTTAAATAACTCTTGAAAAGTTCAAGTGGTTTTTCTTTTATGCCTATCCTGTCTAAATTCTTTATCAGGACTGCATGGTCAACTTTAACAAAAGCTTGTGATAAGTCCATTAGGCAAGCTGCTACTTTTCCCCCTCCATCTAAATGAGGATAAATTTCCTCAGTGAGCTCCAGCACAGCATCATTTGTGTCTCTGCCACTCCTGAAGCCGAACTGAAGATCACTAAGGATTCCATTCTCATCCAGATATTTGACCAGCCTGGACTTGATACAACGTTCCAGTATTTTAGAAAAAATTGACAATAAAGATATCGGTCGAAAATTGCTAACCAGGCACGGATCACCTTTTTTATGAAGTGGGCTAATTATTGATATTTTGAACTGACGCGGGAAGGTACCTGTTTTAAAACATAGGTTGTATATAAATGTTAATGGCTTAAGGATGTACTGTTTAATAGATTTGATTGTACCTGTATCAATTTTATCATGTCCAGGCGCTGATCCCCCCTTCATTTTGCTAATTATATCGTCCAACTCCTTTTCGTTAATGGGCTTGAGGTAAAAGCTACTAAGGTCGTGTGTTTGAGGTGTTGGTAGGTGTGGTATGTTGGGTGACTGTGGTTGAGTTCTAGTTGTTTTGGAGCCTAAATTTGCGAAAAAATTATTAAAGTGATTTGCAACTTTTATTGGATCTTTATCCACCGATATATAGTCCCCTTGTATCTCGATTCCCTTTATGTTATTTGTTTTTTTCTTTTTATATTGTGTGACGTCGTTAATAATTTCCCAAATTTTTTTCTTGTCTCCTTTTGCCTCCTCAACTTGTTTTTTTAAGGTATGATGTTTTTGCAAGATCAATTAGGTTGTTGAGCTTGTTTCTATATTTTTTTGTAATCTTGTTTTATTTTGGTATTGAAGGGTTGATTGTTACTCAATGCATGTAACTTGTCTCTCTTTTTCATCGAAATTATAATTATTTCTCCGCTATACCCATTTTCCCCTTTATTTCACTATTTTCTCCGCTATACCCATTTTCTCCCCTTTTTTTCTCTATTTCCCCGCTATACCCATTTTCTCCTTTATTTCACTATTTCTCCGCTATACCCATTTTTTCCTTTATTTCACTATTTCTCCGCTATACCCATTTTCTCCTTTTTTTCTCTATTCACCGCTATACCCATTTTCTCCTTTATTTCACTATTTCTCCGGTATACCCATTTTCTCCTTTTTTTATCTATTTCCCCGCTATACCCATTTTCTCCTCCATTTCACTATTTCTCCGCTATACCCATTTTCTCCTTTTTTTCTCTATTTCCCCGCTATCCCCCATTTTCTCCTTTATTTCACTATTTCCCCGCTAAACCCATTTTCTACTTTTTTTTATCTATTTCCCCGCTATACCCATTTTCTCCTTTATTTCACTATTTCTCCGCTATACCCATTTTCTCCTTTTTTTCACTATTTCTCCGCTATACCCATTTTCTCCTTATTTCACTGTTTCTCCGCTATACCCATTTTCTCCTTTATTTCACTATTTCTCCGCTATACCCATTTTCTCCTTGTTTTCTCTATTTCCCCGCTATACCCATTTTCTCCTTTTTTTCTCTATTTCCCCGCTATACCCATTTTCTCCTCTATTTCACTATTTCTCCGCTATACCCATTTTCTCCTTTTTTTCTCTATTTCCCCGCTATACCCATTTTTCTCCTTTATTTCACTATTTCCCCGCTATACCCAATTTCTACTTTATTTCACTTTATTTCACTATTAAATTAAATGAAATTAAATTAAATTAAATTGAATTAAATTAAATTAAATTAAATTAAATTAAATTAAATTAAATTAAATTAAATTAAATTAAATTAAATTAAATTAAATTAAATTAAATTAAATTAAATTAAATTAAATTAAATTAAATTAAATTAAATTAAATTAAATTAAATTAAATTAAATTAAATTAAATTAATTAAATTAAATTAAATTAAATTAAATTAAATTAAATTAAATTAAATTAAATTAAATTAAATTAAATTAAATTAAATTAAATTATATAAATTAAATTAAATTAAATTAAAATTAAATTAATAAATTAAATTAATTATATTAAATTTAAATTAAATTAAATTAAATTAATAAATTAAATTAAATTAAATTAAATTAAATTTAAATTAAATTAAATTAAATTAAAAATTAAATTAAATTAAATTAAATTAAATTAAATTAAATTAAATTAAATTAAATTAAATTAAATAAATTAAATTAAATTAAATTAAATTAAATTAAATTAAATTAAATTAAATTAAATTAAATAAATTATTAAATTAATTAAATTAAATTAAATTAAATTAAATTAAATTAAATTAAATTAAATTAAATTAAATTAAATTAAATTAAATTAAAAATTTCCCGCTATACCCATTATTCCATTATTTCACTATTTATTCCGCTTACCCATTTTCAATTTTTATTCAATATTTCTCCGCTATACCCATTTTCCCTTTATTTCACTATTTCTCCGCTATACCCATTTTTTCCTTTATTTCACTATTTCTCCGCTATACCCATTTTCTCCTTTTTTTCTCTATTCACCGCTATACCCATTTTCTCCTTTATTTCACTATTTCTCCGTATACCCATTTTCTCCTTTTTTATCTATTTCCCCGCTATACCCATTTTCTCCTATTTTCACTATTTCTCCGCTATACCCATTTTCTCCTTTTTTTCTCTATTTCCCGCTATCCCATTTTCTCCTTTATTTCACTATTTCCCGCTAAACCCATTTTCTACTTTTTTTATCTATTTCCCCGCTATACCCATTTTCTCCTTTATTTCACTATTTCTCCGCTATACCCATTTTCTCCTTTTTTTTCACTATTTCTCCCGCTATACCCATTTTCTCCTTTATTTCACTATTTCTCCGCTATACCCATTTTCTCCTTTTTTTCACTAATTCTCCGCTATACCCATTTTCTCCTTTAATTTCACTATTTCTCCGCTATACCCATTTTCTCCTTTTATTTCACTATTTCTCCGCTATACCCATTTTCTCCTTGTTTTTCTCTATTCCCCGCTATACCCATTTTCTCCTTCTATTTCACTATTTCTCCGCTATACCCATTTTCTCCTTTTTTTCTACTATTTCCCCGCTATACCCATTTTCTCCTTTATTTCATCGCTTATTTTTTTCCTATTCCCGCTATACCCATTTTCTCTTTATTTCACTTATTTCACTATAAATTTAAATTGAAATTTAAATTAATTAAATTTAAATTAAATTAAATTAAATTAAATTAAATTAAATTAATTAAATTGAATTAAATTAAATTAAATTAAATTAAATTAAATTAAATTAAATTAAATTAAATTAAATTAAATTAAATTAAATTAAATTAAATTAAATTAAATTAAATTAAATTAAATTAAATTAAATTAAATTAAATTAAATTAAATAAAATTAAATTAAATTAAATTAAATTAAATTAAATTAAATTAAATTAATAAATTAAATTAAATTAAATTAAATTAAATTTAAATTAAATTAAAATTAAATTAAATTAAATTAAATTAAATTAAATTAAATTAAATTAAATTAAATTAAATTAAATTAAATTAAATTAAATTAAATTAAATTAAATTAAATTAAATTAAATTAAATTAAATTAAATTAAATTAAATTAAATTAAATTAAATTAAATTAAATTAAATTAAATTAAATTAAATTAAATTAAATTAAATTAAATTAAATTAAATTAAATTAAATTAAAATTAAATTAAATTAAATAAATTAAATTAAATTAATTAAATTAAATTAAATTAAATTAAATTAAATTAAATTAAATTAAATTAAATTAAATTAAATAAATTAAATTAAATTAAATTAAAATTAAATTAAATTAAATTAAATTAAATTAAATTAATTAAATTAAATTAAATTAAATTAAATTAAATTAAATTAAATTAAATTAAATTAAATTAAATTAAATTAAAATTAATTAAATTAAATTAAATTAAATTAAATTAAATTAAATTAAATTAAATTAAATTAAATTAAATTAAATTAAATTAAATTAAATTAAATTAAATTAAATTAAATTAAAATTAAATTAAATTAAATTAAATTAAATAATAAATTAATTAAATTAAATTTCGCGCTATACCCATTATCTCCATTATTTTCACTATTTCTCCGCTTTACCCCTTTTCTCCTTTTTAAAGGAGAAAAGGGGTATAAATTAATTAATTTAATTTAATTTAATTTAATTTAATTTAATTAATTTAATTTAATTTAATTTAATTTAATTTAATTTAATTTAATTTAATTTAATTTTAATTAATTTAATTTAAATTAATTAATATAATTTAATTTAATTTAATTTAATTTAATTTATAATTTAATTTAATTTAATTTAATTTAATTTAATTTAATTTAATTTAATTTAATTTAATTTAATTAATTTAAATTAATTTAAATTTAATTTAAATTAAATTAAATTAAATTAAATTAATTAAATTAATTATTAAATTAAATTAATTAAATAAATTAAATAAATTAAATTAAATAAATTTTAAATTAAATTAAATTTAAATTTCTCCGCTATACCCATTTTCCCCTATATTTCACTATTTCTCCGCTATACCCATTTTCTCCTTTTTTTCTCTATTTCCCCGCTATACCCATTTTCTCCTTTATTTCACTATTTCTCCGCTATACCCATTTTTTCCTTTATTTCACTATTTCTCCGCTATACCCATTTTCTCCTTTTTTTCTCTATTCACCGCTATACCCATTTTCTCCTTTATTTCACTATTTCTCCGCTATACCCATTTTCTCCTTTTTTATCTATTTCCCGCTATACCCATTTTCTCCTTTATTTCGCTATTTCTCCGCTATACCCATTTTCTCCTTTTTTTCAGTATTTCTCCGCTATACCCATTTTCTCCTTTATTTCACTATTTCTCCGCTATACCCATTTTCTCCTTTTTTTCACTATTTCTCCGCTATACCCATTTTCTCCTTAATTTCACTATTTCTCCGCTATACCCATTTTCTCCTTTTTTTCTCTATTTCCCCGCTATACCCATTTTCTCCTTTATTTTACTATTTCTCCGCTATACCCATTTTCTCCTTTATTTCGCTATTTCTCCGGTATACCCATTTTCTCCTTTTTTTATCTATTTCCCCGCTATACCCATTTTCTCCTCCATTTCACTATTTCTCCGCTATACCCATTTTCTCCTTTTTTTCTTATTTCCCCGCTATCCCATTTTCTCCTTTATTTCACTATTTCCCCGCTAACCCATTTTCTACTTTTTTTTATCTATTTCCCCGCTATACCCATTTTCTCCTTTATTTCACTATTTCTCCGCTATACCCATTTTCTCCTTTTTTTCACTATTTCTCCGCTATACCCATTTTCTCCTTTATTTCACTATTTCTCCGCTATACCCATTTTCTCCTTAGTTTCACTATTTCTCCGCTATACCCATTTTCTCCTTTTTTCCTATTTCCCCGCTATACCCATTTTTCTCCTTTTTTTCCTTATTTCCCCGCTATACCCATTTTCTCCTTATTTCACTATTTCTCCGCTATACCCATTTTCTCCTTTTTTTTTTCTATTTCCCCGCTATACCCATTTTCTCCTTTTTTTCTCTATTCCCGCTATACCCATTTTCTCCTTTATTTCACTATTTCTCCGGTATACCATTTTCTCCTTTTTTTATCTATTTCCCCGCTTACCCATTTTCTCCTCATTTCACTATTTCTCCGCTTTTTTTTCCCATTTTCTCCTTTTTTTCTCTATTTCCCGCTATCCCCATTTTCTCCTTTATTTCACTATTTCCCCGCTAAACCCATTTTCCTCTTTTTTTTATCTATTTCCCGCTATACCCATTTTCTCTTTATTTCACTATTTCCCGCTATACCCATTTTCTTCTTTTTTTTCACTATTTCTCCGCTATACCCATTTTCTCCTTTATTTCACTATTTCTCGCTATACCCATTTTCCTTTATTTCTATTTCTCCGCTTACCCATTTTCTCCTTGTTTTCTCTATTTCCCGCTATACCCATTTCTCCTTTTTTTCTCTATTTCCCGCTATAACCCATTTTCTCCTTATTTCACTATTTCTCCGCTATACCCATTTTCTCCTTTTTTTTCTCTATTTCCCCGCTATACCCATTTTCTCCTCTATTTTCACTATTTCTCCGCTATACCCATTTTCTCCTTTTTTTCTCTATTTCCCCGCTATACCCATTTTCTCCTTTATTTCACTATTTTCCCCGCTATACCCAATTTCTACTTTATTTCACTTTATTTCACTATTAAATTAAATGAAATTAAATTAAATTAAATTAAATTAAATTAAATTGAATTAAATTAAATTAAATAAATTAAATTAAATAATTAAATTAAATAAATTAAATTAAATTAAATTAAATTTCTCCGCTATACCCATTTTCCCCTTTATTTCACTATTTCTCCGCTATACCCATTTTCTCCTTTTTTCTCTATTTCCCCGCTATACCCATTTTCTCCTTTATTTCACTATTTCTCCGCTATACCCATTTTTTCCTTTATTTCACTATTTCTCCGCTATACCCATTTTCTCCTTTTTTTCTCTATTCACCGCTATACCCATTTTCTCCTTTATTTCACTATTTCTCCGCTATACCCATTTTCTCCTTTTTTATCTATTTCCCCGCTATACCCATTTTCTCCTTTATTTCGCTATTTCTCCGCTATACCCATTTTCTTCCTTTTTTTTCAGTATTTCTCCGCTATACCCATTTTCTCCTTTATTTCACTATTTCTCCGCTATACCCATTTTCTCCTTTTTTTCACTATTTCTCCGCGATACCCATTTTCTCCTTAATTTCACTATTTCTCCGCTATACCCATTTTCTCCTTTTATTTTACTATTTCTCCGCTATACCCATTTTCTCCTTTATTTCGCTATTTCTCCGCTATACCCATTTTCTACTTTTTTTTTTCACTATTTCTCCGCTATACCCATTTTCTCCTTTATTTCACTATTTCTCCGCTATACCATTTTCTCCTTTTTTTCACATTTCTCCGCTATACCCATTTTCTCCTTAATTTCACTATTTTCCGCTATACCCATTTTCTCCTTTTTTTTTTCTATTTCCCCGCTATACCCATTTTCTCCTTTATTTTACTATTTCTCCGCTATACCCCTTTTCTCCTTTATCTCACTATTTCTCCGCTATACCCATTTTTTTCTTTTTTTCTCTATTTTCCCGCTATCCCATTTTCTCCTTTATTTCACTATTTCTCCGCTAAACCCATTTTCTCCTTTTTTTATCTATTTCCCCGCTATACCCATTTTCTCCTTTATTTCACTATTTTTTCCGCTATACCCATTTTCTCCTTTTTTTCACTATTTTCTCCGCTATAACCCATTTTCTCCTTTTTTCACTATTTCTCCGCTATACCCATTTTCTCCTTAATTTCACTATTTCTCCCCTATACCCATTTTCTCCTTTTATTTCACTATTTCTCCCCCTATACCCATTTTTCCTTTTTTTCTCTATTTCCCCGCTATACCCATTTTCTCCTTTTTTTCTCTATTTCTCCGCTATACTTATTTCTCCTCTATTTCCACTATTTCTCCGCTATACCCTTTTCTCCTTTATTTCACTATTTCCCCCGCTATACTTATTTTTTTCCTTTTTTTCTCTATTTCCCCGCTTACCCATTTTTTCCTTTTTTTCTCTATTTCCCCGCTATACCCATTTTCTCCTTTATTTCACTATTTCTCCGCTATACCCATTTTCTCCTTTTTTTCTCTTTTTCCCCGCTATACCCATTTTCTCCTTTATTTCACTATTTCTCCGCTATACCCATTTTCCTCCTTTATTTCACTATTTCTCCGCTATACCCATTTTCTACTTTATTTCACTATTTCTCCGCTATACCCATTTTCTCCTTTTTTTATCTATTTCCCCGCTATACCCATTTTCTCCTTTTTTTCTCTATTTCTCCTTTTTTTATCTATTTTCCCCGCTATACCCATTTTCTCCTTTTTTTCTCTATTTCTCCGCTACACCCATTTTCTCCTTTTTTTTACTATTTCTCCGTTTATACCCATTTTCTCCTTTATTTTACTATTTCTCCGCTCTACCCGTTTTCTCCTTTTTTTTCACTATTTTTTTTTTATTTTTTTTTATTTATATAAGTGCTTTTATTTTATTTTTGCATCAAATTTATTATAAGATATAAACTAGAATACATAATGTATAAAGAATATAACATAATGGACTTAATACTAAAATATATCTGTCTTATAATACTTAGGTAATAATAGTTACTTAACACTACTTTCGGAGAAGTTAATGTTTAAGATTCTATTTATTAATATTTTTTTTTTTTTTTTTTAATAAACCCACTCCCATGACCTTCTTATAAAGGAGGTGATAGGAGTAGTTTGAAGCGAAAAAGCATCCTGTCACGCTAAAGGATGATCCTTTGTATTGTGACAGAGTTGACTAATTATCATCGGTAAGTAAATAATTTTCTTTTATTAAATAAGATATGATGTATGAATATTTATTTTCTTTCGTAAGGTATTGTAGTAAATTCACATTTTTTTTGTTTTTTGTTTGTTTTTTTTTGTCTCAGAGGAAAATCGGGTCTCATACCTAATCTATTGTTTTGTTTTCCATTAACCAATGTTTTAATTTAAACTTGAAATTTTTTAGCTCTCCTATTTGTTGTATATCTTGAGGAATGGATTCGTACATTTTTATACCTAGTAGGTTATAGATTTCTGACCTATCTTTGTTTTGCATTTAGGGACCAAGAGATTTCTCCTACGAATGTTATGTCTGTGTTCTGAGATTCTCAGTAATTTGTCTTTGTTTTTATGTACATGAGAACAAAGATTCTTCTTGAAGAGACGGTCTATATTTAGGACTTTTAGTTCTTTATATAGTCTTTCAGATGGAAACATCTTATTTTTTTTGTGTATAATTTTTAACAGAATATTTTGTGCTGATTCAGTTTTTTAAGATAGGACGAATCTGCTCGGCCATAAGCACAAATGCCGTATTCGAGGGCGGATTGTATCAAGGCATAGTAGATTTCTTTCAACATAGGTAAAGCCATGAACTTTCTCAATGCTAAAAAAGGATGTATATACCGCCTGAGTCTATTTCTTAAATTTTCAATATGGTATTCCCACCTGAGATGACAGTCCAATTGCACTCCAAGGTATCTGATGCTCTCTGTAATCTCTACCTTGTTACACATACACGCTGTCGTACATTTGGTACAGGGATTTATTCTTAAGAATTTTTTTGTGGGAAAGGTTTTCTTATTCAAGCAGAAAGGTAAGATTTTCGTTTTTTCTACATTAAGGGACAGGTTACGTTCATCTAGCCATTTTGTTATCAGTTGCATCCTTTTCTCATATTTTGGAAAACCTCTGTCCATGTAACCCCTTTCATTATTAATGCAGTATCGTCTGCGTAAGAAATAACTTTCCAGCGAGAGGTAGATTGTACATGTCACATACATATATATTGTAGAGTACAGGAGACAGCACTGTGCCCTGGGGCACTGAGAAGGGTTGGTTTGCAATTGAGTCACTCAGGTGGGTGGTTATTACTCTGTCTGACTGGTCAGTGTTGGAGGGAGAAAATGAGTCTGTAGGTACTTGCTGAGCACTAACCGTTCTTAGTTTAACTTGTTGACTCCCTGCCTGTTAAATAACTCTTGAAAAGTTCAAGTGGTTTTTCTTTTATGCCTATCCTGTCTAAATTCTTTATCAGGACTGCATGGTCAACTTTAACAAAAGCTTGTGATAAGTCCATTAGGCAAGCTGCTACTTTTCCCCCTCCATCTAAATGAGGATAAATTTCCTCAGTGAGCTCCAGCACAGCATCATTTGTGTCTCTGCCACTCCTGAAGCCGAACTGAAGATCACTAAGGATTCCATTCTCATCCAGATATTTGACCAGCCTGGACTTGATACAACGTTCCAGTATTTTAGAAAAAATTGACAATAAAGATATCGGTCGAAAATTGCTAACCAGGCACGGATCACCTTTTTTATGAAGTGGGCTAATTATTGATATTTTGAACTGACGCGGGAAGGTACCTGTTTTAAAACATAGGTTGTATATAAATGTTAATGGCTTAAGGATGTACTGTTTAATAGATTTGATTGTACCTGTATCAATTTTTATCATGTCCAGGCGCTGATCCCCCCTTCATTTTGCTAATTATATCGTCCAACTCCTTTTCGTTAATGGGCTTGAGGTAAAAGCTACTAAGGTCGTGTGTTTGAGGTGTTGGTAGGTGTGGTATGTTGGGTGACTGTGGTTGAGTTCTAGTTGTTTTGGAGCCTAAATTTGCGAAAAAATTGTTAAAGTGATTTGCAACTTTTATTGGATCTTTATCCACCGATATATAGTCCCCTTGTATCTCGATTCCCTTTATGTTATTTGTTTTTTTCTTTTTATATTGTGTGACGTCGTTAATAATTTCCCAAATTTTTTTCTTGTCTCCTTTTGCCTCCTCAACTTGTTTTTTAAGGTATGATTTTTTTGCAAGATCAATTAGGTTGTTGAGCTTGTTTCTATATTTTTTGTAATCTTGTTTTATTTTGGTATTGAAGGGTTGATTGTTACTCAATGCATGTAACTTGTCTCTCTTTTTCATCGAAATTATAATTATTTCTCCGCTATACCCATTTTCCCCTTTATTTCACTATTTCTCCGCTATACCCATTTTCTCCTTTTTTTTCTCTATTTCCCCGCTATACCCATTTTCTCCTTTATTTCACTATTTCTCCGCTATACCCATTTTTTCCTTTATTTCACTATTTCTCCGCTATACCCATTTTCTCCTTTTTTTCTCTATTCACCGCTATACCCATTTTCTCCTTTATTTCACTATTTCTCCGGTATACCCATTTTCTCCTTTTTTTATCTATTTCCCCGCTATACCCATTTTCTCCTCCATTTTCACTATTTCTCCGCTATACCCATTTTCTCCTTTTTTTCTCTATTTCCCCGCTATCCCCATTTTCTCCTTTATTTCACTATTTCCCCGCTAAACCCATTTTCTACTTTTTTTTATCTATTTCCCCGCTATACCCATTTTCTCCTTTATTTCACTATTTCTCCGCTATACCCATTTTCTCCTTTTTTTCACTATTTCTCCGCTATACCCATTTTCTCCTTTATTTCACTATTTCTCCGCTATACCCATTTTTCTCCTTTTATTTCACTATTTCTCCGCTATACCCATTTTCTCCTTGTTTTCTCTATTTCCCCGCTATACCCATTTTCTCCTTTTTTTCTCTATTTCCCCGCTATACCCATTTTCTCCTCTATTTCACTATTTCTCCGCTATACCCATTTTCTCCTTTTTTTCTCTATTTCCCCGCTATACCCATTTTCTCCTTTATTTCACTATTTCCCCGCTATACCCAATTTCTACTTTATTTCACTTTATTTCACTATTAAATTAAATGAAATTAAATTAAATTAAATTGAATTAAAATTAAATTAAATTAAATTAAATTAAATTAAAAATTAAATTAAATTAAATTAAATTAAATTAAATTAAATTAAATTAAATTAAATTAAATTAAATTAAATTAAATTAAATTAAAATTAAATTAAATTAAATTAAATTAAATTAATTTAAATTAAATTAAATTAAATTAAATTAAATTAAATTAAATTAAATTAAATTAAATTAAATTAAATTAAATTAAATTAAATTAAATTAAATTAAATTAAATTAAATTAAATTAAATTAAATTAAATTAAATTAAATTAAATTAAATTAAATTAAATTAAATTAAATTAAATTAAATTAATTAAATTAAATTAAATTAAATTAAATTAAATTAAATTAAATTAAATTAAATTAAATTAAATTAAATTAAAATTAAATTAAATTAAATTAAATTAAATTAAATTAAATTAAATTAAATTAAATTAAATTAAATTAAATTAAATTAAATTAAATTAAAATTAAATTAAATTAAATTAAATTAAATTAAATTAAATTAAATTAAATTAAATTAAATTAAATTAAATTAAATTAAATTAAATTAAATTAAATTAAATTAAATTAAATTAAATTAAATTAAATTAAATTAAATTAAATTAAATTAAATTTAAATTAAATTAAATTAAATTAAATAAATTAAATTTCCCCGCTATACCCATTATCTCCATTATTTCACTATTTCTCCGCTATACCCCTTTTCTCCTTTTTTTCACAATTTCTCCGCTATACTCATTTTCTCCTTTATTTCACTATTTTTCCGCTTACCCATTTTCTCCTTTTTTTCACTATTTCTCCGCTATACCCATTTTCCCCTTTATTTCACTAATTTCTCCGCTATACCCATTTTTTTCCTTTATTTCACTATTTCTCCGCTATACCCATTTTCTCCTTTTTTTCTCTATTCACCGCTATACCTATTTTCTCCTTTATTTCACTATTTCTCCGGTATACCCATTTTCTCCTTTTTTTATCTATTTCCCCGCTATACCCATTTTCTCCTCCATTTCACTATTTCTCCGCTATACCCATTTTCTCCTTTTTTTCTCTATTTCCCCGCTATCCCCCTTTTCTCCTTTATTTCAATATTTCCCCGCTAAACCCCTTTTCTACTTTTTTTTATCTATTTCCCCGCTATACCCATTTTCTCCTTTATTTCACTATTTCTCCGCTATACCCATTTTCTCCTTTTTTTCACTATTTCTCCGCTATACCCATTTTCTCCTTTATTTCACTATTTCTCCGCTATACCCATTTTCTCCTTTTTTTCACTAATTCTCCGCTATACCCATTTTCTCCTCTTTTAACTATTTCTCCGCTTTACCCATTTTCTCCTTTATTTCTCTATTTCCCCGCTATACCCATTTTCTCCTTTTTTTCTCTATTTCCCTGCTATACCCATTTTCTCCTTTTTTTCATTATTTCCCCGCTATACCCATTTTCTCCTTTATTTCACTATTTCTCCGCTATACCCATTTTCTCCTTTTTTTCTCTATTTCCTCGCTATACCCATTTTCTCCTTTATTTCACTATTTCTCCGCTATACCCATTTTTTTCCTTTTTTTCTCTATTTCCCCGCTATCCTCATTTTTCTCCTCTATTTCACTATTTCTCCGCTATACCCATTTTCTCTCTTTTAACTATTTCTCCGCTATACCCATTTTTTCCTTTATTTCACTATTTCTCCGCTATACCCATTTTCTCCTTTTTTTCTCTATTTCCCCGCTATACCCATTTTCTCCTTTATTTCACTATTTCTCCGCTATACCCATTTTCTCCTTTTTTTTATCTATTTCCCCGCTATACCCATTTTCTCCTTTATTTCACTATTTCTCCGCTATACCCATTTTTCTCCTTTTTTTCACTATTTCTCCGCTATACCCATTTTCTCCTTAATTTCACTATTTCTCCGCTATACCCATTTTCTCCTTTTTTTCTCTATTTCCCCGCTATACCCATTTTCTCCTTTATTTTTACTATTTCTCCGCTATACCCATTTTCTCCTTTTTTTCTCTATTTCCCCGCTATACCCATTTTCTCCTTTTTTTCTCTATTTCCCCGCTATCCTCATTTTCTCCTTTTTTTTTCTCTATTTCCCCGCTATACCCATTTTCCCCTCTTTTAACTATTTCTTCGCTATACCCATTTTCTCCTTTATTTCACTATTTCTCCACTATACCCATTTTCTCCTTTTTTTCACTATTTCTCCGCTATACCCATTTTCTCCTTAATTTCACTATTTCCCGCTATACCCATTTTCTCCTTTTTTTTCTCTATTTCCCCGCTATACCCATTTTCCCCTCTTTTTCTCTATTTCCCCGCTATCCTCATTTTCTCCTCTATTTCACTTTTTCTCCGATATACCCATTTTCTCCTTTTTTTTCTATATTTCCCCCGCTATACCCATTTTCTTCTTTATTTCACTATTTCTCCGCTAAACCCATTTTCTACTTTTTTTTATCTATTTCCCGCTATACCCATTTTCTCCTTTTAAATTTTACTAATTCTCCGCTATACCCATTTTCTCCTTTTTTCACTATTTCTCCGCTATACCCATTTTTCTCTTTTATATCACTATTTCTCCGCTATACCCATTTTCTCCTTTTTTTCACTATTTCTCCGCTATACCCATTTTCTCCTTAATTTCGCTATTTCTCCGCTATACCCATTTTCTCCTTTATTTCACTATTTCTCCGCTATACCCATTTTCTCCTTTTTTTCTCTATTTCCCCGCTATCCTCATTTCCTCCTCTATTTTACTATTTCCCCGCTATACCCATTTTCTCCTTTTTTTCTCTATTTCCCCGCTATACCCATTTTCTCCTTTATTTCACTATTTCTCCGCTATACCCATTTTCTCCTTTTTTTCACTATTTCTCCGCCCATACCCATTTTTCTCCTTTATTTCACTATTTCTCCGCTATACCCATTTTCTCCTTTTTTTCACTATTTCTCCGCTATACCCATTTTTTCCTTAATTTCACTATTTCTCCGCTATACCCATTTTCTCCTTTTTTTTTCTTTTTCCCCGCTATACCCATTTTCTCCTTTTTTTTCTCTATTTCCCCGCTATACCCATTTTCCCCTCTTTTAACTATTTCTCCGCTATACCCATTTTCTCCTCTATTTCACTATTTCTAAGCTATACCCATTTTCTCCTTTTTTTCTCTATTTCTCCGCTATACCAATTTTCTCCTTTATTTCACTATTTCTCCGCTATACCCATTTTCTCCTTTATCTCACTATTTCTCCGCTATACCCTGATTTCTCCTTTTTTTCTCTATTTTCCCGCTATACCCATTTTCTCCTTTATTTCACTATTTCTCCGCTAAACCCATTTTCTACTTTTTTTATGTATTTCCCCGCTATACCCATTTTCTCCTTTATTTCACTATTTCTCCGCTATACCCATTTTCTCCTTTTTTTCACTATTTCTCCGCTATACCCATTTTCTCCTTTTTTTCACTATTTCTCCGCTATACCCATTTTCTCCTTAATTTCACTATTTCTCCGCTATACCCATTTTCTCCTTTATTTCACTAATTTCTCCGCTATACCCATTTTCTCCTTTTTTTCTCTAATTCCCCGCCTATACCCCATTTTCTCCTTTTTTTCTCTATTTCTCCGCTTACTTATTTTCTCCTCTATTTCACTATTTCTCCGCTATACTTATTTTCTCCTTTATTTCACTATTTCTCCGCTATACTTATTTTCTCCTTTTTTTTATCTATTTCCCCGCTATACCCATTTTCTCCTTTTTTCTCTATTTCCCCGCTATACCCATTTTCTCCTTTATTTCACTATTTCTCCGCTATACCCATTTTCTCCTTTTTTTCTCTATTTCCCCGCTATACCCATTTTCTCCTTTATTTCACTATTTCTCCGCTATACCCATTTTCTCCTTTATTTCACTATTTCTCCGCTATACCCATTTTCTCCTTTTTTTCTCTATTTCCCCGCTATACCCATTTTCCCCTTTATTTCACTATTTCTCCGCTATACCCATTTTCTCCTTTTTTCTCTATTTCCCGCTATACCCATTTTCTCCTTTATTTCACTATTTCTCCGCTATACCCATTTTTTCCTTTATTTCACTATTTCTCCGCTAACCCATTTTCTCCTTTTTTTCTCTATTCACCGCTATACCCATTTTCTCCTTTATTTCACTATTTCTCCGCTATACCCATTTTTTCCTTTATTTCATATTTTTTAATTTTTTCCTTTTTTTTTATTAGTTCCCCCTTTTTTTTATTTTTTTTTGCTTTAAATTTTTTTTTTTATTTTTTCCCCAACCCCTTTTTTTTTTTTTTTCCCCAACCCCTTTTCCCTTTTTTTTCCCATTTTCCGTTTTACCTTTTTTTCCCTTTTTTCCATTTTTTTTTTTTTTTAATTTTCCCCCTTTTTAATTTTTTTTTTTTTTTTTTTCCCCCCTTTCCCCTTTTTTTTTTTTTTTTTATTTTCCCCTATACCCTTTTTTTTTAAAATATTTCTCCCTATAAAATTTTTTTTTTTTTATATTTTTGAAAAATTTTTTTTTTTTTTTTTTTACCCCTTTTTTTTTTTTTTTTTCCCCCCAAAAATTTTCCCCCCTTTTTAACTATTTTCCCTTTTCCCTTTTTCCTTTTTTTTATTTTTGAAATTTTTTTCCCTTTTTTTTTTTTTTGGAAATTTTCCCCTTTTTTTTATTTTTGTTTTTTCCCCCTTTTTTTTTTGCTTAAAACCCCTTTTTTCCCTTTTTTTTTTTTCCCCCGCTAAATTTTCCTTTTTTTTATTTCCCCCTAAAATTTTTTTTTTTTCCTTATTTCCCCCTTTTTTTCCCTTTTTTTTTTTTCCGTAACCCTTTTTTTTTTTTTTATTTTCCCCCATTTTTTTTTCCTTTTTTTACATTTCTCCGCTAACCCCTTTTTCCTTTTTTTTTTCCCCCCTATAAATTTTTTTTTTCCTATTCCCCTCCCTTTTTTTCTTTTTTTAAATTTTTTCCCCCCAACCCTTTTTTTTATTTCCTATTTTCCCTAAAAATTTTTTCCCCTTTTTTTTTATTTCCCCCGTTCCCATTTTTCCCTTTAAAATTTACTTTTTCCCCATACCCTTTTTCCTTTTTTTTTTTTTTTAATTTTTTTTATTTTTTTCCCGAAATTTTTTTTTTTAATTTTTAAACCCCTTTTTCCAATTTTTTTTACCCCCTTTTTCCCTTTTTTTTTTTTTCCCCCTAACCCTTTTTTTTTTTTTCATTTCCCGCTATACCCTTTTCCCCCAATTTTTTGTTACCCTTTTCCCTTTTTTTTTTCCCAAAAACCCTTTTCTCCTTTTTTTCCATTTCCCGCTATAAAATTTTTCCCTTTTTTTTCCCTTTTTTCCCCCAACCTTTTCCCTTTTTTTTTTTTCCCCCTTTTACCCCCCTTTTTTAAATTTTTCCCCAAATTTTTTCCCTTTTTTTTTCCCATTTCTGCTAAATTTTCCCTTTTTTCCTTTCCCCTAAATTTTTCCTTTTTTTTTTCTATTTCCCCCTTCCCTTTTTTTTTTATTTTTTGTTAATTTTCCCTTTTTTTTTTTTTCCCCGCTTCCCTTTTTTTCTTTTTTCCTTTTTTTCCCCAAAAACCCCTTTTTCCTTTTTTCCATTTTTCCCCAACCCATTTTCCCCCCTTTTTTTACTTTTTTGAAATTTTTCTTTTTTCCTATTTTGCTAACCCCCCTTTTTTTTTTTATTTTGCTAAACCCATTTTTTTTTTTTTAAATTTTTTTTGTTTAAATTTTTCTTTTTTTTATTTTTAACCCTTTTTCCAAATTTTTTTCCGCTATCCCCTCCTTTTTTTCATTTTTTCCCCCCCAAACCCTTTTTTTCCCTTTTTTTTAAGCTAAAATTTTTTTTTATTTGTATTTTTGTTAAATTTTTCCTTTTTTTTATTTTTCCCCCCATTTTCCCTTTATTTCAATTTTGAAATTTTTTCCCTTTTTTTACTTTTTCCCGTTCCCTTTTCTCCAATTTTCCTTTTTGTTAATTTTTTTTTTTTTTTATATTTGTTAACCCCTTTTTTTTCCCCTTTTTTTTCTTTTCTCCCTTTTTTTCTCCTTTTTTATTTTTAATTTTTTTTTTTTTCATTTTGTTTTTTTTTTTTTTATATTTTTTAAACCCTTTTTATTTTTTTATTTTTCCCCGCTTAATTTTTTTCCTTTTTTCCTATTTTTTCCGCTATACCCCTTTTTCCTTTTTTTATATTTCTCCGTATACCCTTTTTCCTTTTTTTTCCTTTTTTCCCCTATACCCTTTTTCCCCTTAATTTACTATTTCCCGCTTACCCTTTTTCCTTTTTTCATATTTTTCCGCTATACCCATTTTCTCCCTTTTTTTTTTCCCATTTCCCCCTATACCATTTTCTCCCTTTTTTTTTCCATTTTTCCCCCTAAATTTTCTCCTTTTTTCTTTTCCCGCTACCCTTTTCCCATTTCATATTTTTTCCCCCCTTACTTTTTTCTCCTTTTTTTTTTTTTCATTTCCCCGCTATCCCTTTTTCCTTTTTTTCCATTTCCCCCCTAACCCATTTTCCCTTTTTTTTATTTTTCCCTATACCCATTTTTCCCTTTTTTTCTATTTCCCCCTATACCATTTTCTCCTTTTTTTTCCCATTTCTCCCTTACCATTTTTCCTTTTTTTACTTTTCTCCCTATACCCATTTTTCTTTATTTTACTATTTTTTCCCATTAAACCCCTTTTTTCTTTTTTATTTCCCCTTTTCCCCTTTTTCCTTTTTTTCTTTTTCCCCGCTATCTCCCTTTTTCCCTCAATTTTACTTTTTCTCCAAAAACCATTTTTTCCTTTTTTTCTTATTTTCCCCCTTACCCAAATTTTTTTTTTCACTATTTCCCCTTTAAAACCCTTTTCTCCTTTATTTTACTATTTTTCCGTAACCCCTTTTTCCTTTTTTTTAAATTTTTCCCCCTAACCCCTTTTCATTTTTTTCGCTATTTTCCGCTTACCCCTTTTTTCCTTTTTTTTTAGTATTTTTCCATTAAAAATTTTTTTTATTTTTAAATATTTTTCCCCTATACCCCTTTTTTCCTTTTTTTTCCCCTATTTCCGCTATACCCCTTTTCTCCTTAAATTTTTCATTTTTCCGCTATACCCTTTTTCCCTTTTTTTTTTCCCGCTATACCCATTTTTCCCCTTTTTTTTCTATTTCTCCGCTATACCCCTTTTCTCCTTTTTTCGGGTATTTTTCCCCTATACCCAAATTTTTTTTTTTTCACTATTTCTCCGCTATACCCATTTTTTCCTTTATTTCACTATTTCCCCGTTTTACCCCTTTTCTCCTTTTTTTTTAATTTTTCCGCTATCCCATTTTTTTTTTAAATTTTCACTATTTCCGCTAACCCATTTTTTTCCTTTTTTTCTCTATTTCCCCCCTATACCCATTTTCTCCTTTATTTTTACTATTTCTCCGTTTAACCCCTTTTCTCCTTTATTCACTATTTCTCCCCCCATACCCCTTTTTCTTTTTTTTTTTCTTATTTTTCCCCCCTTTTTTTAACCCCCCATTTTTCCTTTAAATTTTACTATTTTCCCAAACCCATTTTCACTTTTTTTATCTATTTCCCCCTTTTAAACCCTTTTCTCCTTTTTTTCACTATTTCTCCCTATACCATTTTCTCCTTTTTTTTCCCCATTTCTCCCCTATACCCATTTTCCCCCTTTTTTTTATATTTTTTTTTTTTTTTTTTTTTTTTTAAATTTAAGTGCTTTTATTTTATTTTTTGATCAAATTTATTATAGATTAAACTAGAATACTAAGGTTAAAGAATTAACATAATGGATTAAATACTAAAATATATCTGTCTTATAATACTTGGGTAATAATATTTACTTAACACTACTTTGGAAAGTTAATGTTAAGATTCTTTTATTAATATTTTTTTTTTTTTTTTTTTTAATAAACCCACTCCCATGACCCTTTTTATAAAGGAGGTGATAGGAGTATTTGAAACGAAAAAAGCATCCTGTCACGCTAAAAGGGTGATCCTTTGTATTTTGACAGGGTTGACTAATTATCATTTGGTAAGTAAATAATTTTTTTTTATTAAATAAGATATGATGTATGAATATTTATTTTTCTTTCGTAAGGTATTGTAGTAAAATTCACATTTTTTTTTGTTTTTTTGTTTGTTTTTTTTTTTTTCTCAGAGGAAAATCGGGTCTCATACCTAAACTATGTTGTTGTTTTCCATTAACCAATTTTTTAATTTAAACTTGAAAAATTTTTTAGCTCTCCTATTTGTTGTATATCTTGAGGAAAGGATTCGTACATTTTTTTAAAACCCAGGTAGGTTATAGATTTCTGACCTATCTTTGTTTTGCATTTAGGGACCAAAGATTTCCCTACGAAAGTTAGTCTGTGTTCTGAGATTTTCGTAATTTGTTTTGTTTTTATGTACATGAGAACAAAAATTCTTCTTGAAGAACGGGCATATTTAGGACTTTTAGTTTTTTATAAGTCTTTCAGATGGAAACGTCTTATTTTTTTGTGTATAATTTTTTAACAGAATATTTTGTGCTGATTTCAGTTTTTTAAGATAGGGACGAATCTGCCGGCCCTAAGCCCAAAAGCCGTATTCGAGGGCGGATTGTATCAAGGCATAGAGATTTTTTTCAAAAATAGGTAAAGCCATAACTTTCTCAATGCTAAAAAAGGATGTATATACCCCCCCTGAGTCTATTTCTTAAATTTTCAATATGGTATTCCCACCTGAGATGACAGTCCAATTGCATCCCAAAGGTATCTGATGCTCCTGTAATCTCTACCTTGTTACACATACACGCTGTCGACATTTGGTACAGGGGGTTTATTCTTAAGAATTTTTTTTTGTGGGAAAGGTTTTCTTATTCAAGCAGAAAGGTAAAATTTTCGTTTTTTTCTACATTAAGGGCAGGTTAGTTTTCTAGCCATTTTGTTATCAGTTGCGCCTTTTTCATATTTTGGAAAACCCTGTCCATGTAACCCCCTTTCATTATTAATGCAGTATCGTCTGCGTAAGAAATAACTTTTCCCCGCGGAGGTAGATTGTACATTCACATCTATATATTGTAGAGTACAGGAGACAGCACTGTGCCCTGGGGCATAGAAGGGTTGGTTTGCAATTGAGTCATCAGGTGGGTGGTTATTACTCTGCGACTGGCAGTGTTGGAGGGAGAAAATGAGTCTGTAGGTACTTGCTGAGCACTAACCTCTTAGTTTTAATTGTTGACTCCTGCCTGTTAAATAACTCTTGAAAAGTTCAAATTTGGGTTTTTCCTTTTATGCCTATCCGTCAAATTTTTTATCAGGATGCATGGTCAACTTTAACAAAAGTTGTGATAAGTCCCCCTTAGGCAAGCTGCTACTTTTCCCCCCCCCATCTAAAGAGGATAAATTTTTCCCCCAGTGAGCTCCCGCCAGCCATCATTTTTTGTCTCGCCCTCCTGAAGCCGAACTGAAGATCACTAAGGATTCCATTCTCATCCCGATATTTGACCAGCCTGGACTTGATACAACGTTCCAGTATTTTAGAAAAAAATTGACAATAAAGATATCGGTCGAAATTGCTAAACCAGGCACGGATCACCTTTTTTATGAAGTGGGCTAATTATTGATATTTTGAACTGACGCGGGAAGGTACCTGTTTTAAAACATAGGTTGTATATAAATGTTAATGGCTTAAGGATGTACTGTTTAATAGATTTGATTGTACCTGTATCAAATTTTATCATGTCCAGGCGCTGATCCCCCCTTCATTTTGCTAATTATATCGTCCAACTCCTTTTCGTTAATGGGCTGAGGTAAAAGCTACTAAGGTCGTGTGTTTGAGGTGTTTGGTAGGTGTGGTATGTTGGGTGGGCTGTGGTTGAGTTCTAGTTGTTTTGGAG